>CM055830.1:6415006-6462336 GCA_029582265.1 Zoroaster sp. YZ-2022 | reverse complement strand
TTATTTTTTTCGATAGACGAGGTTTTCCCCGGTTGCAGCAACACCACCAAGACGTCAGTAAGTTAGTCTACCGATTTTCCCGTACTGATCCAAAATACAGACGGCGTATTTGGACGACTATAAGTCAAGCTGACCAGAGGCGAAGTCGTCGGGACCGACGGAACAATAATTTTTATAAAGTGCACACTTCGAAGCAGACATGCTTTGAACGGGGCCTTCACAGCCAGTTCGGTGTGGCTTATGAGGCCATTCTTCTACAGATGCAATTCCAACGATATTCTTGCTAAGTAGAAAGGCTGAAGGAAAGGCTCCAACAGAGAAAAGGAGGTGTTTTTAAAGCGAGAAAGACTCAGGGTAAGTGCTCATTTAGTTATACTCCCATAACCCAGTGGTCACTTCCGTGGGGTTGCGATGCATTTCAACAGGTACGTATCCGTAGCTGGGTTATCGCTGTTCGGAGTGCATCTTTATATTACGCAAAGTCTTGTGTAAACACGTTGCCAACATGTTGTTGTAAAGCTTTTTGTGGTCCAATATGAGTTAAGTCTAATTTCCATACAATCCCCTAATGATACAATGGGCTTTATTGTTTATTACCCACGATCAAAGTCTGGCACCAAACCACATACCGCCTAGCTCCCCAAGAATGTATAGAAATTCTCTGCCTTTTTGTACCACATTACAGAGCGTTTTCGTTAAACTTCGACAATTCAGGGGACAATTTTTGGATTATTAGATAAACCATTAATAATCCTCGATTAAAAAACATTTAAATTAGTTTTCGTCCATTTCAATCAATATAACAACACCAAAAGTAAAGTTTGTAATACACTCTTCCCAGGACCTTTATGAAACTAACATTGGACTGAATAGCTACGCTTGCTGAGAGAAGAAAATCAATCAAGTTAAAACAAAAATGTATTGCTTCCACAATTACTACTCTAGAACACGGCTATTTCTGTTGTTAGCAACATCCCTGTATATATATATTACTTGGTTACTTCCGACTTGGAAAAAATCATGTTGGGATTGGTGTTTTGACACCAGAAAAAAGCTTCCTGAATTGTCAGTTACGGTTGGCAGATCCCAAGTCACCTGCCCTGCGAAAGTAGCTCCAGGCAACTGTCTAGGCCATGTCTGGTCTGGAGGGCAATGTAACAACAGGTGGTTCTGTCCACTGAATAACAAAAACAAATCGTACAATTAATAAGTAACAAGTCATCAAGCATTCATAAATGGTCTGAGACGGTTTGAGAACCAATCTGATTGGGTAAAACGTAATTATGCTAGGGTTGTATTAATAGAGGTGTAAAGCGAAACATGGCTTATGAAAATCAGACACAGTGCGTATGTGCAGCAGTTCCTTAGCTGTCTCATTGGCCGTCGTGCGTCGCGCAACGCCCATTTGAACCAATCAGAGTGACGAAGATAGTTTTGCATCACGCGCCTGACAATCATATGTACCGAAAGTGTTTCAGTGTGTCCCAAAAGTGCAGTTTTGCCCATTTCTAATGGCAAGCTTTATTCAAAATAATGACATTTTTACATTTGAAAAAGAAATCGGTACGGGTATTTGCTAAATGGTGATACAACGTTTGTCTGACGGTACGCTATAATGTTATTCAGAGCATTTTGGCTCAGCAAGCTAATCTGATATTAACAAGCAGAATGTTTTGATATAATGGGTTTACACTATAAACAACTGCAAAAAGGGCTTAAGGTTCTATGAAATAGGGTTTTCATTGTATACAATAAAATATGCCTACTGGAGACATATATTTGTCATTTGTAATTTTTCCACTTACGTTTCATACCATAAAAATATTAATTTTTAAATTTGAAGTGCTTTTTTCGACACGCTCATATCCCTCATTAGCTTTATAAAATTCGTGACGTACCTCAGGCGGATTCGATGCGATCCGGATCCACAGCACCTGCCCGTATGCGTCGTAACCACAGCGCACCACTGCATCTGCAGGTAGTATTTGCTGGAGAAAAAAGTTTCCTAAAGTTTTTTTTGTCAGGTTTTGTTCTGAACTGCAGAAGCTTATTATTTTCGATAATGCCATCGGTGCTACATCGCTGCAGGTTGCATATACCACCAAAGACGATGTTAAATGCACTACCGATTTCCGTCTGATCCAATCACAGACGTATTTGGACGGCTAAAGTCAAGCTGACCAGAGCTTCAGAAGTCGTCGGGACCGACCCGGAACAATAATTTTATAAGGAGTGCACTTCGAGCAGACATATGCTTTGAACAGGGGCCTTCACAGCCAGTTCGGTGATTATTGGCTATGAGAATGACCATTCTTCTACCCACAGATGCAATTCCAACGATATTCTTGCTAAGTAAGAAGGCTGGGAAGGCTCACGAAGAAGAAGAGGTGTGTTTTAAGCGAGAAGACTCAGGGACTCAAATTAAGTGCTCATTTTTTTTCCGTGGGGGTTTTGCGATGCGTTTCAACAATACATCCGTGGCTGGGTTATCGCTGTTCGCTGCATGTTTATATTACGCAGAGTCTTGTTGTAAACACGTTGCCAGCATGTTGTAAAGCTTTTTTACAATTAATATGAGTTAAGTCTAATTTCCATACAATCTATGATACAATGGGGCTTTTTGTTTATTGCGATCAAAATCTGGCACCAAAACCACATACCCCCTAGCTCCCCAAAATGTATAGAAATTCTCTGCCTTTGTGTACATTTACAGAGCGTTTCGTTAAAACTTCGACAATTCAGGGGGACAATTTTTGATTGGCATTAGATAAAAACCAGTAATAATCACTCAATTATTAAAACGAAGCATGTTAAAAATTGTTTTTAATTCCTTACCAATCAATATAACAGCATAAAGAAATAAAGTTTACGGTAAATACTCTTCACACGGACCTTTATGAAGCTAACATTAGAATAGCTACGCTTGCTGGAAGAGAAGAAAATCCATCAGATTAAGAACAAATGATATATTACCTTCCACAATTTACTACTCTGAAAGTGCAACTATTTCACAACTGTTGTATGTCCAGCAGCATCCCTGTATGTGTATTTTACTTGGTTACTTCCAGCTTGGAAAAATCATTGTTGGGATTGTTGGTTTTTTGAAAGGCAAAGCTCCTGAATTGTCAGTTACAGTTGGCAGATCCCAATCACACCTGCTGCTGCCAGTAGCTCCCGAGGCAACTTCAAATGTCTGGTCTGGAGGGCAAGTAACAACAGGTGAGTGTTCTGTCCACTGAATATACAAAAACAATCGTACATGCAATTAATAGTAACAAGTCATCAAACGTTCATAAATGGTCTGAAGACAGTTTGAACAATCTGATTGGGCAACGTAACAGCTTGTGAGGGGTATTAATGAGTGTAAAAAAACATAAACATGAAAATCAGAGCAGCAGTGCGTGTGTGCCAGCAGTTCGCCAGCACTGTTATTCTGAATTGGCCGTCGTGCGTCGCTGCAACGCCAATAATTAGACAATCAAGTGATGACGAGATAAGGGTTTGTCCGCATCGCACACAACATGTATGCTGAAAGAAGTGTTTCGTGTGTGTCCCAAAAACGTGATTTGCCCATTTCTAATGGCTTTTATTCAAGAAATAATGACATTTTTACATTTTTTGTTTAAAAAAAGAAAACGTTCTCGATGCGGTGTTATGAAATGTGTAATATAAGCGTGTCACAACTGATGTTCAAGGGCATTTGCCCAGAAAGCTTCATCTGATATTAACAAGCAAATGTTTTTGTTGCCAGCTAAACGCACATAACTCAAGCAACAACACCAACTGCAAGAAGGGCTTAAAGGTTCTGAAAATAGCGGTTTTCATTGTATACAATGAAAGGTATATGCCTCTGGAACTGGAACATATATTTGTCATTTATATAATTTTCACTTACGTTTATATACCATAAACAATATTAATTTTTTTGCATTTATAAATTTAGGGGTGCTTTTCGACACGCTCATCCTCATTAGCATAAAATTCGTGACGTACACTCAGATTCGATCCACAAATCATACTTAGTATGCGTCATACAGCACTTTTTCCTGCATGCACAGGTATTAGAAAAAAGTTTCCTAAGGTTTTGTCAGGTTTGAACTTCTTGAAGCTTGTATTTTCGATATTATACTACTGTCCAATTGTGTCGCTGCAGGTTGCGTAACACCACCAAAGACAGTGATCTACACCGATTTCCGTCTGATCCAAATACCGTTGGACAGCTAAAGTCAAGCCGACTGAGCAGTCATTGGGACCGACAGACAATAATTTTATAAATTGCACTTTCAGAGCAGATGCTTTGAACGCTGGCGCAGGCCTTCACAGCCAGTTCAATTGGCAACATGAGCCATTCTTCTACCAGATGCAATTCCAACGATATTACTTGCTAAGTAAGAGAGGCTGGGAAGGCTCCAACGAAGAAGAGAGTGTGTTTTAAAGCGAGAAAGACTCCAGGAGTAAGTGCTCATTTGGTTTCCGTGGGGTTGCGATGCGTTTCAGCACAGCAGCTACATCCGTGGCTGGAGGTTTATCGCTGTTCGAGTGCATGTTTATATGTACGCAGAGTCTTGTGCTAAACACGTTGCCATGTTGTAAAGCTTTTGGTCAATATGAGTTAAGTCTAATTTCCATACATGATCTATGATACAATGGAACTGGCTTTGTGTTTATGTGTACCCGATCAAAGTCTGGCCAAACCACATACCGCCTAGCTCCCAAGAATATATAGAAATTCTCTGCCTTTGTGTACATTACATTACAGAGCGTTTCGTTAAAACTTCGACAATTCAGGGGACAATTTTTTGATTATATATAGATAAATATTTAATAATCCACTCATTAAAAAAAAACATTTTAAAAATTGTTTTAATTCATAACCATCATCAATATAACCAAAAAATAAAGTTTGAAGTAAATACCATCTTCACAGGACCTTTATGTAAAGCTAACATTAGAATAGCTACTTGCTGAAAAGAAAATCCGTCGGAATTAAAAACAAAATGTATTACCTTCCACAAATTACTACTCTGAAAGTGCAGCTATTTCTGTTGTTAACTGTAGCATCCCTGTGTATGTGTATATGTACTTGGTTGCTTCGACTTGGAAAAAAATCATGTGGGATTGTTGGTGTTTTGACACAGAAAAAACTTACCGTTATGTCATTACATTGGCGGCCCCCAATCCACTGCCTGCCAGTAGCTCCAGAGGCAACTTCAAATATCTGGAATTCTGGAGGGCAGAAGTGGCAACAACAGGTGGTGTTCTGTCCACTGAATAAAAAAAAACAATCATTACATTAATAAGTAATGAACGTCATCAAGCGACATAAATGGTCTAGACAGTTTAGACAATCTGATTGGGCAAAACATGTAATTATGTGGCGGTGGTGTATTAATGTGAAATTGTAAGCGCCAAGCATGACATGGCTTATGAAAATCAGAGCAGTGCGTATGTGCCAACGGCAGTTCGCCAAGCTGTGTCATTGTGCCGTCGTCGTCGCAACGCCCATTTGAACCAATCAGAGTGACGAAGATAGTTTTGCATCACCGCGCCTGACTCATGTACTGAAAGTGTTCGTCGTGTGTCCCAAAAACGTGATTTTGCCCGCTTTCTAATGGCTTTATTCGAAATAATGAATGACATTTTTTACATTTTGAAAAGAAATCGATACGAATTGTTTATAAATGGTAATATGAACGTTTGTCACGATTGCATATGATATTCAGGAGCATTTGGCTCGAAAGCAATCTGATATTAACAAAAAAGAATGTTTTGATATAATGGCTTGCACATATCAAGCAACAACTGCAAAAAGGGCTTAAGGTTCTATGAAATAGGTTTTTTTTTTCTGTATACAATAAAGTATACCTACTGGAGACATATATTTGTCATTTATAATTTTTTCCACTTACGTTTATACCATGAAAAATAATAATTTTTTAAATTTAGGGGTCTGCTTTTCGACACGCTCATATCCCTCATTAACATGTACAATTCGTGATGACGTGTACACTCAGGCGATTCCCGATCCGCGATCCACACTTGCCCAAGTATGCGTCGTATACAGCGCTTACCACTGCATGCAGAGTGTTGCTAGAAGAAAAGTTTCCTAAAGTTTTTGTCGCGGTTTGAACTGGCGAGAAGCTTATTATTTTTCGATAATGCCATCGGTGTGTCGCTTGCGGAGTTTGCAGCAACACCACCAAAGACAGTGTTAGTCTACACCGATTTCCGTCTGATCCAAAATACCAGACGATACATTTGGACCAGCTAAAGTCAAGCTGACCAAGAGGCGAAGTCGATCGGGACCGACGGAACAATAATTTTATAAAGTGCACTTCGAGCAGACATACTTTTTGAACAGGGGCCTTCACAGCCAGTTCGGTTAATGGCTTATGAAGGCCATTCTTCTACCAAGATGCAATTCAACGATATTCTTGCTAAGCATTAAGAAGGCTGGAAGGCTCCTTAACGAAGAAGAGAGGTGTTTTTAAAGCGAGAAAAGACTCAGGAGTGAGTGGTACTCATTTAGTTTTCCGTGGGGTTGCGATGCGTTTCAACAACAATACATCCGTGGCTGCGGTTATCGCTGTTCGAAGTGCATGTTTATATTACACGCAAGTCTTGTGTAAACACGTTGCCAGCATGTTGTAAAGCTTTTGGTCAATATGAGTTAGAGTCTAATGTTCCATACAATCTATGATACAATGTGGGCTTTGTTTGTTACCCGATCCAAGATCTGGCACCATTTATACCGCCATGCCTAGCTCCCCAGAATGTATAGAAATTCTCTGCCTTTATGACCCCACATTACGAGCGTTTCGATTAAAACTTTCTGACAATTCAGGGGGACAATTTTTGATTATTATAGAATAAACCATTAATAATCCTCGATTAAAAAAACATTTAAATTTGTTTAATTCCTTTACGCAATCAATATAACAGCACCAAAAATGCAAAAGTTTGGTAAATACACTCTTCACAGGACCTTTATGGAAGCTAACATTAGAGCCACTAAGCTACGCTTGCTGAAGAGAAAGAAAAAATCCATCAGATTAAAACAAAAATGTATTACCTTCTGAATTACTACTCCTGAAAGTGCAGCTATTTCTGTTGTGTATGCAGCATCCCTGTATGTGTCGTATGTTACTTGGTTACTTCAAACTTGAGAGAAAAATCATTTGGGATTGTTGATTGTGTTTGACACAAGAAAAAAAAAGCTTCACTGAATTGTCAGTTCACAGTTGGCAGATCCCAATCCACCTGCCTGCCCAGTAAGCTCCCGAGGCAACTTCAAATGTCTCTGGTCTGGAGGCAGCAAGTAACAACAGAACGGATGTTCTGTCCACTTTCTGAATAACAAAAAACAATCATTACGAATTAATAAGTATAACAAGTCATCAAGCATTCATAAATGGTCTAGACAGTTTGAGACAATCGATGATTGGGCAAAACGTAATGTATAATGAGGTGTATTAGCCATGAGGTGTAAAACATGAAGCTTTATGAAAGTCAGGCAGTGCGTATGTGCCCAGCAGTTCGCCAGCACTGTTCTGGTGAGTGGCCGTGCGTGCGTCGCACAACGCCACATTTGAACCAATCAGAGTGACGAAGATAGTTTTTGCATCACGCCTGACTCATGTACTGAAAGTGCTCGTGTGTCCCAAAAACGTGATTTTGCCCCATTTCTATTAGCTTTGTTCAAGAAAATGACATTTTTGTACATTTGAAAAAAGAAATACGATACGGAATTGTATTATAAATGGTAATAAACGTTTGTCACACGGTGCTGCGCTATGATATTCAAGGAGCATTTGGCTAAGCTTAATCTGATATTAACAAGCAAGAATGTTTTGATATAATAGGCACCATCCAAACAAACAACTGCAAAAAAGGGCTTAAGGTTCTATGAAATAGAACTTTTTCATTGTATACAATAAAGTATGCCTACTGGAACATATATTTGTCATTTATAATTTTTTCCACTTACGTTTATACCATAAAATATATTAATTTTTTTTAAATTTGGGGTGCTTTTTCGACGCTCATATCCCTCATTAGCATAAAATTCATGACGTACACTCAGGCGATTCCCGATCCGCGATCCACAGCACTTGCCCAAGTATGCGTCGTACAGCAATGCCTACACGTACAGAGTGTATTTGCTAGAAAAAGTTTCCTAAAGTTTTTTGTCCAGGTTTGAACTGGCAGAAGCTTATTATTTTCGATAATGCCATCGAGGTGTGTCGCTGCAGGTTGCAGCAACACCACCAAAGACAGTGTTAAAGTCTCACCGGTTCCGTCTGATCCAAAAATACAGACGTATTTGGACAACTGAAGTCAAGCTGACCAGAGCAGAAGTCATCGGGACCGACGGAACAATAATAATTTTAATAAGTGCACACTTCAGAGCAGAACAATGCTTTGAACGGGGCCTTCACAGCCAGTTCGGTGTGGCTTATGAGGCCATTCTTCTACCAGATGCAATTCAACGATATTCTTGCTAAGTAAGAACTGGGAGGCTCCAACGAAGAAGAGGTGTTTTTAAAGCGAAAGACTCAGGGTAAGTGCTCATTTGGTTTTCCGTGGGGTTGCGATGCGTTTCAACTTGTACATCCGTGGCTGGGTTATCGCTGTTCAGTGCATGTTTATTACCTGAGTCTTGTGTAAACGTTGCCAGCATGTTGTAAAGCTTTTGGTCAATATGAGTTAAGTCTAATTTCCATACAATCTATGATACAATGGGGCTTTGTGTTTTATTACCCGATCAAAGTCTGGACAAACCACATACCGCCTAGCTCCCCAAGAATGTAGAAATTCTCTGCCTTTGTAGCACATTACAGCGTTTCTTAAAACTTCGACAATTCAGGGACAATTTTGATTATTAGATAAACCATTAATAATCCACTCGATTAAAAAACATTTAAAGTTGTTTAATTCATATAATCAATATAACAGCACCAAAAAATAAAGTTTGGTAAATACACTCTTCACAGGACCTTTATGAAGCTAACATTAGAATAGCTACGCTTGCTGAAGAAAATCCATCAGATTAAAACAAAAATGTATTACCTTACAATTACTACTCTGAAAGTGCAGCTATTTCTGTTGTTAGCAGCATCCTGTATGTGTATGTTTGTGGTTACTTCCGACTTGGAAAAAATCATTGGGATTGTTGGGTGTTGACACAGAAAAAAAGCTTCCTGAATTGTCAGTTACAGTTGGCAGATCCCAAGTCACCTGCAACCCAAGTAGCTCGAGGCAACTTCAAATGTCTGGTCTGGGCAAGTAACAACAGGTGGTGTTCTGTCCACTGAATAACAAAAACAATCGTACAATTAATAAGTAACAAGTCATCAAGCATTCATAAATGGTCTGAACAGTTTAGAACAATCTGATTGGGCAAAACAGCGTAATTATGTAGGTGTATTAATGAGGTGTAAAAACGCAAGCTTATGAAAATCAGAGCAGTGCGTATGTGCCAACCAGTTCGCCAGCTGTTCTAATTGGCCGTCGTGCGTCGCGCAACTTCGCTGAACAATGGTGACGAATAGTTTTGCATCCACGCCTGACTCATGTATTGAAAGTGTTTCGTGTCCCAAAACGTGATTTTGCCACTTCTAATGGCTTTATTCAAAAATAATGACATTTTTTACATTTGAAAAAGAAATCGATACGGGTTTATAAATGGTGAATAAACGTTTGTCACACGGTGCTATGATATTCAGGAGCATTTGGCTCCAAAGCAATCTGATATTAACAAGCAAAATTTTGATATAATGGCGCACATATCAAAACAACTGCAAAAAAGGGCTTAAAGGTTCTATGAAATAGTTTTTTCATTGTATACAATAAAGTATGCCTACTGGAACATATATATTTGTCATTTGTAATTTCCACTTACGTTTATACCATAAAAATATTAATTTTAAATTTGGGGGGCTTTTCGACACGCTCATATCCCTCGTGTTAATAAAATTCGTGACGTACACACTCAGGCGATTCCCGATCCGCGATCCACAGCACTTGCCAAGTATGCGTCGTATACAGCGCACCACTGCATGCAGGTGTTGCTAAAAAAAGTTTCCTAAAGTTTTTGTCAGGTTTGAACTGGCAGAAACTTATTATTTTCGATAATGCCATCGAGGTGTGTCGCTGCAGGTTTGCAGCAACACCACCAAAGACAGTGTTAGTCTACACCGATTTCCGTCTGATCCAAAATACAGACGTATTTGGACGGCTAAAGTCAAGCTGACCAGAGCAGAAGTCGTCGGGACCGACGGAACAATAATTTTTATAAGTGCACTTCAGCAGACATGCTTTGAACGGGGCCTTCACAGCCAGTTCGGTGTGACTTATGAGGCCATTCTTCTACAGATGCAATTCCAACGATATTCTTGCTAAGTAAGAAGGCTGAAGGCTCAACGAAGAAGAGGTGTTTTTAAAGCGCGAAAGACTCAGGGTAAGTGCTCATTTAGTTTTCCGTGGGGTTGCGATGCGTTTCAACGGTACATCCGTGGCTGGGTTATCGCTGTTCGAGTGCATGTTTATATTACGCAAGTCTTGTAAACACGTTGCCAGCATGTTGTAAAGCTTTTGGTCAATATGAGTTAAGTCTAATTTCCTTACAATCTATGATACAATGGGGCTTTGTGTTTATTACCCGATCAAAGTCTGGCAAACCACATACCGCCTAGCTCCCCAGAATGTATAGAAATTCTCTGCCTTTGTGTACATTACGAGCGTTTCGTTAAAACTTCGACAATTCAGGGACAATTTTTGATTATTAGATAAACCATTAATAATCCACTCGATTAAAAAACATTTAAAATTGTTTTAATTCATACCAATCAATATAACAGCACCAAAAATAAAAGTTTGGTAAATACACTCTTCACAGGACCTTTAAGCTAACATTAGAATAGCTACGCTTGCTGAAGAAGAAAATCCATCAGATTAAAACAAAATATATTACCTTCCACAATTACTACTCTGAAAGTGCAGCTATTTCTGTTGTTAGCATCCCTGTATGTTATGTATTTGGTTACTTCGACTTGGAAAAATCATTGGGATTGTTGGTGTTTGACACAAGAAAAAAGCTTCCTGAATTGTCCAGTTACAGTTGGCAGATCCCAATCCACCTGCCTGCCAGTAGCTCCCGAGGCAACTTCAAATGTCTGGTCTGGAGGGCAAGTAACAACAGGTGGTGTTCTGTCACTGAATAACAAAAAGCTCAATCATGTACAATTAATAAGTAACAAGTCATCAAGCATTCATAAATGGTCTAGAACAGTTTAGAACAATCTGATTGGGCAAAACATAATTATGTGGGGTGTATTAATGAGGTGTAAAAACATGGCTTATGAAAATCAGAGCAGTGCGTATGTGCCAGCAGTTCGCCAGCTGTTCTAATTGGCCGTCGTGCGTCGCGCAACGCCCATTTGAACCAATCAGAGTGACGAAGATAGTTTTGCATCACGCGCCTGACTCATGTACTGAAAGTGTTTCGTGTGTCCCAAAAACGTGATTTTGCCCATTTCTAATGGCTTTATTCAAGAAATAATGAAATTTTTACATTTTGAAAAAAGAAATCGATACGGGTGTTTATAAATGGTAATAAACGTTTGTCACACGGTGCGCTATGATATTCAGGAGCATTTGGCTCGAAAGCAATCTGATATTAACAAGCAAGAATGTTTTGATATAATGGCTTGCACATATCAAGCAACAACTGCAAAAAGGGCTTAAAGGTTCTATGAAATAGGTTTTTTTTTCATTGTATACAATAAAGTATGCCTACTGGAACATATATTTGTGATTTGTAATTTTTCCACTTACGTTTATACCATAAAAATATTAATTTTTAAATTTAGGGGGTGCTTTTTCGACACGCTCATATCCCCTCATTAGCATAAAATTCGTGACGTACACTCAGGCGATTCCCGATCCGCGATCCACAGCACTTACCCAAGTATGCGTCGTATACAGCGCACCACTGCATGCAGAGTGTTGCTGAGAAAAAGTTTCCTAAAGTTTTTGTCAGGTTTGAAGCTTATTATTTTCGATAATGCCATCCGAGGTGTGTCGCTGCGGGTTGCAGCAACACCACCAAAGACAGTGAGTCTACACCGATTTCCGTCTGATCCAAAATACAGACGTATTTGGACGGCTAAAGATCAAAGCTGACCAGAGCAGTCGTCGGGACCGACGGAACAATAATTTTTTATAAAGTGCACACTTCGAGCAGACATGCTTTGAACAGGCCTTCACAGCCAGTTCAGTGTGGCTTATGAGGCCATTCTTCTACCAGATGCAATTCCAACGATATTCTTGCTAAGTAAGAAGGCTGGGAAGGCTCCAACGAAGAAGAGGTGTTTTTTAAAGCGAGAAAGACTCAGGGTAAGTGCTCATTTAGTTATCTCCATGTAACCCAGTCCACTTCCGTGGGGGTTGCGATGCGTTTCAACGGTACATCCGTGGCTGGGTTATCGCTGTTCGAGTGCATGTTTATATTACGCAAGTCTTGTGTAAACACGTTGCCAGCATGTTGTAAAGCTTTTGGTCCAATATGAGTTAAGTCTAATTTCCATACAATCTATGATACAATGGGGCTTTGTGTTTATTACCCGATCAAAGTCTGGCACCAAACCACATACCGCCTAGCTCCCCAAGAATGTATAGAAATTCTCTGCCTTTGTGTGTACGTACAGGCGTTTCGTTAAAACTTCGACAATTCAGGGGACAATTTTTGATTATTAGATAAACCATTAATAATCCACTCGATTAAAAAACATTTAAATTGTTTTAATTCATACCAATCAATATAACAGCACCAAAAATAAAGTTTGGTAAATACACTCTTCACAGGACCTTTATGAAGCTAACATTAGAATAGCTACGCTTGCTGAAGAGAAGAAAATCCATCAGATTAAAACAAAATGTATTACCTTCCACAATTACTACTACTCTGAAAGTGCAGCTATTTCTGTTGTTAGCAGCATCCCTGTATGTGTATGTTACTTGGTTACTTCCGACTTGGAAAAAATCATTGGGATTGTTGGTGTTTGACACAAGAAAGAAGCTTCCTGAATTGTCAGTTACAGTTGGCAGATCCCCAAGTCACCTGCCTGCCAGTAGCTCCCGAGCAACTTCAAATGTCTGGTCTGGAGGGCAAGTAACAACAGGTGGTGTTCTGTCCACTGAATAACAAAAACAATCGTACAATTAATAAGTAACAAGTCATCAAGCATTCATAAATGGTCTAGACAGTTTAGACAATCTGATTGGGCAAAACGTAATTATGTGGGAATTGTATTAATGAGGTGTAAAAACATGGCTTATGAAAATCAGAGCAGTGCGTATGTGCCAGCAGTTCATAGCTGTTCTAATTGGCCGTCGTGCGTCGCGCAACGCCCATTTGAACCAATCAGAGTGACGAAGATAGTTTTGCATCACGCGCCTGACTCATGTACTGAAAGTGTTTCGTGTGTCCCAAAAACGTGATTTTGCCCATTTCTAATGGCTTTATTCAAGAAATAATGACATTTTTTTTACATTTTGAAAAAGAAATCGATACGGGTATTTATAAATGGTAATAAACGTTTATCACACGGTGCGCTACGATATTCAGGAGCATTTGGCTCAGCAATCTGATATTAACAAGCAAGAATGTTTTGATATAATGGCTTGCACATATCAAGCAACAACTGCAAAGGGCTTAAAGGTTCTATGAAATAGGGTTTTTTTTCATTGTATACAATAAAGTATGCCTACTGGAACATATATTTGTCATTTGTAATTTTTCCACTTACGTTTATACCATAAAAATATAAATTTTTAAATTTAGGGGGTGCTTTTTCGACACGCTCATATCCCTCATTAGCATAAAATTCGTGACGTACACTCAGGCGATTCCCGATCCGCGATCCACAGCACTTGCCCAAGTATGCGTCATATACAGCGCACCACTGCATGCAGAGTGTTGCTAGAAAAAAGTTTCTAAAGTTTTTGTCAGGTTTGAACTGGCAGAAGCTTATTATTTTCGATAATGCCATCGAGGGTGTGTCGCTGCAGGTTGCAGCAACACCACCAAAGACAGTCGTTAGTCTACACCGATTTCCGTCTGATCCAAAATACAGACGTATTTGGACGGCTAAAGTCAAGCTGACCAGAGCGAAGTCGTCCGGGACCGACGGAACAATAATTTTATAAAGTGCACACTTCGAGCAGACATGCTTTTGAACGGGGCCTTCACAGCCAGTTCGGTGTGGCTATGAGGCCATTCTTCTGCAGATGCAATTCAACGATATTCTTGCTAAGTAAGAAGGCTGGGAAGGCTCCAACGAAGAGAGAGAGTTGTTTTTTAAAGCGAGAAAGACTCAGGGTAAGTGCTCATTTAGTTTTTCCGTGGGGGTTGCGATGCGTTTTCAACAGCTACATCCGTGGCTGGGTTATCGCTGTTCGAGTGCATGTTTATATTACGCAAGTCTTGTGTAAACACGTTGCCAGCATGTTGTAAAGCTTTTGGTCAATATGAGTTAAGTCTAATTTCCATACAATCTATATGATACAATGGGGCTTTGTGTTTATTACCCGATCAAAGTCTGGCACCAAACCACATACCACCTAGCTCCCCAAGAATGTATAGAAATTCTCTGCCTTTGTGTACATTACGAGCGTTTCGTTAAAACTTCGACAATTCAGGGGACAATTTTGATTATTAGATAAACCATTAATAATCCACTCGATTAAAAAAACATTTAAAATTGTTTTAATTCATACCAATCAATATAACAACACCAAAAAATAAAGTTTGGTAAATACACTCTTCACAGGACCTTTATGAAGCTAACATTAGAATAGCTACGCTTGCTGAAGAAGAAAATCCATCAGAATTAAAACAAAAATGTATTACCTTCCACAATTACTACTCTGAAAGTGCAGCTATTTCTGTTGTTAGCAGCATCCCTGTATGTGTATGTTACTTGGTTACTTCGACTTGGAAAAAATCATTGGGATTGTTGGTGTTTGACACAAGAAAAAAGCTTCCTGAATTGTCGAGTTACAGTTGGCAGATCCCAATCCACCTGCCTGCCAGTAGCTCCCGAGGCAACTTCAAATGTCTGGTCTGGAGGGCAAGTAACAACAGGTGGTGTTCTGTCCACTGAATAACAAAAACAATCATTACAATTAATAAGTAACAAGTCATCAAGCATTCATAAATGGTCTAGACAGTTTAGACAATCTGATTGGGCAAAACGTAATTATGTGGGGTGTATTAATGATTGTAAAACATGGCTTATGAAAATCAGAGCAGTGCGTATGTGCCAGCAGTTCGCCAGCTGTTCCTAATTGGCCGTCGTGCGTCGCGCAACGCCCATTTGAACCAATCAGAGTGACGAATAGGTTTGCATCACGCCTGACTCATGTACTGAAAGTGTTTCGTGTGTCCCAAAAACGTGATTTTGCCCATTTCTAATGGCTTATTCAAGAAATAATGACATTTTTTTTTTTTGAAAGAAAATCGATACGGGTATTTATAAATGGTAATAAACGTTTGTCACACGGTGCTATGATATTCAGGAGCATTTGGCTCGAAAGCAATCTGATATTAACAAGCAAGAATGTTTTGATATAATGGCTTGCACATATCAACAACAACTGCAAAAAGGGCTTAAAGGTTCTATGAAATAGGTTTTTTTTTCATTGTATACAATATAAGTATGCCTACTGGAACATATATTTGTCATTCTGTAATTTTCCTTACGTTTATACCATAAAAATATTAATTTTTTAAATTTAGGGGTGCTTTTTCGACACGCTCATATCCCTCATTAGCATAAAATTCGTGACGTACACTCAGGCGATTCCCGATCCGCGATCCACAGCACTTGCCCAAGTATGCGTCGTATACAGCGCACCACTGCATGCAGAGTGTTGCTGAGAAAAAGTTTCCTAAAGTTTTTGTCAGGTTTGAACTGGCAGAAGCTTATTATTTTCGATAATGCCATCGAAAGTGTGTCGCTGCAGGTTGCAGCAACACCGCAAAGACAGTGTTAGATCTACACCGATTTCCGTCTGATCCAAAATACAGACGTATTTGGACGGCTAAAAGTCAAGCTGACCAGAGCGAAGTCGTCCGGGACCGACGGAACAATAATTTTATAAAGTGCACACTTCGAGCAGACGTGCTGCTTTGAACGGGGCCTTCACAGCCAGTTCGGTGTGGCTTATGAGGCCATTCTTCTACCAGATGCAATTCCAACGATATTCTTGCTAAGTAGAAGGCTGGGAAGGCTCCAACGAAGAAGAGAGGTGTTTTTAAAGCGAGAAAGACTCAGGGTAAGTGCTCATTTAGTTTTCCGTGGGGTTGCGATGCGTTTCAACATTGTTACATCCGTGGCTGGGTTATCGCTGTTCGAGTGCATGTTTATATTACACCGTCTTGTGTAAACACGTTGCCAGCATGTTGTAAAGCTTTTGGTCAATATGAGTTAAGTCTAATTTCCATACAATCTATGATACAATGGGGCTTTGTGTTTATTACCGATCAAAGTCTGGCGCAAAACCACATACCGCCCTAGCTCCCAAGAATGTATAGAAATTCTCTGCCTTTGTGTACATTACAGGCGTTTCATTAAAACTTCGACAATTCAGAGGACAATTTTTTGATTATTAGATAAACCATTAATAATCCCACTCGATTAAAAAAACATTTAAAATTGTTTTAATTCATACCAATCAATATAACAGCACCAAAAATAAGTTTGGTAAATACACTCTTCACAGGACCTTTATGAAGCTAACATTAGAATAGCTACGCTTGCTGAAGAAGAAAATCCATCAGATTAAAAACAAAATGTATTACCTTCCACAATTACTACTCTGAAAGTGCAGCTATTTCTGTTGTTAGCAACATCCCTGTATGTGTATGTTACTTGGTTACTTCCGACTTGGAAAAATCATTGGGATTGTTGGTGTTTGACACAAAAAAAGCTTCCTGAATTGTCAGTTACAGTTGGCAGATCCCAATCCACCTGCCTGCCAGTAGCTCCCGGAGCAACTTCAAATGTCTGGTCTGGAGGGCAAGTAACAACAGGTGGTGTTCTGTCCACTGAATAACAAAACAATCGTACAATTAATAAGTAACAAGTCATCAAGCATTCATAAATGGTCTAGACAGTTTAGACAATCTGATTGGGCAAAAACGTAATTATGTGGGGTGTATTAATGAGGTGTAAAAACATGGCTTATGAAAATCAGAGCAGTGCGTATGTGCCAGCAGTTCGCCAGCTGTTCTAATTGGCCGTCGTGCGTCGCGCAACGCCCATTTGAACCAATCAGAGTGACGAAGATAGTTTTGCATCACGCGCCTGACTCATGTACTGAAAGTGTTTCGTGTGTCCCAAAAACGTGATTTTGCCCATTTCTAATGGCTTTATTCAAGAAATAATGACATTTTTTACATTTGAAAAAGAAATCGATACGGGTATTTATAAATGGTAATAAACGTTTGTCACACGGTGCTAGCTATGATATTCAGGAGCATTTGGCTCCGAAAGCAATCTGATAATTAACAAGCAGAATGTTTTGATATAATGAACGCACATATCAAGCAACAACTGCAAAAAGGGCTTAAAGGTTCTATGAAATAGGTTTTTTTTTCATTGTATACAATAAAGTATGCCTACTGGAACATATATTTGTCATTTGTAATTTTTCCCCTGACGTTTATACCATAAAAATATTAATTTTTAAATTTAGGGGGTGCTTTTCGACACGCTCATATCCCCTCATTAGCATAAAATTCGTGACGTACACTCAGGCGATTCCCGATGCGCGATCCACAGCACTTGCCCAAGTATGCGTCGTATACAGCGCACCACTGCATGCAGAGTGTTGCTAGAGAAAAAGTTTCCTAAAGTTTTTTGTCAGGTTTGAAGCTTATTATTTTCGATAATGCCATCGAGGTGTGTCGCTGCAGGTTGCAGCAACACCACCAAAAGAACAGTGTAGTAGTCTACACCGATTTCCGTCTGATCCAAAATACAGACGTATTTGGACGGCTAAAGTCAAGCTGACCAGAGCGAAGTCGTCGGGACCGACGGAACAATAATTTTTATAAAGTGCACACTTCGAGCAGACATGCTTTGAACGGGGCCTTCACAGCCAGTTCGGTGTGGCTTATGAGGCCATTCTTCTACCAGATGCAATTCCAACGATATTCTTGCTAAGTAAGAAGGCTGAGGCTCCAACGAAGAAGAGAGGTGTTTTTTAAAGCGAGAAAGACTCAGGGTAAGTGCTCATTTAGTTATACTCCCATGCATAACCCAGTCCACTTCCGTGGGGGTTGCGATGCGTTTCAACGGTACATCCGTGGCTGGGTTATCGCTGTTCGAGTGCATGTTTATATTACGCAAGTCTTGTGTAAAACACGTTGCCAGCATGTTGTAAAGCTTTTGGTCAATATGAGTTAAGTCTAATTTCCATACAATCTATGATACAATGGGGCTTTGTGTTTATTACGATCAAAGTCTGGCACCAAACCACATACCGCCTAGCTCCCCAAGAATGTATAGAAATTCTCTGCCTTTGTGTACATTACGAGCGTTTCATTAAAACTTCGACAATTCAGGGGGACAAATTTTTGATTATTGATAAACCATTAATAATCCACGATCGATTAAAAACATTTAAAAATTGTTTTAATTCATACCAATCAATATAACAGCACCAAAAATAAAGTTTGGTAAATACACTCTTCACAGGACCTTTATGAAGCTAACATTAGAATAGCTACGCTTGCTGAAGAAGAAAATCAATCAAATTAAAACAGAAATGCATTACCTTCCACAATTACTACTCTGAAAGTGCAGCTATTTCTGTTGTTGTTAGCATCCCTGTATGTGTATGTTACTTGGTTACTTCCGACTTGGAAAAAATCATTGGGATTGTTGGTGTTTGACACAAGAAAAAAGCTTCCTGAATTGTCAGTTACAGTTGGCAGATCCCAAGTCACCTGCCTGCCAGTAGTTCCCAAGGCAACTTCAAATGTCTGGTCTGGAGGGCAAGTAACAACAGGTGGTGTTCTGTCCACTGAATAACAAAAACAATCGTACAATTAATAAGTAACAAGTCATCAAGCATTCATAAATGGTCTAGACAGTTTAGACAATCTGATTGGGCAAAACGTAATTATGTGGGGTGTATTAATGAGGTGTAAAAACATGGCTTATGAAAATCAGAGCAGTGCGTATGTGCCAGCAGTTCGCCAGCTGTTCTAATTGGCCGTCGTGCGTCGCGCAACGCCCATTTGAACCAATCAGAGTGACGAAGATAGTTTTGCATCACGCGCCTGACTCATGTATTGAAAGTGTTTCGTGTGTCCCAAAACGTGATTTTGCCCACTTCTAATGGCTTTTATTCAAGAAATAATGACATTTTTTACATTTGAAAAAGAAATCGATACGGGTTTATATAAATGGTAATAAACGTTTGTCACACGGTGTGCGCTATGATATTCAGGAGCATTTGGCTCAAAGCAATCTGATATTAACAAGCAAGAATGTTTTGATATAATGGCTTGCACATATCAAGCAACAACTGCAAAAAGGGCTTAAAGGTTCTATGAAATAGTTTTTTTCATTGTATACAATAAAGTACCTACTGGAACATATATTTGTCATTGTAATTTTCCACTTACGTTTATACCATAAAAATATTAATTTTTAAATTTAGGGGTGCTTTTTCGACACGCTCATATCCCTCATTAGCATAAAATTCGTGACGTACACTCAGGCGATTCCCGATCCGCGATCCACAGCACTTGCCCAAGTATGCGTCGTATACAGCGCACCACTGCATGCAGAGTGTTGCTAGAAAAAGTTTCCTAAAGTTTTTTGTCAGGTTTGAACTGGCAGAAGCTTATTATTTTCGATAATGCCATCGAGGTGTGTCGCTGCAGGTTGCAGCAACACCACCAAAGACAGTGTTAGTCTACACCGATTTCCGTCTGATCCAAAATACAGACGTATTTGGACGGCTAAAGTCAAGCTGACCAGAGCGAAGTCGTCGGGACCGACGGAACAATAATTTTTATAAAGTGCACACTTCGAGCAGACATGCTTTGAACGGGGCCTTCACAGCCAGTTCGGTGTGGCTTATGAGGCCATTCTTCTACCAGATGCAATTCCAACGATATTCTTGCTAAGTAAGAAGGCTGGGAAGGCTCCAACGAAGAAGAGAGGTGTTTTTTAAAGCGAGAAAGACTCAGGGTAAGTGCTCATTTAGTTTTCCGTGGGGGTTGCGATGCGTTTCAACGGTACATCCGTGGCTGGGTTATCGCTGTTCGAGTGCATGTTTATATTACGCAAGTCTTGTGTAAACACGTTGCCAGCATGTTGTAAAGCTTTTGGTCAATATGAGTTAAGTCTAATTTCCATACAATCTATGATACAATGGGGCTTTGTGTTTATTACCCGATCAAAGTCTGGCACCAAACCACATACCGCCTAGCTCCCCAAGAATGTATAGAAATTCTCTGCCTTTGTGTACATTACGAGCGTTTCGTTAAAACTTCGACAATTCAGGGGACAATTTTGATTATTATGATAAAACCATTAATAATCCACTCGATTAAAAAACATTTAAAATTGTTTTAATTCATACCAATCAATATAACAGCACCAAAAATAAAGTTTGGTAAATACACTCTTCACAGGACCTTTATGAAGCTAACATTAGAATAGCTACGCTTGCTGAAGAAGAAAATCAATCAAATTAAAACAGAAATGCATTACCTTCCACAATTACTACTCTGAAAGTGCAGCTATTTCTGTTGTTAGCAGTGTCCCTATATGTGTATGTTACTTGGTTACTTCCAACTTGGAAAAAATCATTGGGATTGTTGGTGCTTGACACAAGAAAGAAGCTTCCTGAATTGTCAGTTACAGTTGGTAGATCCCAATCCACCTGCCTGCCAGTAGCTCCCGAGGCAACTTCAAATGTCTGGTCTGGAGGGCAAGTAACAACAGGTGGTGTTCTGTCCACTGAATAACAAAAACAATCGTACAATTAATAAGTAACAAGTCATCAAGCATTCATAAATGGTCTAGACAGTTTAGACAATCTGATTGGGCAAAACGTAATTATGTGGGGTGTATTAATGAGGTGTAAAAACATGGCTTATGAAAATCAGAGCAGTGCGTATGTGCCAGCAGTTCGCCAGCTGTTCTAATTGGCCGTCGTGCGTCGCGCAACGCCCATTTGAACCAATCAGAGTGACGAAGATAGTTTTGCATCACGCGCCTGACTCATGTACTGAAAGTGTTTCGTGTGTCCCAAAAACGTGATTTTGCCCATTTCTAATGGCTTTATTCAAGAAATAATGACATTTTTTTTACATTTTGAAAAAGAAATCGATACGGGTATTTATAAATGGTAATAAACGTTTGTCACACGGTGCTCTATGATATTCAGGAGCATTTGGCTCGAAAGCAATCTGATATTAACAAGCAAGAATGTTTTGATATAATGGCTTGCACATATCAAGCAACAACTGCAAAAAGGGCTTAAAGGTTCTATGAAATAGGGTTTTTTTTCATTGTATACAATAAAGTATGCCTACTGGAACATATATTTGTGATTTGTAATTTTCCACTTACGTTTATACCATAAAATATTAATTTTTAAATTTAGGGGGTGCTTTTTCGACACGCTCATATCCCCTCATTAGCATAAAATTCGTGACGTACACTCAGGCGATTCCCGATCCGCGATCCACAGCACTTACCCAAGTATGCGTCGTATACAGCGCACCACTGCATGCAGAGTGTTGCTAGAAAAAGTTTCCTAAAGTTTTTTGTCAGGTTTGAAAGCTTATTATTTTCGATAATGCCATCGAGGTGTGTCGCTGCAGGTTGCAACAACACCACCAAAGACAGTGTTAGTCTACACCGATTTCCGTCTGATCCAAAATACAGACGTATTTGGACGGCTAAAGTCAAGCTGACCAGAGCGAAGTCGTCGGGACCGACGGAACAATAATTTTTATAAAGTGCACACTTCGAGCAGACATGCTTTGAACGGGGCCTTCACAGCCAGTTCGGTGTGGCTTTATGGGCCATTCTTCTACCAGATGCAATTCCAACGATATTCTTGCTAAGTAAGAAGGCTGGGAAAGGCTCCAACGAAGAAGAGGTGTTTTTTAAAAGAGAAAGACTCAGGGGTAAGTGCTCATTTAGTTATACTCCATGCATAACCCAGTCCACTTCCGTGGGGGTTGCGATGCGTTTCAACGGTACATCCGTGGCTGGGTTATCGCTGTTCGAGTGCATGTTTATATTACGCAAGTCTTATGTAAACACGTTGCCAGCATGTTGTAAAGCTTTTGGTCAATATGAGTTAAGTCTAATTTCCGTACAATCTATGATACAATGGGGCTTTGTGTTTATTACCCGATCAAAGTCTGGCACCAAACCACATACCGCCTAGCTCCCCAAGAATGTATAGAAATTCTCTGCCTTTGTGTACGTTACGAGCGTTTCGTTAAAACTTCGACAATTCGGGGGGACAATTTTTGATTATTAGATAAACCATTAATAATCCACTCGATTAAAAAAAACATTTAAAATTGTTTTAATTCATACCAATCAATATAACAGCACCAAAAAATAAAGTTTGGTAAATACACTCTTCACAGGACCTTTATGAAGCTAACATTAGAATAGCTACGCTTGCTGAAGAGAAGAAAATCCATCAGATTAAAACAAAAATGTATTACCTTCCACAATTACTACTCTGAAAGTGCAGCTATTTCTGTTGTTAGCAACATCCCTGTATGTGTATGTTACTTGGTTACTTCGACTTGGAAAAAATCATTGGGATTGTTGGTGTTTGACACAAAAAAAGCTTCCTGAATTGTCAGTTACAGTTGGCAGATCCCAAGTCACCTGCCTGCCAGTAGCTCCCGGGCAACTTCAAATGTCTGGTCTGGAGGCAAGTAACAACAGGTGGTGTTCTGTCCACTGAATAACAAAACAATCGTACAATTAATAAGTAACAAGTCATCAAGCATTCATAAATGGTCTAGACAGTTTAGACAATCTGATTGGGCAAAACGTAATTATGTGGGTGTATTAATGAGGTGTAAAAACATGGCTTATGAAAATCAGAGCAGTGCGTATGTGCCAGCAGTTCGCCAGCTGTTCTAATTGGCCGTCGTGCGTCGCGCAACGCCCATTTGAACCAATCAGAGTGACGAATAGTTTTGCATCACGCGCCTGACTCATGTACTGAAAGTGTTTCGTGTGTCCCAAAAACGTGATTTTGCCCATTTCTAATGGCTTTATTCAGAAATAATGACATTTTTTTACATTTTGAAAAAGAAATCGATACGGGTATTTATAAATGGTAATAAACGTTTGTCACACGGTGCGCTATGATATTCAGGAGCATTTGGCTCGAAAGCAATCTGATATTAACAAGCAAGAATGTTTTGATATAATGGCTTGCACATATCAAGCAACAACTGCAAAGAGGGCTTAAAGGTTCTATGAAATAGGTTTTTTCATTGTATACAATAAAGTATGCCTACTGGAACATATATTTGTCATTTGTAATTTTCCACTTACGTTTATACCATAAAAATATTAATTTTTAAATTTGGGGTGCTTTTTCGACACGCTCATATCCCTCATTAGCATAAAATTCGTGACGTACACTCAGGCGATTCCCGATCACGATCCACAGCACTTGCCCAAGTATGCGTCGTATACAGCGCACCACTGCATGCAGAGTGTTGCTAGAGAAAAAGTTTCCTAAAGTTTTTGTCAGGTTTGAACTGGCAGAAGCTTATTATTTTCGATAATGCCATCGAGGTGTGTCGCTGCAGGTTGCAGCAACACCACCAAAGACAGTGTTAGTCTACACCGATTTCCGTCTGATCCAAAATACAGACGTATTTGGACGGCTAAAGTCAAGCTGACCAGAGCGAAGTCGTCGGGACCGACGGAACAATAATTTTTATAAAGTGCACACTTCGAGCAGACATGCTTTGAACGGGGCCTTCACAGCCAGTTCGGTGTGGCTATGAGGCCATTCTTCTACCAGATGCAATTCCAACGATATTCTTGCTAAGTAAGAAGGCTGGGAAGGCTCCAACGAAGAAGAGAGTTGTTTTTTAAAGCGAGAAAGACTCAGGGTAAGTGCTCATTTGGTTTTTCCGTGGGGTTGCGATGCGTTTCAACAATACATCCGTGGCTGGGTTATCGCTGTTCGAGTGCATGTTTATATTACGCAAGTCTTGTGTAAACACGTTGCCAGCATGTTGTAAAGCTTTTGGTCAATATGAGTTAAGTCTAATTTCCATACAATCTATGATACAATGGGGCTTTGTGTTTATTACCCGATCAAAGTCTGGCACCAAACCACATACCGCCTAGCTCCCCAAGAATGTATAGAAATTCTCTGCCTTTTGTGTACATTACGAGCGTTTCGTTAAAACTTCGACAATTCAGGACAATTTTGATTATTAGATAAACCATTAATAATCCACTCGATTAAAAAAACATTTAAAATTGTTTTAATTCATACCAATCAATATAACAGCACCAAAAAATAAAGTTTGGTAAATACACTCTTCACAGGACCTTTACGAAGCTAACATTAGAATAGCTACGCTTGCTGAAGAGAAGAAAATCCATCGAGATTAAAAACAAAAATGTATTACCTTCCACAATTACTACTCTGAAAGTGCAGCTATTTCTGTTGTTAGCAACATCCCTGTATGTGTATGTTACTTGGTTACTTCCGACTTGGAAAAAATCATTGGGATTGTTGGTGTTTGACACAAGAAAAAAGCTTCCTGAATTGTCAGTTACAGTTGGCAGATCCCAATCCACCTGCCTGCCAGTAGCTCCCGAGGCAACTTCAAATGTCTGGTCTGGAGGGCAAGTAACAACAGGTGGTGTTCTGTCCACTGAATAACAAAAACAATCGTACAATTAATAAGTAACAAGTCATCAAGCATTCATAAATGGTCTAGACAGTTTAGACAATCTGATTGGGCAAAACGTAATTATGTGGGGTGTATTAATGAGGTGTAAAAACATGGCTTATGAAAATCAGAGCAGTGCGTATGTGCCAACAGTTCGCCAGCTGTTCTAATTGGCCGTCGTGCGTCGCGCAACGCCCATTTGAACCAATCAGGTGACGAAGATAGGTTTGCATCACGCGCCTGACTCATGTACTGAAAGTGTTTCGTGTGTCCCAAAAACGTGATTTTGCCCATTTCTAATGGCTTTATTCAAGAAATAATGACATTTTTTACATTTTGAAAAAGAAATCGATACGGGTATTTATAAATGGTAATAAACGTTTGTCACACGGTGCGCTATGATATTCAGGAGCATTTGGCTCGAAAGCAATCTGATATTAACAAGCAAGAATGTTTTGATATAATGGCTTGCACATATCAAGCAACAACTGCAAAAAGGGCTTAAAGGTTCTATGAAATAGGTTTTCTTTTCATTGTATACAATAAAGTATGCCTACTGGAACATATATTTGTCATTTGTAATTTTTCCCCTTACGTTTTATACCATAAAAATATTAATTTTAAATTTAGGGGTGCTTTTCGACACGCTCATATCCCTCATTAGCATAAAATTCGTGACGTACACTCAGGCGATTCCCGATCCGCGATCCACAGCACTTGCCCAAGTATGCGTCGTATACAGCGCACCACTGCATGCAGAGTGTTGCTAGAGAAAAAGTTTCCTAAAGTTTTTTGTCAGGTTTGAAGCTTACTATTTTCGATAATGCCATCGAGGTGTGTCGCTGCAGGTTGCAGCAACACCACCAAAGACAGTGTTAGTCTACACCGATTTCCGTCTGATCCAAAATACAGACGTATTTGGACGGCTAAAGTCAAGCTGACCAGAGCGAAGTCGTCGGGACCGACGGAACAATAATTGTTATAAAGTGCACACTTCGAGCAGACATGCTTCGAACGGGGCCTTCACAGCCAGTTCGGTGTGGCTTATGAGGCCATTCTGCTACCAGATGCAATTCCAACGATATTCTTGCTAAGTAAGAAGGCTTGGAAGGCTCCAACGAAGAAGATAGGTGTTTTTTAAAGCGTTTTGCATTATTGGGATGTGTGTATAATTAATTAAATTATGTAATAGTTTGTGAACTTAGAATGACTATTCAGTGAACAGTTATCATTAGTGGCATTACAATGACCACCTCTGCCCCCCATCCCAACCTGGGATCACCATCTATGCAAACCATATGACACATTTAAGGGAAGCCAGTAAAGTGTATAAAGGACAGGCATGAGGCAGGAACTTCAGAATGGAAAGAATAAATTCTGGATGCTTGAAGGTAAGGTATAGAATTGTTAATTAAAAGAAAATTACAAAATCGTCAAATTGTAATGTAAAAGAGATGGTAAATGTGAAGTTATTTTGTTTGAGGTGCTTTCACTTTCAGTACAGTTGACATAATTTCCAGTTCAAAACAAGGAAAGCATCCTCTTTCCTAAATTTCATATTAGATTAAGAATACAAAGACTCAATGTATCCCTCTATTATCTCACTGACAACACAATGAAATAAGCTGAAATGTTCAAAGATAATAAACAAAAAATCAATAAAAATAAGGATTCAAATGGAATATTATTTTTCAAATATGCTCTTATGCCTCCGGATCCTTGTGTAACTAGCACATTAAATGTGCAAGTGGCTGCATTGTTGGATGCATCTGTTGCTGTGTATGTGATGGGATAAAATCCTGCAGTATATGACCCTGGGCCTCGTGGTGAAGCCACTGGAGTAGGGGTTGACCCCAGAGTTGTCAGTTGCAGTTGGTACAGTCCATGACACAAACACTGATGTAGATCCAAAAGGTATAGCCTGAGTGATGGTCCCTGTTGGACATCCAAAAGTACTGGAGGGATCATATCAGCTGCAATGAATGAAATAAATGATAATCAGTATATGAGATCATAGCTTCATGTATTTTACATTGGGACTTCAGTTAAGGTGTATGTGAGAATGTGAGCACAATGCATGACATAATTTTGTGTACTGCATATAAATTGTACCTTTTCATCTGTATGATGGAAGTCACAAATCGTAACTACTGTGTTGCAGTATGTTTAATGTTACCTTGCCAAATATTTGTTGGTATTGGGAGTGAGTACAGATGCACACTGCAAGTCTTGTCATGTACAAGGAAAAGTAGATTTGAAAGTACTCTCGCATCATAAATACAGCAACAGTGATTTCTTGTGACAACTGGGAGATGAATGGACTGACTGAACCATTGGAAGAAGGGGTTGGAGAATTGGCAATGGATAATAATGTTGTGAAAGTTTTGCATTATTGGGATGTGTGTATAATTAATTAAATTATGTAATAGTTTGTGAACTTAGAATGACTATTCAGTGAACAGTTATCATTAGTGGCATTACAATGACCACCTCTGCCCCCCATCCCAACCTGGGATCACCATCTATGCAAACCATATGACACATTTAAGGGAAGCCAGTAAAGTGTATAAAGGACAGGCATGAGGCAGGAACTTCAGAATGGAAAGAATAAATTCTGGATGCTTGAAGGTAAGGTATAGAATTGTTAATTAAAAGAAAATTACAAAATCGTCAAATTGTAATGTAAAACAGATGGTAAATGTGAAGTTATTTTGTTTGAGGTGCTTTCACTTTCGAGTACAGTTGACATAATTTCCAGTTCAAAACAAGGAAAGCATCCTCTTTCCTAAATTTCATATTAGATTAAGAATACAAAAGACTCAATGTATCCTCTCTATTATCTCACTGACAACACAATGAAATAAGCTGAAATGTTCAAAGATAATAAACAAAAAAATCAATAAAAATAAGGATTCAAATGGAATATTATTTTTCAAATATGCTCTTGTACTTCCGGATCCTTGTGTAACTAGCACATTAAATGTGCAAGTGGCTGCATTGTTGGATGCATCTGTTGCTGTGTATGTGATGGGATAAAATCCTGCAGTATAGACCCCTGGGCCTCGTGGTGAAGCCACTGGAGTAGGGTTGACCCCAGAGTTGTCAGTTGCAGTTGGTACAGTCCATGACACAAACACTGATGTAGATCCAAAAGGTATAGCCTGAGTGATGGTCCCTGTTGGACATCCAAAAAGTACTGGAGGGATCATATCAGCTGCAATGAATGAAATAAATGATAATCAGTATATGAGATCATAGCTTCATGTATTTTACATTGGGACTTCAGTTAAGGTGTATGTGAGAATGTGAGCACAATGCATGACATAATTTTGTGTACTGCATATAAATTGTACCCTTTTCATCTGTATGATGGAAGTCACAAATCGTAACTACTGTGTTGCAGTATGTTTAATGTTACCGTTGCCAAATATTTGTTGGTATTGGAGTGAGTACAGATGCACACTGCAAGTCTTGTCATGTACAAGGAAAAGTAGATTTGAAAGTACTCTGCGCATCATAAATACAGCAACAGTGATTTCTTGTGACAACTGGGAGATGAATGGACTGACTGAACCATTGGAAGAAGGGGTTGGAGAATTGGCAATGGATAATAATGTTGTGAAAGTTTTGCATTATTGGGATGTGTGTATAATTAATTAAATTATGTAATAGTTTGTGAACTTAGAATGACTATTCAGTGAACAGTTATCATTAGTGGCATTACAATGACCACCTCTGCCCCCCATCCCAACCTGGGATCACCATCTATGCAAACCATATGACACATTTAAGGAAGCCAGTAAAGTGTATAAAGGACAGGCATGAGGCAGGAACTTCAGAATGGAAAGAATAAATTCTGGATGCTTGAAGGTAAGGTATAGAATTGTTAATTAAAAGAAAATTACAAAATCGTCAAATTGTAATGTAAAACAGATGGTAAATGTGAAGTTATTTTGTTTGAGGTGCTTTCACTTTCAGTACAGTTGACATAATTTCCAGTTCAAAACAAGGAAAGCATCCTCTTTCCTAAATTTCATATTAGATTGAAGAATACAAAAGACTCAATGTATCCTCTCTATTATCTCACTGACAACACAATGAAATAAGCTGAAATGTTCAAAGATAATAAACAAAAAATCAATAAAAATAAGGATTCACAAGGAATATTAATTTTCAAATATGCTCTATTACCTCCTTGTGTAACTAGCACATTAAATGTGCAAGTGGCTGCATTGTTGGCTGCATCTGTTGCTGTGTATAAGATGGGATAAAATCCAGCAGTAAAGACACTAGGGCCTCGCGGTGAAGCCACTGGAGTAGGGTTGACCCCAGAGTTGTCAGTTGCAGTTGGTACAGTCCATGACACAAACACTGATGTAGATCCAAAAGGTATAGCCTGAGTGATGGTCCCTGTTGGACATCCAAAAAGTACTGGAGGGATCATATCAGCTGCAATGAATGAAATAAATGATAATCAGTATATGAGATCATAGCTTCATGTATTTTACATTGGGACTTCAGTTAAGGTGTATGTGAGAATGTGAGCACAATGCATGACATAATTTTGTGTACTGCATATAAATTGTACCCTTTTCATCTGTATGATGGAAGTCACAAATCGTAACTACTGTGTTGCAGTATGTTTAATGTTACCGTTGCCAAATATTTGTTGGTATTGGGTGAGTACAGATGCACACTGCAAGTCTTGTCATGTACAAGGAAAAGTAGATTTGAAAGTACTCTGCGCATCATAAATACAGCAACAGTGATTTCTTGTGACAACTGGGAGATGAATGGACTGACTGAACCATTGGAAGAAGGGGTTGGAGAATTGGCAATGGATAATAATGTTGTGAAAGTTTTGCATTATTGGGATGTGTGTATAATTAATTAAATTATGTAATAGTTTGTGAACTTAGAATGACTATTCAGTGAACAGTTATCATTAGTGGCATTACAATGACCACCTCTGCCCCCATCCCAACCTGGGATCACCATCTATACAAACCATATGACACATTTAAGGGAAGCCAGTAAAGTGTATAAAGGACAGGCATGAGGCAGGAACTTCAGAATGGAAAGAATAAATTCTGGATGCTTGAAGGTAAGGTATAGAATTGTTAATTAAAAGAAAATTACAAAATCGTCAAATTGTAATGTAAAACAGATGGTAAATGTGAAGTTATTTTGTTTGAGGTGCTTTCACTTTCGAGTACAGTTGACATAATTTCCAGTTCAAAACAAGGAAAGCATCCTCTTTCTAAATTTCATATTAGATTAAGAATACAAAAGACTCAATGTATCCTCTCTATTATCTCACTGACAACACAATGAAATAAGCTGAAATGTTCAAAGATAATAAACCAAAAAATCAATAAAAATAAGGATTCAAATGGAATATTATTTTCAAATATGCTCTTACTCCGGATCCTTGTGTAACTAGCACATTAAATGTGCAAGTGGCTGCATTGTTGGATGCATCTGTTGCTGTGTATGTGATGGGATAAAATCCTGCAGTATATGACCCCTGGGCCTCGTGGTGAAGCCACTGGAGTAGGTTGACCCCAGAGTTGTCAGTTGCAGTTGGTACAGTCCATGACACAAACACTGATGTAGATCCAAAAGGTATAGCCTGAGTGATGGTCCCTGTTGGACATCCAAAAAGTACTGGAGGGATCATATCAGCTGCAATGAATGAAATAAATGATAATCAGTATATGAGATCATAGCTTCATGTATTTTACATTGGGACTTCAGTTAAGGTGTATGTGAGAATGTGAGCACAATGCATGACATAATTTTGTGTACTGCATATAAATTGTACCCTTTTCATCTGTATGATGGAAGTCACAAATCGTAATAACTACTGTGTTGCAGTATGTTTAATGTTACCGTTGCCAAATATTTGTTGGTATTGGGTGAGTACAGATGCACACTGCAAGTCTTGTCATGTACAAGGAAAAGTAGATTTGAAAGTACTCTGCGCATCATAAATACAGCAACAGTGATTTCTTGTGACAACTGGGAGATGAATGGACTGACTGAACCATTGGAAGAAGGGGTTGGAGAATTGGCAATGGATAATAATGTTGTGAAAGTTTTGCATTATTGGGATGTGTGTATAATTAATTAAATTATGTAATAGTTTGTGAACTTAGAATGACTATTCAGTGAACAGTTATCATTAGTGGCATTACAATGACCACCTCTGCCCCCATCCCAACCTGGGATCACCATCTATGCAAACCATATGACACATTTAAGGGAAGCCAGTAAAGTGTATAAAGGACAGGCATGAGGCAGGAACTTCAGAATGGAAAGAATAAATTCTGGATGCTTGAAGGTAAGGTATAGAATTGTTAATTAAAGAAAATTACAAAATCGTCAAATTGTAATGTAAAACAGATGGTAAATGTGAAGTTATTTTGTTTGAGGTGCTTTCACTTTCAGTACAGTTGACATAATTTCCAGTTCAAAACAAGGAAAGCATCCTCTTTCCTAAATTTCATATTAGATTAAGAATACAAAAGACTCAATGTATCCTCTCTATTATCTCACTGACAACACAATGAAATAAGCTGAAATGTTCAAAGATAATAAACAAAAATCAATAAAAATAAGGATTCAAATGGAATATTATTTTTCAAATATGCTCTTGTACCTCCGGATCCTTGTGTAACTAGCACATTAAATGTGCAAGTGGCTGCATTGTTGGATGCATCTGTTGCTGTGTATGTGATGGGATAAAATCCTGCAGTATAGACCCCTGGGCCTCGTGGTGAAGCCACTGGAGTAGGGTTGACCCCAGAGTTGTCAGTTGCAGTTGGTACAGTCCATGACACAAACACTGATGTAGATCCAAAGGTATAGCCTGAGTGATGGTCCCTGTTGGACATCCAAAAAGTACTGGAGGGATCATATCAGCTGCAATGAATGAAATAAATGATAATCAGTATATGAGATCATAGCTTCATGTATTTTACATTGGGACTTCAGTTAAGGTGTATGTGAGAATGTGAGCACAATGCATGACATAATTTTGTGTACTGCATATAAATTGTACCCTTTTCATCTGTATGATGGAAGTCACAAATCGTAACTACTGTGTTGCAGTATGTTTAATGTTACCGTTGCCAAATATTTGTTGGTATTGGGTGAGTACAGATGCACACTGCAAGTCTTGTCATGTACAAAGGAAAGTAGATTTGAAAGTACTCTGCGCATCATAAATACAGCAACAGTGATTTCTTGTGACAACTGGGAGATGAATGGACTGACTGAACCATTGGAAGAAGGGGTTGGAGAATTGGCAATGGATAATAATGTTGTGAAAGTTTTGCATTATTGGGATGTGTATAATTAATTAAATTATGTAATAGTTTGTGAACTTAGAATGACTATTCAGTGAACAGTTATCATTAGTGGCATTACAATGACCACCTCTGCCCCCATCCCAACCTGGGATCACCATCTATGCAAACCATATGACACATTTAAGGGAAGCCAGTAAAGTGTATAAAGGACAGGCATGAGGCAGGAACTTCAGAATGGAAAAGAATAAATTCTGGATGCTTGAAGGTAAGGTATAGAATAGTTAATTAAAAGAAAATTACAAAATCGTCAAATTGTAATGTAAAACAGAGGGTAAATGTGAATTTATTTTGTTTGAGGTGCTTTCACTTCGAGTACAGTTGACATAATTTCAGTTCAAAACAAGGAAAGCATCCTCTTTCCTAAATTTCATATTAGATTAAGAATACAAAAGACTCAATGTATCCTCTCTATTATCTCACTGACAACACAATGAAATAAGCTGAAATGTTCAAAGATAATAAACAAAAAAATCAATAAAAATAAGGATTCAAATGGAATATTATTTTCAAATATGCTCTTGTACCTCCGGATCCTTGTGTAACTAGCACATTAAATGTGCAAGTGGCTGCATTGTTGGATGCATCTGTTGCTGTGTATGTGATGGGATAAAATCCTGCAGTATAGACCCCTGGGCCTCGTGGTGAAGCCACTGGAGTAGGGTTGACCCCAGAGTTGTCAGTTGCAGTTGGTACAGTCCATGACACAAACACTGATGTAGATCCAAAAGGTATAGCCTGAGTGATGGTCCCTGTTGGACATCCAAAAAGTACTGGAGGGATCATATCAGCTGCAATGAATGAAATAAATGATAATCAGTATATGAGATCATAGCTTCATGTATTTTACATTGGGACTTCAGTTAAGGTGTATGTGAGAATGTGAGCACAATGCATGACATAATTTTGTGTACTGCATATAAATTGTACCCTTTTCATCTGTATGATGGAAGTCACAAATCGTAACTACTGTGTTGCAGTATGTTTAATGTTACCGTTGCCAAATATTTGTTGGTATTGGAGTGAGTACAGATGCACACTGCAAGTCTTGTCATGTACAAGGAAAAGTAGATTTGAAAGTACTCTGCGCATCATAAATACAGCAACAGTGATTTCTTGTGACAACTGGGAGATGAATGGACTGACTGAACCATTGGAAGAAGGGGTTGGAGAATTGGCAATGGATAATAATGTTGTGAAAGTTTTGCATTATTGGGATGTGTGTATAATTAATTAAATTATGTAATAGTTTGTGAACTTAGAATGACTATTCAGTGAACAGTTATCATTAGTGGCATTACAATGACCACCTCTGCCCCCATCCCAACCTGGGATCACCATCTATGCAAACCATATGACACATTTAAGGGAAGCCAGTAAAGTGTATAAAGGACAGGCATGAGGCAGGAACTTCAGAATGGAAAGAATAAATTCTGGATGCTTGAAGGTAAGGTATAGAATTGTTAATTAAAAGAAAATTACAAAATCGTCAAATTGTAATGTAAAACAGATGGTAAATGTGAAGTTATTTTGTTTGAGGTGCTTTCACTTTCGAGTACAGTTGACATAATTTCCAGTTCAAAACAAGGAAAGCATCCTCTTTCCTAAATTTCATATTAGATTAAGAATACAAAAGACTCAATGTATCCTCTCTATTATCTCACTGACAACACAATGAAATAAGCTGAAATGTTCAAAGATAATAAACAAAAATCAATAAAAATAAGATTCAAATGGAATATTATTTTCAAATATGCTCTTGTACTTCCGGATCCTTGTGTAACTAGCACATTAAATGTGCAAGTGGCTGCATTGTTGGATGCATCTGTTGCTGTGTATGTGATGGGATAAAATCCTGCAGTATAGACCCCTGGGCCTCGTGGTGAAGCCACTGGAGTAGGGTTGACCCCAGAGTTGTCAGTTGCAGTTGGTACAGTCCATGACACAAACACTGATGTAGATCCAAAAGGTATAGCCTGAGTGATGGTCCCTGTTGGACATCCAAAAAGTACTGGAGGGATCATATCAGCTGCAATGAATGAAATAAATGATAATCAGTATATGAGATCATAGCTTCATGTATTTTACATTGGGACTTCAGTTAAGGTGTATGTGAGAATGTGAGCACAATGCATGACATAATTTTGTGTACTGCATATAAATTGTACCCTTTTCATCTGTATGATGGAAGTCACAAATCGTAACTACTGTGTTGCAGTATGTTTAATGTTACCGTTGCCAAATATTTGTTGGTATTGGAGTGAGTACAGATGCACACTGCAAGTCTTGTCATGTACAAGGAAAAGTAGATTTGAAAGTACTCTGCGCATCATAAATACAGCAACAGTGATTTCTTGTGACAACTGGGAGATGAATGGACTGACTGAACCATTGGAAGAAGGGGTTGGAGAATTGGCAATGGATAATAATGTTGTGAAAGTTTTGCATTATTGGGATGTGTGTATAATTAATTAAATTATGTAATAGTTTGTGAACTTAGAATGACTATTCAGTGAACAGTTATCATTAGTGGCATTACAATGACCACCTCTGCCCCCATCCCAACCTGGGATCACCATCTATGCAAACCATATGACACATTTAAGGAAGCCAGTAAAGTGTATAAAGGACAGGCATGAGGCAGGAACTTCAGAATGGAAAGAATAAATTCTGGATGCTTGAAGGTAAGGTATAGAATTGTTAATTAAAAGAAAATTACAAAATCGTCAAATTGTAATGTAAAACAGATGGTAAATGTGAAGTTATTTTGTTTGAGGTGCTTTCACTTTCGAGTACAGTGACATAATTTCCAGTTCAAAACAAGGAAAGCATCCTCTTTCCTAAATTTCATATTAGATTAAGAATACAAAAGACTCAATGTATCCTCTCTATTATCTCACTGACAACACAATGAAATAAGCTGAAATGTTCAAAGATAATAATCACAAAAATCAATAAAAATAAGGATTCAAATGGAATATTATTTTTCAAATATGCTCTTGTACCTCCGGATCCTTGTGTAACTAGCACATTAAATGTGCAAGTGGCTGCATTGTTGGATGCATCTGTTGCTGTGTATGTGATGGGATAAAATCCTGCAGTATAGACCCCTGGGCCTCGTGGTGAAGCCACTGGAGTAGGGTTGACCCCAGAGTTGTCAGTTGCAGTTGGTACAGTCCATGACACAAACACTGATGTAGATCCAAAAGGTATAGCCTGAGTGATGGTCCCTGTTGGACATCCATAAAGTACTGGAGGGATCATATCAGCTGCAATGAATGAAATAAATGATAATCAGTATATGAGATCATAGCTTCATGTATTTTACATTGGGACTTCAGTTAAGGTGTATGTGAGAATGTGAGCACAATGCATGACATAATTTTGTGTACTGCATATAAATTGTACCCTTTTCATCTGTATGATGGAAGTCACAAATCGTAACTACTGTGTTGCAGTATGTTTAATGTTACCATTGCCAAATATTTGTTGGTATTGGAGTGAGTACAGATGCACACTGCAAGTCTTGTCATGTACAAGGAAAAGTAGATTTGAAAGTACTCTGCATGCATCATAAATACAGCAACAGTGATTTCTTGTGACAACTGGGAGATGAATGGACTGACTGAACCATTGGAAGAAGGGGTTGGAGAATTGGCAATGGATAATAATGTTGTGAAAGTTTTGCATTATTGGGATGTGTGTATAATTAATTAAATTATGTAATAGTTTGTGAACTTAGAATGACTATTCAGTGAACAGTTATCATTAGTGGCATTACAATGACCACCTCTGCCCCCATCCCAACCTGGGATCACCATCTATGCAAACCATATGACACATTTAAGGGAAGCCAGTAAAGTGTATAAAGGACAGGCATGAGGCAGGAACTTCAGAATGGAAAGAATAAATTCTGGATGCTTGAAGGTAAGGTATAGAATTGTTAATTAAAGAAAATTACAAAATCGTCAAATTGTAATGTAAAACAGATGGTAAATGTGAAGTTATTTTGTTTGAGGTGCTTTCACTTTCGAGTACAGTTGACATAATTTCCAGTTCAAAACAAGGAAAGCATCCTCTTTCCTAAATTTCATATTAGATTAAGAATACAAAAGACTCAATGTATCCTCTCTATTATCTCACTGACAACACAATGAAATAAGCTGAAATGTTCAAAGATAATAAACCAAAAAATCAATAAAAATAAGGATTCAAATGGAATATTATTTTTCAAATATGCTCTTGTACCTCCGGATCCTTGTGTAACTAGCACATTAAATGTGCAAGTGGCTGCATTGTTGGATGCATCTGTTGCTGTGTATGTGATGGGATAAAATCCTGCAGTATAGACCCCTGGGCCTCGTGGTGAAGCCACTGGAGTAGGGTTGACCCCAGAGTTGTCAGTTGCAGTTGGTACAGTCCATGACACAAACACTGATGTAGATCCAAAAGGTATAGCCTGAGTGATGGTCCCTGTTGGACATCCATAAAGTACTGGAGGGATCATATCAGCTGCAATGAATGAAATAAATGATAATCAGTATATGAGATCATAGCTTCATGTATTTTACATTGGGACTTCAGTTAAGGTGTATGTGAGAATGTGAGCACAATGCATGACATAATTTTGTGTACTGCATATAAATTGTACCCTTTTCATCTGTATGATGGAAGTCACAAATAGTAACTACTGTGTTGCAGTATGTTTAATGTTACCATTGCCAAATATTTGTTGGTATTGGAGTGAGTACAGATGCACACTGCAAGTCTTGTCATGTACAAGGAAAAGTAGATTTGAAAGTACTCTGCGCATCATAAATACAGCAACAGTGATTTCTTGTGACAACTGGGAGATGAATGGACTGACTGAACCATTGGAAGAAGGGGTTGGAGAATTGGCAATGGATAATAATGTTGTGAAAGTTTTGCATTATTGGGATGTGTGTATAATTAATTAAATTATGTAATAGTTTGTGAACTTAGAATGACTATTCAGTGAACAGTTATCATTAGTGGCATTACAATGACCACCTCTGCCCCCCATCCCAACCTGGGATCACCATCTATGCAAACCATATGACACATTTAAGGGAAGCCAGTAAAGTGTATAAAGGACAGGCATGAGGCAGGAACTTCAGAATGGAAAGAATAAATTCTGGATGCTTGAAGGTAAGGTATAGAATTGTTAATTAAAGAAAATTACAAAATCGTCAAATTGTAATGTAAAACAGATGGTAAATGTGAAGTTATTTTGTTTGAGGTGCTTTCACTTTCGAGTACAGTTGACATAATTTCAGTTCAAAACAAGGAAAGCATCCTCTTTCCTAAATTTCATATTAGATTAAGAATACAAAAGACTCAATGTATCCTCTCTATTATCTCACTGACAACACAATGAAATAAGCTGAAATGTTCAAAGATAATAAACCAAAAAATCAATAAAAATAAGGATTCAAATGGAATATTATTTTTCAAATATGCTCTTGTACCTCCGGATCCTTGTGTAACTAGCACATTAAATGTGCAAGTGGCTGCATTGTTGGATGCATCTGTTGCTGTGTATGTGATGGGATAAAATCCTGCAGTATAGACCCCTGGGCCTCGTGGTGAAGCCACTGGAGTAGGGTTGACCCCAGAGTTGTCAGTTGCAGTTGGTACAGTCCATGACACAAACACTGATGTAGATCCAAAAGGTATAGCCTGAGTGATGGTCCCTGTTGGACATCCAAAAAGTACTGGAGGGATCATATCAGCTGCAATGAATGAAATAAATGATAATCAGTATATGAGATCATAGCTTCATGTATTTTACATTGGGACTTCAGTTAAGGTGTATGTGAGAATGTGAGCACAATGCATGACATAATTTTGTGTACTGCATATAAATTGTACCCTTTTCATCTGTATGATGGAAGTCACAAATCGTAACTACTGTGTTGCAGTATGTTTAATGTTACCATTGCCAAATATTTGTTGGTATTGGAGTGAGTACAGATGCACTCTGCAAGGCTTGTCATGTACAAGGAAAAGTAGATTTGAAAGTACTCTGCGCATCATAAATACAGCAACAGTGATTTCTTGTGACAACTGGGAGATGAATGGACTGACTGAACCATTGGAAGAAGGGGTTGGAGAATTGGCAATGGATAATAATGTTGTGAAAGTTTTGCATTATTGGGATGTGTGTATAATTAATTAAATTATGTAATAGTTTGTGAACTTAGAATGACTATTCAGTGAACAGTTATCATTAGTGGCATTACAATGACCACCTCTGCCCCCCATCCCAACCTGGGATCACCATCTATGCAAACCATATGACACATTTAAGGGAAGCCAGTAAAGTGTATAAAGGACAGGCATGAGGCAGGAACTTCAGAATGGAAAGAATAAATTCTGGATGCTTGAAGGTAAGGTATAGAATTGTTAATTAAAAGAAAATTACAAAATCGTCAAATTGTAATGTAAAACAGATGGTAAATGTGAAGTTATTTTGTTTGAGGTGCTTTCACTTTCGAGTACAGTTGACATAATTTCCAGTTCAAAACAAGGAAAGCATCCTCTTTCCTAAATTTCATATTAGATTAAGAATACAAAAGACTCAATGTATCCTCTCTATTATCTCACTGACAACACAATGAAATAAGCTGAAATGTTCAAAGATAATAATCACAAAAATCAATAAAAATAAGGATTCAAATGGAATATTATTTTTCAAATATGCTCTTGTACCTCCGGATCCTTGTGTAACTAGCACATTAAATGTGCAAGTGGCTGCATTGTTGGATGCATCTGTTGCTGTGTATGTGATGGGATAAAATCCTGCAGTATAGACCCCTGGGCCTCGTGGTGAAGCCACTGGAGTAGGGTTGACCCCAGAGTTGTCAGTTGCAGTTGGTACAGTCCATGACACAAACACTGATGTAGATCCAAAAGGTATAGCCTGAGTGATGGTCCCTGTTGGACATCCAAAAAGTACTGGAGGGATCATATCAGCTGCAATGAATGAAATAAATGATAATCAGTATATGAGATCATAGCTTCATGTATTTTACATTGGGACTTCAGTTAAGGTGTATGTGAGAATGTGAGCACAATGCATGACATAATTTTGTGTACTGCATATAAATTGTACCCTTTTCATCTGTATGATGGAAGTCACAAATCGTAACTACTGTGTTGCAGTATGTTTAATGTTACCATTGCCAAATATTTGTTGGTATTGGAGTGAGTACAGATGCACTCTGCAAGGCTTGTCATGTACAAGGAAAAGTAGATTTGAAAGTACTCTGCGCATCATAAATACAGCAACAGTGATTTCTTGTGACAACTGGGAGATGAATGGACTGACTGAACCATTGGAAGAAGGGGTTGGAGAATTGGCAATGGATAATAATGTTGTGAAAGTTTTGCATTATTGGGATGTGTGTATAATTAATTAAATTATGTAATAGTTTGTGAACTTAGAATGACTATTCAGTGAACAGTTATCATTAGTGGCATTACAATGACCACCTCTGCCCCCATCCCAACCTGGGATCACCATCTATGCAAACCATATGACACATTTAAGGGAAGCCAGTAAAGTGTATAAAGGACAGGCATGAGGCAGGAACTTCAGAATGGAAAGAATAAATTCTGGATGCTTGAAGGTAAGGTATAGAATTGTTAATTAAAAGAAAATTACAAAATCGTCAAATTGTAATGTAAAACAGATGGTAAATGTGAAGTTATTTTGTTTGAGGTGCTTTCACTTTCGAGTACAGTTGACATAATTTCCAGTTCAAAACAAGGAAAGCATCCTCTTTCCTAAATTTCATATTAGATTAAGAATACAAAAGACTCAATGTATCCTCTCTATTATCTCACTGACAACACAATGAAATAAGCTGAAATGTTCAAAGATAATAAACCAAAAAATCAATAAAAATAAGGATTCAAATGGAATATTATTTTTCAAATATGCTCTCTTGTACCTCGGATCCTTGTGTAACTAGCACATTAAATGTGCAAGTGGCTGCATTGTTGGATGCATCTGTTGCTGTGTATGTGATGGGATAAAATCCTGCAGTATAGACCCCTGGGCCTCGTGGTGAAGCCACTGGAGTAGGGTTGACCCCAGAGTTGTCAGTTGCAGTTGGTACAGTCCATGACACAAACACTGATGTAGATCCAAAAGGTATAGCCTGAGTGATGGTCCCTGTTGGACATCCATAAAGTACTGGAGGGATCATATCAGCTGCAATGAATGAAATAAATGATAATCAGTATATGAGATCATAGCTTCATGTATTTTACATTGGGACTTCAGTTAAGGTGTATGTGAGAATGTGAGCACAATGCATGACATAATTTTGTGTACTGCATATAAATTGTACCCTTTTCATCTGTATGATGGAAGTCACAAATCGTAACTACTGTGTTGCAGTATGTTTAATGTTACCGTTGCCAAATATTTGTTGGTATTGGAGTGAGTACAGATGCACACTGCAAGTCTTGTCATGTACAAGGAAAAGTAGATTTGAAAGTACTCCGCATCATAAATACAGCAACAGTGATTTCTTGTGACAACTGGGAGATGAATGGACTGACTGAACCATTGGAAGAAGGGGTTGGAGAATTGGCAATGGATAATAATGTTGTGAAAGTTTTGCATTATTGGGATGTGTGTATAATTAATTAAATTATGTAATAGTTTGTGAACTTAGAATGACTATTCAGTGAACAGTTATCATTAGTGGCATTACAATGACCACCTCTGCCCCCCATCCCAACCTGGGATCACCATCTATGCAAACCATATGACACATTTTTGGGTTGCCAGTAAAGTGTATAAAGGACAGGCATGAGGCAGGAACTTCAGAATGGAAAGAATAAATTCTGGATGCTTGAAGGTAAGGTATAGAATTGTTAATTAAAAGAAAATTACAAAATCGTCAAATTGTAATGTAAAACAGATGGTAAATGTGAAGTTATTTTGTTTGAGGTGCTTTCACTTTCGAGTACAGTTGACATAATTTCCAGTTCAAAACAAGGAAAGCATCCTCTTTCCTAAATTTCATATTAGATTAAGAATACAAAAGACTCAATGTATCCTCTCTATTATCTCACTGACAACACAATGAAATAAGCTGAAATGTTCAAAGATAATAAACAAAAAAATCAATAAAAATAAGGATTCAAATGGAATATTATTTTTCAAATATGCTCTTGTACCTCCGGATCCTTGTGTAACTAGCACATTAAATGTGCAAGTGGCTGCATTGTTGGATGCATCTGTTGCTGTGTATGTGATGGGATAAAATCCTGCAGTATAGACCCCTGGGCCTCGTGGTGAAGCCACTGGAGTAGGGTTGACCCCAGAGTTGTCAGTTGCAGTTGGTACAGTCCATGACACAAACACTGATGTAGATCCAAAAGGTATAGCCTGAGTGATGGTCCCTGTTGGACATCCAAAAAGTACTGGAGGGATCATATCAGCTGCAATGAATGAAATAAATGATAATCAGTATATGAGATCATAGCTTCATGTATTTTACATTGGGACTTCAGTTAAGGTGTATGTGAGAATGTGAGCACAATGCATGACATAATTTTGTACTGCATATAAATTGTACCCTTTTCATCTGTATGATGGAAGTCACAAATCGTAACTACTGTGTTGCAGTATGTTTAATGTTACCGTTGCCAAATATTTGTTGGTATTGGAGTGAGTACAGATGCACACTGCAAGTCTTGTCATGTACAAGGAAAAGTAGATTTGAAAGTACTCTGCGCATCATAAATACAGCAACAGTGATTTCTTGTGACAACTGGGAGATGAATGGACTGACTGAACCATTGGAAGAAGGGGTTGGAGAATTGGCAATGGATAATAATGTTGTGAAAGTTTTGCATTATTGGGATGTGTGTATAATTAATTAAATTATGTAATAGTTTGTGAACTTAGAATGACTATTCAGTGAACAGTTATCATTAGTGGCATTACAATGACCACCTCTGCCCCCATCCCAACCTGGGATCACCATCTATGCAAACCATATGACACATTTAAGGGAAGCCAGTAAAGTGTATAAAGGACAGGCATGAGGCAGGAACTTCAGAATGGAAAGAATAAATTCTGGATGCTTGAAGGTAAGGTATAGAATTGTTAATTAAAAGAAAATTACAAAATCGTCAAATTGTAATGTAAAACAGATGGTAAATGTGAAGTTATTTTGTTTGAGGTGCTTTCACTTTCGAGTACAGTTGACATAATTTCCAGTTCAAAACAAGGAAAGCATCCTCTTTCCTAAATTTCATATTAGATTAAGAATACAAAAGACTCAATGTATCCTCTCTATTATCTCACTGACAACACAATGAAATAAGCTGAAATGTTCAAAGATAATAAACAACAAAATCAATAAAAATAAGGATTCAAATGGAATATTATTTTTCAAATATGCTCTTGTACCTCCGGATCCTTGTGTAACTAGCACATTAAATGTGCAAGTGGCTGCATTGTTGGATGCATCTGTTGCTGTGTATGTGATGGGATAAAATCCTGCAGTATAGACCCCTGGGCCTCGTGGTGAAGCCACTGGAGTAGGGTTGACCCCAGAGTTGTCAGTTGCAGTTGGTACAGTCCATGACACAAACACTGATGTAGATCCAAAAGGTATAGCCTGAGTGATGGTCCCTGTTGGACATCCAAAAGTACTGGAGGGATCATATCAGCTGCAATGAATGAAATAAATGATAATCAGTATATGAGATCATAGCTTCATGTATTTTACATTGGGACTTCAGTTAAGGTGTATGTGAGAATGTGAGCACAATGCATGACATAATTTTGTGTACTGCATATAAATTGTACCCTTTTCATCTGTATGATGGAAGTCACAAATCGTAACTACTGTGTTGCAGTATGTTTAATGTTACCGTTGCCAAATATTTGTTGGTATTGGAGTGAGTACAGATGCACACTGCAAGTCTTGTCATGTACAAGGAAAAGTAGATTTGAAAGTACTCTGCGCATCATAAATACAGCAACAGTGATTTCTTGTGACAACTGGGAGATGAATGGACTGACTGAACCATTGGAAGAAGGGGTTGGAGAATTGGCAATGGATAATAATGTTGTGAAAGTTTTGCATTATTGGGATGTGTGTATAATTAATTAAATTATGTAATAGTTTGTGAACTTAGAATGACTATTCAGTGAACAGTTATCATTAGTGGCATTACAATGACCACCTCTGCCCCCCATCCCAACCTGGGATCACCATCTATGCAAACCATATGACACATTTAAGGGAAGCCAGTAAAGTGTATAAAGGACAGGCATGAGGCAGGAACTTCAGAATGGAAAGAATAAATTCTGGATGCTTGAAGGTAAGGTATAGAATTGTTAATTAAAAGAAAATTACAAAATCGTCAAATTGTAATGTAAAACAGATGGTAAATGTGAAGTTATTTTGTTTGAGGTGCTTTCACTTTCGAGTACAGTTGACATAATTTCCAGTTCAAAACAAGGAAAGCATTGCTATTTTCACTACTCATCTCTTGTGGAAGAGAACTCTGGCGATCAGAAAAAACTCTTTAACATTGTTGAAAAGCTGCTTCATAAACCCAAAGCTCCAGTGCTTCCATCTACACACTCCAATCAGGACCTCGCTAATGAATTTTCAAACTTTTTTGTCACAAAAATTGAGAATATCCGTCGTTATTTTCCCCCAGTACCTGTCATTCTATCACAAACACCATCACGCAAGGATCCACAATGTAGACTGTCTATGTTTGAGCCTACTAGTGTTACGGAGATCAAGAAACTCATCATGAAATCGCCATCAAAATCGTGTGAACTTGATCCAGTGCCAACTTCGCTAATAAAACAAAATATTGATGTGTTTGCTAAGTATATCACAATTATTGTAAACAGATCTCTTTCTTCCGGTTGTTTCCTGATAGCCAGAAGATTGCTCATGTTAAACCACTCCTGAAGAAACCCTAATTTGGACAAGGAAGTTTTCAAAAATTACCGACCGGTAGCGAATTTAAAGTACCTTGGAAAAACAATCGAGCGAGTTGTTTCATCACGGATCTCTGACCATGTTCGGTGAATAACCTGTCGGATACATTTCAGTCAGCCTATAAACCATTTCATGGAACGGAAACTGCTCTTCTCGCGTCAACAATGACATTTTATCTGCCATGGATGATGGAAAAATCACTGCATTAGTTTTGTTAGACTTAAGCGCCCGCTTTTGACACGGTCGATCACAAAATCCTTCTCTCCCGCCTGCAATATCATCTTGGAATACATGACACAGCCCTGGATTGGTGTAAGTCCTACCTTTTAAATAGGCCTCAGCATGTTTGTATTGGTAATGCCACCTCCGAGCCTGTTATTCTTGACTATTCTGTACCCCAAGGCTCCGTGCTCGGCCCACAGTGGTTTACTGTTTATACGTTTCCAGTTCGTGATATCATTTTGAAGTATAATTTAAATTACCATGTCTACGCTGATGACACGCAGCTCTACATTACTTTTAAATCTTCTCAAGAACCTGCCGATTCCTGCATTACAACACTGGAGAAATGTATTCAAGAGATTCGGTTGGATGCGACAAAACTTCCTGAAATTGAACGACGAAAAAACAGAATTTGTTCTATTTGGATCACGTCAGCAATTGTCTAAAGTTTCTCTTCCATCTATTACAATTGGTGACTGCAGATAACCCCTCATCACAAGCACGTAATTTGGGTGTTATATTTGACTCCGACAATGACTTTAAAACCTCATATCTCCAACATTGTTCGCATATCATCATTTCATATCAGAAATATCAGCCGAATAAGGAAATACTTGAATAAAAGTGCTACTGAACAAATTATTCATGCGTTTGTCACATCACGCCTCGATAACGGGAATGCTCTACTCTGGTCTCCGCAGAATCAAATATCTCGTCTTCAGAACATACAAAACACAGCAGCTCGTGTTGTGACTTTGTCCAAAAAGTCATGCCATATCACGCCAATCTTGAAAGAACTGCACTGGCTTCCTGTTTCACAGAGAATTGTTTTAAACTTATGCTAATTGTTCACAAATCTTTTAATAACATTGCTCCAATTTATATTTCTGAACTGCTTAAAGTCTACACTCCATCACGCAATTTGCGCTCCAGCAACATGTCACTCCTAAAGGAACCAACATCAAAACGGAACTGGGGTGATAGGTCTTTTTCTGTCGCGGCTCCGAGACTCTGGAATCATCTTCCAACTAAACTCAAATCTTGTCATAGTATAACTAGATTTAAGTCGATGCTTAAAACTCATCTTATGTCACAATTCTTCAAAGATGATGTATATTTGTAATTCCATTGTAGGTACGTGTATCTCAGTACATAATTTTTCCCTATGTTATCATTGTATATTGTTTGTATTCATGTTTTTATCTTTGTTTCCGCGCCTTGAGCGCCCAGCAGGGTGGATATGTGCGCGCTATAAATCTTTATTATTATTATTATTATCCTCTTTCCTAAATTTCATATTAGATTAAGAATACAAAAGACTCAATGTATCCTCTCTATTATCTCACTGACAACACAATGAAATAAGCTGAAATGTTCAAAGATAATAAACAACAAAATCAATAAAAATAAGGATTCAAATGGAATATTATTTTTCAAATATGCTCTTGTACTTCCGGATCCTTGTGTAACTAGCACATTAAATGTGCAAGTGGCTGCATTGTTGGATGCATCTGTTGCTGTGTATGTGATGGGATAAAATCCAGCAGTAAAGACACTAGGGCCTCGCGGTGAAGCCACTGGAGTAGGGTTGACCCCAGAGTTGTCAGTTGCAGTTGGTACAGTCCATGACACAAACACTGATGTAGATCCAAAAGGTATAGCCTGAGTGATGGTACCTGTTGGACATCCAACAATTACTGGAGGGATCATATCAGCTGCAATGAATGAAATAAATGATAATCAGTATATGAGATCATAGCTTCATGTATTTTACATTGGGACTTCAGTTAAGGTGTATGTGAGAATGTGAGCACAATGCATGACATAATTTGTGTACTGTATATAAATTGTACCCTTTTCATCTGTATGATGGAAGTCACAAATCGTAATTACTGTGTTGCAGTATGTTTAATGTTACCGTTGCCAAATATTTGTTGGTATTGGGTGAGTACAGATGCACACTGCAAGTCTTGTCATGTACAAGGAAAAGTAGATTTGAAAGTACTCTCATCATAAATACAGCAACAGTGATTTCTTGTGACAACTGGGAGATGAATGGACTGACTGAACCATTGGAAGAAGGGTTGGAGAATTGGCAATGGATAATAATGTTGTGAAAGTTTTGCATTATTGGGATGTGTGTATAATTAATTAAATTATGTAATAGTTTGTGAACTTAGAATGACTATTCAGTGAACAGTTATCATTAGTGGCATTACAATGACCACCTCTGCCCCCATCCCAACCTGGGATCACCATCTATGCAAACCATATGACACATTTAAGGGAAGCCAGTAAAGTGTATAAAGGACAGGCATGAGGCAGGAACTTCAGAATGGAAAGAATAAATTCTGGATGCTTGAAGGTAAGGTATAGAATTGTTAATTAAAAGAAAATTACAAAATCGTCAAATTGTAATGTAAAACAGATGGTAAATGTGAAGTTATTTTGTTTGAGGTGCTTTCACTTTCGAGTACAGTTGACATAATTTCCAGTTCAAAACAAGGAAAGCATCCTCTTTCCTAAATTTCATATTAGATTAAGAATACAAAAGACTCAATGTATCCTCTCTATTATCTCACTGACAACACAATGAAATAAGCTGAAATGTTCAAAGATAATAAACAAAAAAATCAATAAAAATAAGGATTCAAATGGAATATTATTTTTCAAATATGCCTGTACCTCCGGATCCTTAGTAACTAGCACATTAAATGTGCAAGGGGGGTTGGG
>CM055830.1:6397357-6414506 GCA_029582265.1 Zoroaster sp. YZ-2022 | reverse complement strand
TTTCGGGCTTGTATACATCCCCTGTTTTTTTTTCATATAATTATTTTCCCATCAACAAAACGTCTATTCTTTTCCTTCAAAAACGGGAAATCAATGTAAATTTGTCCCCTACCCTTTTGACGCCATTTGTCGTTTTTTACATAATCATAATTATGTACAAAAATTAAAAGTAAAAAAATAATAAAAGCATTCAGGGCTGAAAAGACTCATCAAACAAAAAGGATTTTTCCCCTTTCACCTTTTATATTTTTTGATTACCCTTTCGTTGTTTTATTCCTTCATAAATGAAATAACGAATAAATCTACTGTTTTAATTAAAACACAGAATATTCTCTCATAAAATAGGCAAAATAAAACCCCTTGCATTTATCATAATTTTTGAAAAATTAAAAGCCGCCCGTGTTTTGCTACTTCACTTTTCAAAAATTCCTTTTCCAGGGAACATTGCCGAAAAGTAAAAAAAACTTGAAAATGAAAATTCTCAAATTAATTTGATAATCATGGTTCTATTAAATTTTACCGAAATAAAAATTTATTGGGCCCCTCTCATAAATTTTTTTCCTTTTTACTGTTAAATTAAACTACTGACAAATAAATCTTTTAAAAAGTGTTTTTTTATTTTTCTAAAAACGAAATATCAATGTTTCAAAAAAAACAAACAATTGCCAGATACACACTGGTAAACATCTTTAATTTAGAAATTGTTTACAACACCCTGAAACAATTTTTTTTTTGGAAACAAAAAAAAAAAAGAACTTTGTAAAAGGTTTTCTAAGTTGACATTGAGGGCTCAAGTATACTTGAAATCTCATTCTATATACGGGGGGCCCAGTCTCCCCAAACTCCCCCCCAAAAAGTCGGGGTGCCCTAAAATCAAACCAGAGGGTGACGACCATGTGAAAACAAATTCCACAAAAGGCCCAATGGCAAACGTTCATATCCCAGAATGACGGAGGCTACGTCATAACTGCCATTTTGAAAACCGAAAAAAAAAGGGGAAACATGATAATCAAAAATTTGATATATTTAAATAACTGTATGGGTGAGTAATATTGATTTAAAAAATCGCTTGAACGGCGTTAAGAATTAGTTCAAGATGTACCCTCGTTTTTTTAACTATTCAAAAAATATTTTTTTTCATCAAAACATTGTTAATACCCTTTTTTTAATGCTTGTTGATGTTTTGATTTCAGCATATTATACACTCACTGGCCATAAGTATTGAAACATTGAAATTCAAAAAAGGTTCATTTTGGGAGAACAGTGTTACAAAAATTTTTATTTTTATTTTATTTCCCTGCTTACGACTTCTTGAAAGTGCCTGTTTTTTAAAGTCATTGTTCTTTTTACTGTTCTTGCTCGGAAATTATGAAACCCCGATCGATGAAATCGGATTAAATGACCCATCTCACCTGTTACTGTAAAGTGCTATTTTGAGCATGGTGTGTTTTTTGGCCCTTAAAGGTGTGAAAATTTATAAAAAAATATCCATAATTGCCCTTTTCCCCCCGTTGTTGAGAGTTTCTGTCAGGGTGAAACCAAACAACAAATTTTTATTATCGGGTTACTCACGGTAAAATGAATATTGTAAAAAAAATTTTTCTCCAATCCCCTTTTGTCTCATATTCAAAAATTTCTATGGCCCACTAGAAAAAAAATAGTTTTAAACACATTGCAACAACGTTGATATTTTCCCATTTATTACACAATTAATGTGACCTTTTTTTGTTTCCCTCAGTGAAAAATTTTTCTAATTCAAAAAAAGGGGTTCCCGGTTAATAATTTTTTAAATTTGGTTTACGGGAATTTGATAAAAAAACGTTTGATTTATTTTCCTTTGAAAAACCCTCTCCCCTGGGGGGGAAAAATATAAAACCCTACATTAAAAAGGTTATTGTGATGTCATTCACAGTAAATGTAAAATATTTTTCCCAGTTGTGTGTATTCATTCAAATGTTGAATTAATTAAAGAAAAAACACTTTTTTCCTAAATTCAATTAAAAAAAATTTCGTTTTTTGTTTAAATGGAAAAACCTTTTAAAACATATTATATTGGGAAGATTAATACCGTCAAAAACTTTCCCAATTTTACAAAGTTTCATTAATATTCGACTATTTGGTTTTTTTTTTAAATTAAAAATTTTTATTGTCCTTATCCCCTGATTTTCTGAACAAATATATAGATTGGTTAAACCCTCATCTTAGTATTTGTGGGCCCCTTTTGTAATTTTTTTCAGTTTGAAAATTATGTTTTTTTCATCGATGTTTTCAACTCGGTATGAAAAACCCTTTCCCTGGATTATTAATAAACGTTTTATATATTTGATCCCAACCTTTTGGACAACTAATTCATCGGTGAGTTTCTGTAAAAAAAAGGGGGAAAAAACCCAAAAACAAGTGCGCCGTTAAAACAACAGTACAATTTTGGGTCCTCTGCCTGACTGAGATAAAAAAGAAAACAAACAGACCCTCTCCATCCTCCACATATACCGCTGGGTTTGTTACCTGGGGTTTTTTTTTCCCCCTACTTCAAGCTAAAAAATTCTAATCATTACCCTTTTTTTTTGAAAAGGGTAATTCCTTTCCGGCAACCCTTTTTAAATAATTCAACGTTTTTTTTGAAAATGCCCAGTCTTGCATCAATAAACGTCAAATTTTGGATCTGTTTTTTGATTATTTGCATTCTTAAATTAAAAAGGTTTTTCCCTCTTGAATAATGCCCTATTTTTAAAGAAAATTAATAAGATAATAGGTGGAAAACGAAAATGAGCTACTTTTATTTAAAATCCCTTGAGGGATGATTTAAAATTGTTTTCTTTTTAAACACAACTTTTCTTAATTTATCAATTGTGGATGCAAAATAATATTTCCCTTTTATATAATTCATTTTCAATTTTTTTTAAAAAGGGAAAGATGCACCACTGAAAAAAATGTGGTTTTAAAATTTCCCCCATTGTGTTCATATTGGCATTGCTCGGAAAACACTATAAATTTATCCCGGGTCTTATTTAACCCCCGGTTTTTGCAGGATCAGCATTGATAATTTGACTTACTGATTAACGGTGGGGCCTATCTCTCTTCAAACCCAAGATATACAACCGACCCGTGAACGTTTAAACTTCTTCCGGTTAAAAGGGAAAAATCATTCAAATTTGTTGTATTTCATTAAAAAAGTGGTTTTTTGGGGAAAAAATATACTCTTTCCTAACTTTTGAACTGGAAAATTTTTTAACTTCTTTTTAAAAAAAAGTACCCCCAGACAAAATTATTTCAAAAGGAAATTTTATATCATCATAAACGAGCCCCGTTAGTTTATAATTAAAATTTTCCCCATTTTGTTTTTCCCGAATTATCCACCCAAAACTGTATTTTTTTAACTGTTCATTTCCTCATAGAATAAAAGAAATTTTTAACCAAACCAATCATTCTCAAACTTGTTTTAAAACTTTTTTCTATATGGTTTGATTATGTTTTTGAGAAAAAAAGTTTTTTTATTCATGGTTCATCCTAAAAAAAAAAATTTTACAAACTGCTATGCAGACAAAAAAAACTCATTTGTGTTGCATAAATTTTTCTTTTTCGTTTTTTGTTACCAAAAAAAATTAAATGAAAAATTTGTATTTTTGGGTTTTTTCTGTTTCATATTGTTTTGTTTTCTGCTTATAGCAAATATTGTTTTCGATTCTAATCTTAAGCAAAAGCTAAACTAACCCCGTTTTCTTTGAAATTTTTTTTAAAAAAAAAAAGTGGGCAATCTATTTTGTACGTTAGCAGAAAAATTTTTGGAACCACTCCAGGGAAGGGGGCGTGGCTTATGTTGAAATTACGTCCCACTTACCATCTGGCTGGATATTTTTTGTTTGCAAGGTAGAAGTTTAATGAAGGTACAAAAATTTGTCAAAAAGTTTCAGACGGAAAATACTCCTGCTAAATTATGGACACAAATTAAAAGTTGACTTTTTATGGAAAAAAACTCTTTTTGGTTTTTTTGAAATTGGGAAAAAAGGGGGTTTTCTTTGTTTTTGGACCCCCTTTGGTTTTTCCCCAAAGAAACGATTTAAAAAATTTAAGGGTTTTAAATAAAATTTAACCCTAGAAAATTTTGGGTTTGTGTTGCTTTGCCCTTTTTTTTACTCCTTTTTAAACTTTTATTTTATTATTAATTAAAAATTTTTACTTTATTTGTTTTTCCCCAAATTTTTGAAAAAAGGTTTTTTTAAAAATTTTTAATCACAAAAGATAACATAAGGTTTTTTAAATACTGATACCTGATAAAGATTTTGGGGGAAAGTTAAAAAGGGGAAAATAATATAAGCCCCGGTTTCCCGTTGCGTTAAATTGGTTTAAAATTGATTACATTTTATTACTATAGGTTTCCAGGTCGATTTCGGCAAAAAAAGGCCAATTTCCTGCGTCATTCTGTTTTGCGGAAAATTTAAAACTGCTCCAAATCATCTTTTTTTGGTGGCTAGTACTCTTGCGTTGATTTAAACAAAAAAAACCATCCGATTTAGCAATCCCCTTGAACAGCTAGAGCTTTTGGCGGCGCTTTTTGGGATTCAACTTCATTTTGGGCAAAGGGATTTTTAAAAACCTATAGATTGTTAAAAGGGATAAAACGGGTTCCTTATGAATGAATGGACAATGAAACCGGGTTAAAAATTATAAGATACCTCAAACAATAAAAAAGGGTTTTAATTTAAACATTCAAATAAAATAAATGTTTCAAAAAAACATTACAAATTAGGGTGGTCAGAAAAACCCAAAAGGGAAATTTTAATCAGAGAATGAACAAAAAAAGGTTAACCGATTTTCCCATGGGGTTTCGAGAAACACACATGAATAAAAAAAAAAAATCAAGTTTGAAATAAAAAATAAACATATAATCTATTCTGTTTTTAAAAAAAAGTTTCCGTTAAACAAAAATGAAAGTAACATTTAGTTACTAAAAAACGACGTATATTTAAATTTAATATTAAAAGAAATGAATTCCATGCCGGGAAAAAATTTTTTAATTTGAAACACGGGACAAACTGGGGCAAAAAACCCAAAAAAAAGATGAAAAATTAAATTGGCTGTATTTCCAAATTTACCGGGGAAAAACCTTTTTTTAATTTTATACCTGCAACAATTTTAACATTTCATTAAATACTTTGGGTTTTTAAACTCAAATAAAACTTACCCTTTTAATTTTTTTATCTTTTTTTTGTTTTTTTTTATTATTTATTTTTTTTTTTTGTTTGGAATATTTTAGGTTTGGAATTCTTTTTCGTCGGGTTTTAATTTTTTCCCCCGACTTTTTACATCCACTGTCTCAATTCTTTCCCAAATGTCTGTGGGGGAAAAGAAAAGGGGGTGAAATTTGAAAGTACGACCTCCGCAAAAAGGGGCAGACCTCTTAACAAAAGTTCATAAACTTGCCCCCATGGCGATTGGCTGGCTAGAGATATGTAACATCGGGTTCTGCGATAATTATACGTGAAATTCTTGTTGGGTGATAAACAATTGATTAAATTTTTCCCCACCGACTATACTTTTTTACTCAGTGCTTTCCAGTGTCTTGGGAAAAAATAAACTAAGCACTTGGGTGGAAATCGAACCCCCCACCTCCTGCTGACTCATGCAGGCGTTTTTAACCCCATCAACCCCGATGACGGTTGGTGGCTCCGAAACCTATATAGCAGAGGGTGCCGCGATATTTATAGGTTGATGGAAAATTTTTGTTTGGGGGATAAACAATTGATTTAATTTTTCCCTACAATATAATTTCTTTTTTCCGGGGTGTCTGTGGAAAAAACTTGGGGAAAATTTCCTCTCGACCCCGACCTTTCACAAAAACCGTTGCTAAAATCCTTTTAGCAGCGGGGTTTTAAAATATTTACAGGTTGATAAATATTTGTCCTTCCTTACTAGGTATGGGATATTATATAAATATGTTAAAAATGACGGTATCGTCACGGGCAAACGAAATTTCAACATTTTCCGTGCAAATTTAATCTAAAACCCTTTTAATTTCCCTGCCCCGTTGATCCCCGACGCTATCGTCCTTTTAAATGAACAAAGTCAAATTAACAAAAGGGGGGGTTTGGGCCAGCTCTACAAACTGGACATCAGTTTCTTGTGGTTTATTTTATAATAATTTGATAATACATAATCCCTCTGCTACCGGGGGTCTCTGGCTGCTGCGGCTATACGGAATCTTTGGTTTGACATCTGACAAACGCCCCCCTTTCCCCCCCCTCCCCAATCAAAAACATCGACAAATTAAAGGGGACCGCCAAACAAATTTTTTATGGGAAAACGGTTTTGGGACATCGACACTTTAAAATTACTAACGGAGAACTATCACCAAAAAACCCTCTCCCTTCAATGTTGAACTCTTTGAATTGGGTGGATAGCGCACCAGAAATTTTGGTTTAAACTGGAATTGAATGGGGATGCCGACATGTTTTTAAACCCCTGCAGACCGGGAAGGTCCTTTCAAATCTACCTCTATTTGTTGTTTTTTTGTTTACTCAGTTGATAAATGTACATAATCAAATTTTCCCCTTTGGTTTTTTAATAACCCAACTGTTTGAAAATGTTTGCTAACGATTGTGAGTTCTACTTAGTCAACAAAATCTACTTTCTCCCAACCCCCCCCTTCCCCCCCCCCATTTTTGAAACATGTGAATATTTTGGATGTGGGCTGGGCCGGGGCATGGTTAATATTCCCCCTATAAAAAAGTTCAGCCTAATATCTTTTAGTCCCACGTTGGGAAAATTTCCCAAAGTCAGAAAATCTAAGTTCAGACGAAATAGACCTAGTGTTTAAAAATTTTCAATAACAAACACCCCCCGGATTTCCGGTTTTTGTTTTTTTAAAACAAAAGAAAAAAAAAAGTGAGAAGTACATGAAGCTGTTTTGGGTCCTTTCGAGGCGATCCTTTCGACCGGGGATCCTTTCGACCGGCTTTTAAACACTCATGGGCTTCCTATTCTGACACCCAAGGGGGACTTCAATTGGGAAAAAATTTTAATAATACATCGTAAAAAAAGTCCCAAAAAAAAATAGTTATAAATATAAGGCCCTATACCTATTACATTTAAAAAAAATTTTTGTAACAACAGTATTTTCCCCAATTATCCTTTATTCTCCCTTGGTATCAAAGTACAGAACAACAATAATTTGAAGTCATTTGAACACCTGCTGAGGGGGCCCATAAAGCCCTTTTTCGGGACTTCCCCAAAATTAAGAAAGTCACACGGGTGAGTCCCCCTTTCGCGAGCTCATCAGACGAGCATTCGCCCTATTGCGGTCGTTAATCCTATCAGGCCGGGGAACAATGTTCATAGTGTTCTATCGCAGGGTTAATTTGGTAGGTCGATTGAATTTATTTTTTTTAAAAAGAGATTTTTAATCCCAAAAATTTGGACAACGAATCATGGACCACTTCAAGCATTCTTGAAATCTAATATCCCCGCCTTATTTTAAACCCCTTTCGACCCCACGGCTCTAAAGAGTTTTTGGTACCCTTTTCCGTGGGCTCAAAGGTGCGGAATCGGCATGCCCTTGACCCCCACGTAACACCACCGAAAATTAGGGGTTTTTTTTGGTTGGCCCCCCTCTTTGACGTTAAAGGTTTAAAAAAAAAGGGGTCACTTTTTGGGCCCTGCAGTCCTGTTTTCCCGGTCATTTTTTTATTGCAATCATGAGGGAAAGGACATAAATGATGGCTTTTTGGTTGAGATAGGCAGACAGTGGCTCAGAATCAGATGATAAGAACGGATGACAAAATTATAAAACTTTCCAGGGAATTCGTTAAAGAGGTAGGCTAAATCACAGAAAAACTGAATAAAAAAATAGTAGAAAATTAATGTTATCTTCCCCCCAAAAAAATTTAAATTTAAATTTTTTTTTCCTAGGCTATAGCAAATTTTACATTTTTTTTTATACGGGGGCAAATGTTGGTTGAGAATGTAAATTGAAAAATGGACCCCTTTTAATAGGATTGCCCAAATCCCACCCCGGGACGGGGTAAAAAAGTCAAAAATGAAAATTTTTTAGTAGTTTGTTGGGAAATTTTGTATTCATTAAACAAAAAAAATATACATACATTTTAACATCCACCCTGCCGGTCGTGTTTAGCGTAAACAGGCTGAAAATGCCCTTATCTAAAGTTTCAAAGAATAGCCTCATTCAAAGGGCCTTAAAGTCGTATTATGAAAATTTGGGAAATTCATTCCAATCCCATTAAAACGAAAATTTATCGCCAACGATTTTGGAGAGTGGATGGAGGCCCCCTTTTCTTTTCTCAGCGCAATATTCTTTTTGTGCATGACCCCTTGGGGCCCTTCAATCAGCAGAGTAGCTTGAGATATTGTTTTTACAAAGGACCGAGATTAATCCTCCTTGCCTTGTTTTTTTTGAAACCTACCAAGGTGACAGCCGGCCGAGATAAAGGGGAGGACGACAGGAAGTTGTTTGACCCGGTTTGGGGGAACGACGAGACCATTATGATTTGGGACGTACAATTAAAAATCTGGCCCCCCCGGCGATTTTTTGCCACACTGTCGGCTGGGACTTCGCGTATTTTGTCAAATCGTGTGGGATATTGTCGACGAGACTAATCCTATGCGCAAAACAATAATAAATCCTGATCAAATTCCCCTGGCACTAAACCCAAACTTCCAAATGATGGATTTGTGGCACTTCTCTTGCTATGCGCATAAAAAAATCCTTCAATACAAAATTCTGGTCGACATTTCATTCTTCACATCCCTTTTACCCTGCTGCCCCGTAATCGGTTCAGTTAAATTCTTCGGTTTCCCCCACATCTCAAAAAACCCAAAATTTCCCTCGTAGAGCCTTGGCAAAACGAAAACTTTCCAAAGTTGGGTTGATAAGTCCTCCCCCGGTTTTCAACCCTTATAACCTCGAACGTCTCAGACATATGTTAAATTAAGGGGCTTAAGTTTTTTTTAGCATGCCTAAAAACCATCAAAGGGGGGTATTCCCCTCCTGAACAGGGCCAAACAGGATAAAATGTGTTGGGGAAAGACAGGGGACGACACCCCAAAATGTTTATGATGCATCCCAAATCATCAGGCCATCCACCCAAACCCCCCAGTTGCAGGAAAGTGTCAGATCTGGGTCCATGGACTTGAGATTATATATACCAGCTCTTTTTTAAAAATTTCTAAAATAGGATTCAGTTTGGGAAATGTTCGTTACACACGGGGAAAACCCCCTCCAAACCCCAAAAACATTAAATGAAGAGATGACCCATTTTTTTTGGTGAAAAGGGGGGCAATTGTATCGTTTGGAAACAAAAAATTTTAACACTTTTTAAAAATTGGAACCCGGTTGTCCCAAAAAGAAATTCGGGGAATAAGGCCAAGTGGTTTTTAGTTTTGAAGCCCAATTGTTTAAGTTACAACAAAAACATGGGGGGAACTGATCTTGCCAACCAATGTTTTTAGTACCAAAACATACACAAGCGAAATGGTGGAAAAGGCCATATGTGAATATCTGTATTTCATATAATATTCACCAACATGAGGAACAAAAAAGTGAACCTTAATTTCTTAGGGATTGTACAGGGGGTTGCTGTTGGGTTGGGGAAAGTAACCAACAAGTAGTTGGAACATATTCCATAGGTTGACAGCAAACACTATCCTGGCAAAACAAGGAAAAAAGGGGTCATTTTTGAAAGAAAACAAACCAAAAAGATCTTAAACAAGTACCCCAGTGCATAGTTCCTTGCAAAACCATTTTATTGTAAATCTTATTTGCCCCAACCCCCCCATTTTAAGTTGGGAAAGGTCGACAGGAATTACAGTCCCAAACCCATTGTATTGGGGGGGGGGTGGGGGTGGGTGTTAACATGGATTGTGATATGTACACTGAAAGTAAAAGGTTCATTTCCAAGAAAACAAAAAACAAAATCAACAATCATAAGTTATTGTTTTCCTGGAAAAATTTTAACATGTACCTATTTGAGTATTTATTAAAATTTCTAAATATCCCATTTGTATTACTTTTTTTTCATGTAAATACTGATCTAATTTTTCATTTTTTTTACTTTTAAAAAATGCAATATTTTCCCCTTTTTATCTTTTTACCATCAGTTTAAAACAAATATATTAAATTTGTATGTAAAGTACACATTTAAAAAAAAGTTTATTACTGCGAGGAGGGCCACTTCAATGTTTTGAAAAAACCCCCTTGGGGGAAAGGGGGCCCCAATTATGTGGTAAAAAAGTACCTCTTTTAAAAATGGCTGGGAATGAAAGGTTAAAAAAAAAAAACAATTGGATGAAAATCGGAAAAAAAAAAAAAAAACTGCTTTTTTTTTTAACATTTGTTTTTTTTTTTTGAGTTTCTGAAGTTTTATACGCCTGTTGGGTTTTTTATGATTTAATTATCTCCTTTTTTGGGTTAAAAAAGTCATAACACTAAGGGCCATTTTTTTTTGACCATTTTGTAAATATACGAGTTGTTTTCAAATATTTTATCAAAAAAATGGGCCTGCCAGGGTAACGTTCCAAACTACCTAATACATAATAATTTTGTTAAATAATTGAAAAAAAACCCTTTTTATCAAAAAATTAAAAAAAAATTAGAAAAAAATTAAATCAAAAAAAACAATTATTGGGCCCCAAATTTATTTTGTAAAATTTTAAAACTTCTGTTTCTTTTTGGGCAAAACAATTTTAAAAAAAACCAAACATCTTTTTCCCCCATAAAACTAACTTTTCAGTAAGCATTTTTCAGTCCGAACATCCATCTAAATACTATGCCCCGAAAAGAAAAAGTTAATGATCATTAACAGATGAATTCATCCCCCGTACTGATTTTATTGTTTTAGCAAAGTCAGCTTTGTCAAAAAAATTGTAACCTATATTAAATTTTTTTTAATCTGTACTATTTTTTTCCAAATCAGTCCTATTTCCACAGAATTTGGTGTTAATTTCCGTACTACATACAAACAACCTGTCTGCATCATGCCATTTATTGGTCAAAACGTGTACTAATTTGAAATTCATCAACAATTATATTGGTAATACTGGTGCCTACAAAAGCAACCTCCTGCCAAACAAAACTGATCACTGCTTGTGAAATTTTTGAGCCCTGTGATCTTCATATTGAACTGTGTAAGATGGTGCATCCAAATTTTAATGTAGCATGGTGCCAGACACTTGATAAGCAGGAACACATGATTACAATCAGGAGAAGCATTTAGTGTGTAGTATTTCTGGATAATAGAACACATCAAGGCATTTCACTGGAGTAGTAAGTTCTGGTGTTTTGGATTCCTTTACAGGTTGGTTATCACCATTCACCACCGTCTCATGTGAGTGATGTCGTAATTTTGGTGGCTTTTATTTCTTCTTACACTGGAAGATATAAATAATAAGGGAAATGAAATCAATTTCAAATGTTTGTTTACATATCTTTTCCCTGAAAACAAGTGTATGAAAACATAATGTGATGAGCCCATCATGGCTCTGGGCCTTCTAGCATACTTCTAACAAAAAATTTTGGGGAAATGCTCATTTAAAGTTTTAACTACCACACTAGGAAATACAAGTGACCAGGAAGAAACAAATACATGAACCATACTTTTATACACTGTAAATACAAAAACCATGATAAATAAAATAAATGTTCCTTTTCGGTTTTTTTTAAAATGTAGTTTTGTACCCCTTTTCGACAGTAGTTCTGTTTTATGATGACACTGCATGTCATACATTCATTATAAAATCTAAAAGGGCCTCTTTCCAATCCTCACTACACTTTCCCCCTGGTTATTGTACCTCTATGATCTTTTAAAGGAAAATCTGTGATATTTGTCATATTTGGATAGAGAATAGGCGGTTGATTGTACTCTAACGTTAGAAGTACAATAAATACGATTTCTAACGTTACTGACAAAGTTCGATTTTTTAAACCCTTTTATATTCAACTTATATTACAAACATATACCAACAAATTAAAGACTTACACGTGGAATGTCCTTCCACATCACGGTGTCTGTTTTGCGTTTATCGACCACAAGCTGGCTTTTTACTGGCAGATGGACGTTGAAATTTAGAACATACATGACAATAATGTCATATGTTTTGTGCGGGAACAAAAGTCGCCCAGTGACCTCCCCCCGGGGCAACCGAAACCCCTATCCCGTCAGTATAACATGCAGAGATCGGATCGAGTTTTCCCTGCAATATTTTTATCCTCGTTCCCAGGTTCCGCCTCATCTCCCAAATCATGGACTCCCTCTTTGGCATTTGTAATCACAGGAAAACAGTTCCGTAGAGCCACGTGTGGTTTCGCGCCATGCAGATTAGTGCGCAATATAATGTACGCACTATCAAAATTCCGCCAAAGCATTGACTTTTTTTTAAACGTATATGACAAACATTATAGACAAAATGTTCTTTGAAATTGGTTAATATTGTATTAAGTATTATTATCCAAAACCCTCGCCCTCATTGACTCATTCCGCGGTCCATTCTCATTCTCATTCTCATACTCGGTTCGATGAGCTTATTGACCAACATTAGATGCTATATGTGGTGTGTACATCACACCACAGATATCAGTCCCATCAATCACCAAATTTATTGTAGAAGTATGCTGGGGCCCAGAGCCATGATGGGCTCATCACATTATTTTTGCCATACACTTGTTTCGGAAAAGAGTATGAAACAAACATTTGAAATTGATTCATTTCCTTATTATTTATATCTTCCAGTGTAAGAAGAAACAAAAGCCACCGAAATTACGACACCCTCACTGAGACGGTGGTGAATGGTGATAACCAACCTAAAGGAATCCAAACACCGAACTACTACTCATGAAATCCCTTTGATGTGTCTATTACCAGAAATACCACACTAAATGCTTCCCCTGTTGTAATCATGTGTTCCTGCTTATCATGTCTGACAGCATCTACATTAAAATCTGGATGCCATCTTACCAAGAGTTCAATATGAAGATCACAGGGCTCAAAGGTTCACAAGCAGTGATCAGTTTTGTTTGGGGAGGTTGTTCTATGCACCAGTATTACCAATATAATTGTTTGATGAATTTGCAAATTGGTACACTTTTTGACCAATACAGCATCATGCAGACAGGTTGTCTGTATTTAGTCAAATTAACCAATTTGTGGAAATACTGATTTGGAAAAAAATAGTAGATTAAAACAAAATTAATATGGCCTAAATTTTCTTGACTAAACTGACTTTTAGCTCAAACAAAAATCTAGTCACAGGATGAATTCATCTAGTTAATGATCATTGCAACTGTTTTCTGCGGTTTCTGGGCATAATATTTAAATGGATGTTCTGTGTTTAGCTGTAAATGCTTACTGAAAAGTTAGTTTCATGGTGCAAAGATGTTTGGTTTTGTAATAATTGTTTTGTCCAAAAGCAACAGTAAGTTTGTAAAATTTAAGTATTACATAATGAATATGGTGCTCTATAATTGTTTTATTTGATTTAATTTTTTTTTAATATTTGTTCTTTTTTTTTTGATGAAAGTGTTTGTTTAAAGTCTATTTATGAAAAAATTATTATTTATTAGGTAGTTTGGCCCGAAAGTTATCCTGCAGTCCACTTTTGATGAATATTTGTAAATCAACTGTATTGCAAAATGGTCAAAACAAAATGGCCAGTTCAGTGTTATAGACATCTTACATCTCCAAAACGGTGAGATAATTCATCTTAAAAAATCCAGACAGGCAAGTATCAAACCAAATCATGATTGCGACTCAAGAAATAAACAAAATGTTAAACAATCAAACATTATAAATTTCGCTTAAAATTTTATTATTTTATTTCCTATTTTCATCCAATTGTTATGTTTTCGTTTAATAACGATATTATCTTTCAAAATTCGTCCTCTTTTTAAATCTCTTCTGTCAAACACGTTGATATAGGATATGTAATCATTTACAGCAATGAATATTTAAATTTCGGGCCCCAACATCCATCTGGGTTGAGGTGTACACGGGGTATTTGTCTCTCTGATGAAATAATGTGGTATCTTGCAAAGTTACGGCAGAGCAAATTGTCGGCCCCTAAGTGTATGGTTTATGTGAATAGGTAACTTACACCCAATGCAATTGTCACTTTCATTCCAACTGAATGTTGCCCTGGCCTCCCAGTGGCTAATCTATAAATATAGTTTTTTTTAAATTTAAAAAGGTTTGCTAAGCAAAACATAGGTTATTATAGGGTTACCAAACAGTGTTAAGTTTTTTGGGAATTGCCTACCTTCTGAGTCTTTTCCGTACATTACCCTATGTTATACAGTACAGTACATTTAGTCCTCATTTTGAAGCTTTGGCTTCATATGAGTCAGGGCTCCTAGGGCCTGGTGCCAGTCTTGACTGTGTTCTCTTTTAATCTATTCAATAGGAAATATCACCCAAAGTTTGAGATACCTATCCAGGGATCTCGATAGTATGGACCTCTGAGAATAAAAATAAACACATGTTACAGTTTAAGGGGTGCTGTTTTGGCTTATCTCTTTATATTTAGGAAGTAATTTTTCTTCAACGTCATGAGGATTTATGAGAAGTTGAAAATATGTTGCAGGAAAATACAAATATAGTTTTAAAAGGGTTTTTAGTGTTTTGTTTGGGGAGGAAATAAAGGTTCCCATTTTGAAATATGTTTTTATGGTTGTATAGGTTTCCTGCATGGGAAGCCTGGTCGACTTCAAATGTCCATTGGAACACAATGTTTATAAGCTCGCGCGTCGTTTAAAGGCAGTATCGTCACAATCAACAGGGCATGGAGTTAGGTGCTATTTTTATATTAACTCAGTGAATGAAAAAATACACATATATTAAGCCATAATTATTACCGTTGTTGCTCCATAAATGTTCATATTAAACTAGGACACTGATTCCATGCCCTGTTAAAAGTCTGTTGTGATCGTGACGATACTGTCCCTTAATTACACAGGATTGAGTCTGTTGTTTTTTAAGTGTTCATCAACAACATATAACTATTGAATGGACATTTTTGAACAATGTTTACAGCTCTAGCAGCCCTGGGAAAAGCATATGCGCAAATAAGGTAAATTTTGAAGCAGGATGCTTGACAATAAAGACCGGTTGCTGATCCATGTGTACCATACAGGTTTGCCAGCTGAAGACCGGCAATGGTTGCTAAATGAATTCAACTCATCATCGTCCATTATCCGTTGCCTCATTTGCAAGGTGGGGGCACCTTCGACCATGTCGAAATTGGAAGTGGGGAGGGATGGCGGTCTATGTAAAGCGATTATGCTGTTTACACCTCTAAATGTAACTGCCCAACGGACAGAACAGTGTGTTCGCGATATGTGCAAACGGGTGCCTATGGGTGCAGGGTGCTAAGATCATTTATCATTAACCACATTTTCTACAGGGAAGTGGAAGTAGCAGATAATGGTGAGTTTTGTTTGAATCAACACCATTCCGGTAACATACAAGATGTTCGTAAGCCAATCCGTTACTGATGTGTAAACTCTCACATGATCACTGTATTAATATTATTAATGAAAATGCACAATATCCACAACATAAACGTATTTCACTATACATTTACTCATTGTGTTACTCAAACAAAACTGTTCAGTGCACCGAATACAATGTTATTCTATTAAATCTCTTTCTATATCTAGATTTGTGCTACAGTGCATCGTTTTAGTTTAAGTTTTCAACATTTCTTCGTCGACGCATAAATGGGCATGCTACCTACTGGGATATTGTCAAACAGACGGTCGGCATTAAAGTCTCCAATAACTGCACACGTCGTCAGATAAGATGCGACTCGCCGGATTGGCGTTGTACAGATCAAGGGTTTTTCCCGTGAACTTGTACGGAGAGACGTGCACAGGCTACTCGTGATACGGCTGATACGACATATTGCACCCAAATAGTTCCTCTGGCATGCTTCAGTGTATCTAATGGAATAATAGGTACGTGTTTAATATAGTTGTTGAGCTAATTATTGTTTTTCCCAAAAAATATGAATATTGGTTTCACATAATCCCACTAGGCTACGTACTTTGAACTCGTTGTTTTCAAACTCGTTCAAGCAAGTCCAGTGCAATTATTATTTCCATGGTCCACCGGCTATTTTTTGCTGTGCGGTTCCCAGAGGGTGCCATGTGCAACGCATCCCGGTATCCACCTTACACCTGTCAAAATTAAAACAAATGAAAAGCTGCTGTACAAAACTCGGTTTGCATGTTTTCATTTTTTAATCGTTTCACTTTCTGATTGGTTATTCGTCAACTTTAGTATGTACTGATACTGTAAGTACGATAAAATAATCGTAAAACACGCACATTACATTTTTATGGATCTCTTAAGCTAACAAACAATAAGAACATTGTGATTTCCAAAATATTATGGTTAGCCTAAGTTGTTTCCATACCTGCCAGTAGTTGATGGGCCAGGGTCAATATTTGTGATGATTTTTGACCCGAACTGTGGTATACACATTTTCCATATTCTAATCATTTGTGGGGCCCTCATTTTTATGTTCAGCAACAGTGACACATCATGAGAGGCCGTGCCACAACAAAGCTAACCATGATTGTCTGGCCCGGTTGGTCCAGACGTGGTGAACTCTGGCTTATCTGGGCCAGATAATATCGAATCTGTGCCAGGTCTGGCCAAACCCTCTTAGATTATGTTAGATCTGGGCCAGGTCTGCAAACTAGGTTAGATGAAGTCAGATCTGGGCCAGGTCTGGCAACACCAATAGAATATGCTTTATCTGGGCCAGGTCTGGCCGCACCAGGTTAGATTTTGCTTGATCTCGGCCGGTCTGGCAACACTGAATTATGCTTGATCGGGGCAGGTCTGGCCCCACCAGGATAGATGATGTCTGATCTGGGACAGGTCTGGCTACCAGGATAAATGATGTTGATCGGCCAGTCTGCCAACATGTTAGATGATGCTTGATCCGGGCCAGGTCTGGCCACACCCGGATAGATGATGTTAGATCTGGTCCAGGTCTGTTTACAACAGGTTGGGTGATGTAATCTGGGCCAGGCCTGGCCATCAGGTTAGATGATGTTAGATCTGGGCCAGGTCTGTTCACAACAGGTTAGATGATGCTTGATCTGGGCAGGTCTGGCCCCATCAGGATAGATGATGTTGAT
>CM055830.1:6118658-6396857 GCA_029582265.1 Zoroaster sp. YZ-2022 | reverse complement strand
AATCTGTGATACATGTACATGGCCAGGGACCCTCCCTGCATGCATGGAGCAATAAACAGTGTCCACTGACCCAAGCACTGACCTTGCAATCACTACAACAAACATGGATGTACATGTACCATGGAAAGGCAAGTATGCCTAATAACGTCAATTCTCCAAAATCCTTCACTTCAGCAAAGAGCATGTAGCATGTAACCTCAATCCTTCAAAATCCTTCACTTTAGCAAAGAGGACTTTGGAGGATTTGGAAAGGTTAACGTAAGGGTTAACATAACAAATTCAATCCACAATACAATAGACAGTATCTTTACAACACAGCAACGCATACTAATACTGGGGTAATCATCTAACAGGCCCAACGTATTTTTTTTCAAAGTGGAAGTAGTTTCGGTTTGCGGCATTGACTTCTACGTTTTTTTTCTTTACGTATGCACACATAGTGAGCGATATTCAAGAACATTGAACAATATGAACAGTGTTGTGCTTGCTACATGGCAACTGCAGTAACCAAAACAAATTTTAATCTCACCGCACTAAAACAAAATCCCATTTCGGATACACATAGGCCTCAGTATATGTTCCTTCTAATTTCATGAGCACAATGCGGCAAACCTACAAAGGTGACATTGTCTGTAAACGCAGTGAACAGTCAAAACCTTTGGGAAACATGAATAGGTAGGTCATTTTGCATTTGGACAAAAGACGAACAAAATAAACAGCACGCTAAACGTAACACTGGCTTCGCTATACAGGCCTTTCGGAAGTATATGTTGACGTGCACTTGATGTCCTCGTATCGTCTGTTAAGCTGTACTTCAGGCAATGACACTAGAATGTATAATCATTATGTCACTGACAAAACACAATTATACCAAGTACATGCAACTAGCAGTGGTTTTTGACGACCGGTACGTCTGTGGTGTGGCTTTAATGACTAATTTGTGCTAGTATAGGTATCGACTTCGCATATATTTATAATAATACCGTAATACATTATGATGATATGTGGCACTGGTAATCTCAAGTGAGGTAAGCCATTTTGACATCATCGACAGACTCAAAATGTTGATTCACACTAGGGCCTATACATTTGATTAAACACTCAAATTGCAAGGTACAATCACAGCGTAAAGATGTACATTAGCGTAGGCCTGTGTCATAACCCGACAGCAAGTTCAGAGTGTCGATAATTAGAGGCTGTTATGAAGGAGAAAACGGGGGCTCCCAGTTGCTATTCGAAGCAACAGATACATGCACACATGCAAAGTATGTACACATATTCAAAACCATTTCGATAAACCACATTATAATATCGATGAACGTAAGACTACATCAGCATAGGCCTTGACTCCAGTCAAATATATCTCAACAGCGTCGCCCGAGTACTCTTGCTACAAATTTCCCTTTGAATTCACAGCGGGCCCGTCATTCGTTCGGTATAGAATACATAGAATTCTAACACGGGGTAAATCGTGTGGTACTCTGAGGTAACTCAAGGTAAAATAAGTAAAACTTAATTGTTAGGCTTGGGCGATATCGATTTTTGTTTTCATCCACGATATACCGGCAAGCATATAACGCGATTTTCGATAGTATCGTGATTACTTTTTTTTCATTCGTGCATGATTGCTTTAGAGTCGATAACCACGGTATGAACCCCTCTAAAAGTGTCACAATAAATCACAAATTCGTTTGCATAGCGTGTATGTATAGTTCTGAAGTAGTTCGCTTTTGTTTCTCACTTCCAAAAGCTGGAAAGACCATCCTAATTTTGTTTCCATGAAATGTCTGACTTTAGTCACAATGGCGATTTTTATTTAATCACGATATATCTTTTTAATCGTGATTTGCCAATATCTCGGTAACTTAAAAAGGTTCTCAATATCGTAATCGAATAAAAAAAGGTATCACGATATTGGATACTATCGTGTGCACCCAAGCTTAAAACTTGTAGCTTTGCATGGTGAAGAGGATAAGTAAAGACTGTTTGCGGTGACACCATGTGAAATTCTCAATTGAGTAGTAATTAGTTCTGAACAGAATTGGAGGTTACAACTCGACGTTTCGATCAGTATGCTCTGATCGTCTTCAGGAGAAGGTACAATACGTACTGAATATTAATGAGCTCATTATTCATGGATCACTGCACATTGCTTGGTTTCGTCATAGGCACTAATTAATTATTGTTAAATGCATTGTTCGCCAATTCCCATGTACATTTTGATAATTGCTTTGAGAATTTGGTTGCTTCAGGTGTTAACTTTGCTGTAAATAAATATTAATAATTATCTTTCCCAATATTAGAGAGGCATAGGGAAACTAAACAACATAAGCTTCATCATGTCAACCCAAGATAAACAATTGTAAATTAGTCCTTTTGTCTGATCTCCTTTTGTCTTGAATTCAGAACAGCCGATTAGGTCAACTTTGGAGAAAATATTTTTTTTTCTCCTCTTACATGTACAAATACATGCTGTTGTGCAACAGCGCCGATATATTCAGTCCTAATTATACAAATCTTGCCACACTGCTTTGGCGATTTTTTTTCCAGCATTGCACCTACACTGTAAAGAATTTCTGTATTTTTACACAGATTTTTTGTCTGTTTATTCCTTTTACATGTTTTTTGATGTAAATAAACCTGTATCTATCAATATTATTGTGTTTATTTTCACAATTTTTTTTCATTTTACCCATACTTTCATAATTTAACCATAGAATTTGTAAAAATACAGTCGAATTATGCGAATTCTTTGTTTTTTACAGCAGTTGTGCAGTAAATGTGCATGTGTTTGGCTTTCTATAGCAAAATAATAACAGGTCTGTAATTATATTTTACAAAATTAACGGTTAAATAAAATAACAGGCAAAGTGCCGGCAACTCTGTTGACAGCACTTTCTGTCAATTTACAAAGATTTTTTTTAGAGTGTACGTGTTATTACGCCTAGGCTTTTATGAGTTCGAAACAAACGGAGTTCGTAAAAAGTGACATTTGTTCGATATTTTACCGTGAGTGTAGATAATAAAGAACATTTTGTTCAGTTTCCTCATGACTCTTTCATAGGGAAATGTCAATTAGAAATATTTGCTGAGAACTCAAGATTATTAACTAATTTGTCTGGAATCACCGCCAGAATAAACTACAAACACTGTCGAATCATTTGTATATATATACACACACCATGATACGCGTTTGCTATAATGGACATTCGTCCTTGTTGCACGGAGCAAATGATTTATCAAGCTGACACCGAGTCAACAGTGTTTGTCAATATATTTTTGTCATGTCTGCCCTACAGCATCACTGCATGTTAAATGTTAACAAATGAAAGAATGGGTCCCGACTTATGTATATGCAAATCGTGTACGTTGTTGGTCATATAACTTGATTCGTGGTATAATAGTATGGATACCTAACGGGGCGATGTACATGTACATGTATGTTAAAGTCTGATCATGGAGGTAGATTCTACCTCCATGGTCTGATACACTTTTAGTACAAATGAAATTGTGTAGATTCATGGGCTCGTAAGACCCCGTCACGCAAAAACTATCGTTGTTTTCCCCTTAAAATGAAACGTGGGCCCCCGTATCAGGTGTTCGCAATACACGACACGTTCCCCGTTATTCCCGCGTGTTTTTAGAAGTACCATTTAGGCTGTACTGTTCTTCATGGAGTCCGGAGATGATCTGTGAAAAAGTTTAGCTCAATACACTCTTCAGTATTTAGTTACCTGCTTGGTCATTTCCTGTTGCACGAACACTTTACCAATAACTGTCTGTCAGTACAATTTACGTTACAAGATTTGAGGCTTTGCATAGCATTGATATCTCAACTATCGCTAAGTGAGTTGAACGATTTTGGTTTTCCCTGAACCACAATCTCACTTGGCGATAGTTGAGATAGGAGTTGCCCGAATAAGGTTCTTTTTCAGAACCCTGTATCTCACTTAGCTATAGTTTAGATAATCACATTGTGTTACCGCAAACCAAAACGATACAATTCAAATTTTACCCGCGTGTTCCGCTAGTTCATTGGGATTTACCACACAAATCCTCAGTGCGCAACAATTTGTTTGGAGAAAATTCAAATTGGGCAAATAACTGTAAAATATTAGTTTATTGCGTCACACTAGAGGGCAGCATTCTTTTCCATACTTGATAGCTTTTCCCCAAAAGGCAAAATGATTGTTTGAGTACCTCAGACATAACTTACAGGGACATCTTTGATAACCATCAAAACCCAAAACCCTTAATATCAGGTAAGCTTTTGTTTACAACTTGTTTGGACCTAGAGAGGGTGCAGTCACGCTTGCAGAAGCATATTGCTTATTTTTACCCTGGGATTTACAGTAGACTAAACTAGTGCTGGGTGAGTGGTGCGATTACTCGAGTACTCGCACGTAGTAATTGCTAATCGTACTCATACACGCATCTTTTTACTACTCGATTAATCGCGAATAGTAACACATTCACGAATAACGACTGATTCTTTTGCCGTTGTTTATTCATAAAACATAAAATCTTAAATAATATCAGATGTTTTCAGAATAATTATCATAAAACATAATAAAAAGTATGTTTGAAATCGTATTCTTTTGAAATATGTGAATAATCATTGCAATGACCTAGGCTACAGTCAGTGACCTAGGCTACAAGTCAGTGACCTAGGCTACAAGTCAGTGACCTAGGCTACAAGTCAGTGACCTAGGCTACAAGTCAGTGACCTAGGCTCCAAGAACAAGCTCAATTTAAAGGGTTAACAAATCTTAGGTAATTTAAAAAATGCTCTGCGATTACCCGAGAAGCGAGTTTTACTAATCGCCCAGCACTAGACTAAACGCCATTTTTCTTGGTACTCAATTCTACCTTTCTCGCTTCGCTTGCCTGCCATCCTCTTCCATCCCTCTGGTGACCTAACCCTTTTCATTGTCTTCACCAAACATCCTTGCTCCTTCATATCAGGTGTCATTATCAGGTGTCATTTTCAGGTGTCATCAGGTGTCATCAGGTGTCATTTTGTGTCATTTTTCGGTTCATATTCTGTTCCAACTTCCCCTCGGTCTGCTTTCCGGCTGCGCCCCTTTTGACCGGTTCCCACGACCACTTGTTATATTTGATTTAGGTCAATGATGCATTTTCTTGCCACGCCTAGATTGAGAGAAACAAACCTGTAGACAAAGATCAGTCCACATATAGGCTATTTCAAACACTCAATCATCTCAAAAATGGCCACGTGATGAGCTCACAAAACTCTTAAAACTAAAGTGTTAATTCAACATTTTAAAGAGTTCGGTCAGTGACAACTCATTATTAAAAAGTTGGATTTAACTTTTAAAAGTGTTGATTTGTTGAATTAACAATGCTAGAGTTAGACTTAATTTGACTCCGTGTTAATTCAACACTTTCTTTGAGATGAATTTAACGTTATAAAGTGTTGTCACTCACCGAACTCTTAAAAGGTTGATTCAACACTAGTTTTAAGAGTACAGATAACTCGAAATGAATTACAAATAATAGGGTAAACTAATTTTTGACTTTTTGCCACATTCTGTTATTATGGATGCACCCTTTGTTGTCTAAGTGACCGTAGGTTAACCTGTTGACTCTAGGGATTACTTCCAGACAACAGTGAATGCAAAGAAAACACCACAATACGGTAAAACGTACCAAGGGATCCATTTTTCCTGAAGGGCCGTATTACTTCGGATTACACTATGTTTCCATGATGTACGCGTAAATTTCACAGGAATGTAATTATTTTCTGGAGTTATTGATTTTTTGACTTTTGAAGATTCCCGGCTATTTTGCAGTGACCTCAAATCGCATGCACCAATCAACGAGCTTGGAACATTCCTCCGGTGGTATTAACCGCATCGCAATGCAATCAGGCAATCGACATACAAATCTTGGCCCGTTTAGTTTGGCTAAATGTCTCATCACTTTCCATTCGCAATTGGATTGAATTCTACTGATTTTGCCAAACCTGACGTGACATGGTCATGTGTCCAACAGTGACCCCGCATATTATTTATTGTCCAATTGGGAATGTGGTTCAGTTAAATGCGAAGTTGATTCCAGAAAGAATTCAGTGGACTTATTTCCAACTTGGGTACCGGTAATTACACAACGGAACAAACCCCATTCATCCATATACATAGCTGGCAGATTTCCTTGCTTAGTCTTCAATTCAACTCAGCATTTATTTCCACATTGCAACATGCACAATAAATTAAGAAAAAGCAATTTGGAAGTTTGTACAAAAGTAAACAGTAGATTATTGAGACAGAAACACAACTTAAGAGACCGAAGCAAATATGGAGGCATATTCAAAAGTCAAACCTTGTATAGAAACATGTATTTTAATGGGAACACTCATAATATAAAGAAAAAACAACTATCCTAATTAAATGAGACTCAATATTGTTCAAAGGAGTTCTTAAAATAACCCACATACGGTTGAGTTTTAACTGTTTCTTCAATGCTACCCCGTTATTTGTTCGACCATCCTCTATAAGAAAATATTTGAAATGCATTCAGATTGCTCGTATTCATTTTAACATGGAACTTTCACCGCGTGAAGTCTTACTTCGTTGCGTACAATGAACCAACAATCGAGGGATGTTTGATATCGCCATGGACTTCACACGCTGAAAATATGTTTCATTTAAATTTGTTACCATTTACTTCTTTTGAGATTACCAGTGGTTCATGGGGGCTTTAAGGGGTGGATCAAAATTCCAGCCGCCGGTTTAGTAGCTCAGGTATACGGTCTAGTGCTATGCGAGTGGTGCGATTACTCGAGTACTAGCGAATAGTAATTAGTAATTGTACTCGTACTCCCATCTTTTTACTACTCGATTGATCGTCCCGCTGTGGTTACCACAAAAGTACTCGCGAGTTGTAAGTACATTCACAATTAATCAACTGCCTAACGTAAAAATCATTTCCTAACCGTAAAACCGCTCATACGGATGCTCAACGGGAAAAACGATTCATGGTACTACCAAGAACGGAACCATTCCCCCCCCCCCAAAAAAAACCCCCTGCTACAGCAGTTACAAAAACTACCAAGGAATACGTACGGTTGGGCCTTATAATTAGTGGCGTAGACGATTTGGCTTCATCATGTTTGCTTCAACGGTTCCATTACTGATTTTACACTAGACTGGTCGCAGTGTGGTAATAAACTTAATACATGTAAGTGCAGGCAATCTAAAATGAAACAAAGCCTAAAGCTAAATTATTCATCAGATAAGCAAGTTGAATGGTCCCCACTGAGTTGTACAAATAGAAGACTTGCTCGAGACCTAACGACGGAAGTAGCGTTTTTGGCAATAATAGGGCTATAGTGCTATTTGAATAATATCTGCCTTCCCCGACGTCGGCAAGCGCCGTGTACTCCATGAGGGGATCACGTGCGACTCGGGTGGGATTCAAATCTACGACCTCGTGGTGCATACTCCAACGCTGACTGAGTTAGCAACGTTGTCAACTCGGTCACGCCACTAGCTGCCCTGCCATGAGTATTTCAAAGCTTGACCAATGGACACAAGTTGTCGTCAAAGACAGGCGGAATCATGTTGGCCAATCCGTGCATTTTGATATGACAGGCCTGACCAACATATTGTTTAACAATCTTTCAGAATATACAAAACATTTGTGTTCGGTAAAATACCGGATACGTCACTCCGTGGTACAGGCAAAGGAAACGATAAACTATCAAACGACCATTATGTAAATTTCCAGCACACCCACTTTCATAGAGCTGATAAACAGAACATAAATTGCTTAGCAAATTCATCTGCTAAGCAGTAATTGCTGAGAACCTGCCGTAATTTGTCTGTTTTTGCCCGTTTTCTGTCCTTCATCGGATTGTCAGAGTTCCCATAATCTGCATGCTCCCCTTGTACTCATTCTCATACACATTTCTTACTTCGTAGCTGTATGTAGATTTTGTTTGTATTTTACGCTTTCATGTCATTTGTCCCAGGTATTTCTAGCCGTTTGCTTTGCTCTGTATTTTTTGTATTTGTTTATGTTGAGTTCGAATAAATAATATTAATAATAAATTAAGGGAGGACATGTTCCCCCAACCCCCAAAAACCTCCAAATTTTGGCCGGTTCCCTCTGGATATTAAAGGAAGCCCATTATCTGCCAGATCTTAGTAGCCAAACAAAGAGATAGATCACTTAACTCAGGAGTTAATCCCTCCCATAATCCATGTGGGCCTGGTGGATACACAAAGAACAGTAACCTTAACGTAACTAATCGTATAATCCCTTGACAACTTTAGCTATCCCTGGACGGCTGGACTCTTCTAATTGTAGTGTTCAGAGAGCGTAAACCCAGCGGGAACCTGCCAAAAACGGAGGATAAATGGAGGTTGGGGGGAGTTGTCCTCCGTAATGTACCGGTACATCACGTGGCAATTTGGCTGGTAACCTGTTTTACCCCAGCATATAACTTTTCTGTGCTCAACGTATTTGAGCGTTTTGCCACTTCCATGAAAATGGCCCTAGGTGATTGAGCAAGCCAAACGGCATAGCCGACACACATTCGTCGATACATCAACTAGTTCAATACTGTATAGGAGACTATGCGCGCCGTAGCGGCTAACATATTACAGTCAATAAAACCGAAACAACGCATTTTTTCCCCAGGCCTTCAGAATGCCTCATATTCAGACTACATATAAAATGTTCGGTTCCTTCTCATTTCAAATTTCTCTTTATTCTAAATCTAGCAAAATGTGCAAACACTTCGCTGTATCTGGCCTTGTAGGAAAGGGAAAAAAACACGCCTCCTATTTATCTTACGTTCGTGTGTTGACACACAACACAGCAACCCTCTTAACGTTGATAATTTTTCACTCAACGAGCACGCTCATGTTTCAACCCATTTAATGCATTGATGGAGACGAAGAACTGAGTGTGGCGGTGAGGTGCGCGTGTTCAAACTGAAGCGATCTTATAGACCATTTCGAAAAATATACCATTTCACACAATACTTGGTAATCCAACCGATGGAACTATATAAGCTACATAGTGGAGGTTGTCCATTGCAATCGATAAAATGTGAATATACTATCGCAGGTTTGATGGCTTTTAATTTAAATTACAAAAGTATACATTTTCTCGTGTTTATTATGTAGTTGCGGATCGGGTGGGGGTGGGGTGGGGCTAGGGGTGGGTGTGGGATTGGACGGTTAGGCCCTCTTCCGGCATTTAATAATAATAATAATAATAGTAATTTGGGCTTCTATAGCGCACGTACTGGGTATTCACCAAACTTTCAGCACTGGAAACTGGTACATTTGTACTTTCACCTCTTGAAATGGGGCAAAATTACTACCTGGCAAGAAGTACAGGCCATAAGTGCTGAATATGAAAGATCAACGAAAATGCATGGTTTACTTTGAAGAAAAGGGCATGCTTCCAATAGTGCACAGTGGATTTTGGAGGACCCGGGAAGGTCCCTAGCCAGAATACCTAGGGGGTTAGGGTGTTAATACATTTATTTGGACTGTCATTGACCTGGACAGTCCCTTACACTTACAGATTGTGCTGCATTTCGTTAATACCAACTAGTCGAATGTTTTGGGAAACCAATCGGGTAGGACATAAATCACAGTGCGCACACACTAGCCAATACACGACATACTACATTCAGCATGCAGTATAATGAATGCAGCGTGTTGCTAATGATGCAACATTTTCCCTACCTCCCTGGGTATTGTCTGTCAGTGTTATAACCACACTGTATAATAGTTATAGACATGTTTTAATCTATTTTGTTCAGTTGCGTCTACATTGAGTGTTGGATTATAAAATTACATTATGAACGGTGATGATATACCGACAAGCATCGCACATTAGTATATTGCGAAATAGTACCGGTATTTTGGCAAATGATAATTACAAGCATTTTCACACTGTAGGCCTGTCTGGAGAATGTTTATATATATATATATATATATATATATATATATATATATATATATATATATATATATATATATATATATATATATATATATATATATATATATATATATATATACAATATGTATATACAATATATATATATACAATATGAATCACTGCTGCGGGAAAATATACTGTTTTTGTGTGAAAATAGTTTGACAGTGAATGAATTTCACTTTACTTTTCACGCAAAAACAACATTATGTTCTTGCATTTTGATTCACAAGTGTATACAGGAGCTTTGCCGATGTTTCGGCACGGCGTCTACACATTAAAGCGATTGGCTTTCAGTGAAGTCTCACTCAAAAGGCTTCCTAATTCTCTTGTGATCTTCATTAAGTATGTAAATTTGGCGTAATTTTCCCCAAAGGCATTCCCAACTGCGGCGCTCAATTGAGAAAATATGATATTAACATGTCGTTAGCGTCACGTCTCGTTTTTTCGTTTTGTGTGTTTTCTGTTAACAAAATATAATAATCATTAAAAACATAACTTGACTCAAAGTACTTGAGGTCCTCAGATATATCAGATGTCTCTGGGTTTATCTATGGGAAGCCAAAAAAATGGATGTTTGACCGACCGGGCGGTGAAATTGCATTACTGTATAATGTTTCTTCAGAGTTTGCACGAGGGACCAAGGGAGATCCGGCGTCTTCGAAGACACTTTTATAGATTGAACGTGGGTAGAATTTCCAGGGCTGCGTGTACTTGCCGAGGGCCGGGGGGAATTCAGCCGGGGGGAATTCAGACGGAGTCTCCGTACAACATTTCGGCTTGTGTTTCGTGCAGTTCCCCCGTTGGATACTGTGCAGTTTATATTGAATTCAGAAACATGATCTACACATTTTGACATACGAGACTCGTTATGACAGAATATGCAATGTTTGGACGGGACTCATGCGACTTGAGTAGTCCTTGATACAAATTAATTAAGCAGCACATACCCTGTGTTGACATTATTTTGTTCTCATGTTGTTAAGAAAAACACATTCTTTAAACCATTGCCATTTTCACTGAAGATTCTTTTTGGAGTGGATTTTGTCTCAGTCTTTCCCTTGATTAATCTACTCCATTTTGCGACAAATAACGACAGATTCTAAAATGCTTCCTTTTTGAGAAAATTGAGATTTTCTAATTCGTGAAAACCTTGTGTGGACATGTGTAAGTCCACATAACGTCACAAGAACCTACATTGTGTGGACATTTTGTGTTCTCAGGTCCACATAGCGTATGTAACGCTTACTCACTCACACGTGCGAAACAAAGATATCTCCCATTCGTCAGGCTGCATTATGCTCAATTACCGCTTGATATTTGTGCATATTGTGACAAGGAAATTATTAAGTGAGTCGGTATGCCATACATGCTTATAAATGCAGCTTTGTTGCATTTCAAATGTTGCTATTACTAAATGTGACCCGCTCTGGCAAAACCCGAAACTTCTCGGCATTTAACATAATGCATAACAGCCATGAAAAGGTCCAAAACTGACCCCAGGGAACAGTTTGAATGACCAGTTTTCATGTCACCATATAGAGCATTTTCTCTAGATTTTGATGGAAAAAGAAAAATCCTGAAACGTTGTTGGGAACATTGTTAATTTTCACGATAAATTTGGGAGGTCACTTTTGAAAATTGGGTCCAAGTTTAGGGTTTTGCCAGAGCCAATCACAAATGTCCGTGTTTTTTTTCTATCGGATCAGAATTCATATTCGTCCATTCACGCAACGAGTCCCCCGGCGTCAAAGCTCAACCTTGGCCCCAGACTTTCCCGTTCAATCACTAACCTCTGACAATTGTTTGATTGCTAGTATAACTACAAAGACAGACTGCGTGGGGTAAAAATTTTTACTTAAATTTTTTTTTCCTAATAAATGCATGGTTTGGTGAACAACTATTGTCCTTGGTCCATTCCGATAACCCAATTTGTGTTCTTGTAGAAAAACACAAATGCCATTATGTTTCATTTCAATAGGTCCTGGCTCAACAGCATAGTGTTATATAAATATTATGATCGTAAGATTTTTTCAGGTACCAATACAATGATGAGTTGTATTCGGTTGCTACAATTTACATAAGTGAAAATGAACAGAATGTGCTTGGAGTATAGGCCTACCTACGGGCAAACTGTTTGCAACAAGCGATGGTTTGATTGGATCACTGGTAAATATTCGTGAACTGGAAACTGTAAGAAATGAAATATTTGATAACACAAGGCATTGTGTGTTAATTAACAATTCATAAATTATTTCTTCAAATGCAACTGGTACATGAGTACAGGGACGTGCACAGGGTTGTAGAGGGGCAGGGGCTCAGAGTCTGAAAAGGGCAGTGTAATTCCATGCGAGCGCGCGTAGCGCGCGAGCTAAAAACAATTTGGGCGTTTATTTATTAATAAAAACGCATAATATGGTTTTTAACATTACAATCAGATCAGATTATGTTGAAAGACGTATAGGCGCGCGCGGCTATGCGTGAAATCTAGTTTCGCGGAGGGGCACATGCAGGCCCGTGCACAGGAATAGTAAGGGGCATCTCTGCTGACCTAATATTTATTCTAATTTTATTCTATCCTGACATCTTTCAACTAGGCAGGGCAGTCTATGCGCAACAGGAACTTAATAATTCATTCAAAAAAAAAAAAAAAAAAAAACCTTGGGCTAAAAAGGGCACTTTTTATACTAGGCAAAAAGGGCAGGGGCTCAAGCACCCTTTGGGACCTATGTATGCACGTGCCTGCATGAGTACATATATAAACGCTCATACACGTAAGTATGTTTTAGACACCGACCATGCAAGTTTAAGCCCAATCGGAAGTTGTACATGCTTGTGTTCACGTCTGATAAATATTGAGTTATAGTCATTCGTAAACAATAGCCAACACTGGGCTGTGTGTTTCCGAATAATTTTGGTAACCGGATATTCGGATTTTGATTTCGATAAAATATTCGATATTCGAAGGCCGCCGATTGTAAATTGCGCCACGCGATAAAACGAGCACGCACGGTATGGTGGGGCCCAAAAATGTACTAAACATGTCACCCGGACTAGGATGGACTTGCTAGGTGGCGACCAAATGTAGACGAGAGGATGATTGGAGGGGGGGGGGGGGGGGAGAGATAATGATGAAAGCGCCAATATACAAAAATTCAACAAAAACTTCATTTTTTTCTTCGAATATTGGAACCGGAAAAAACAACCGAATATTCGGTTATATACATAAGTATATACATGTATATAACATTATATAATTATATATACATGTATATAAGTAGCCGCATGCAGACTCGAACTCAAACTCGAGGTTTGATGAGGACTCAAATACAAGGTTGCGCAGTGCTACACTGTATTGATTGTGATGTGATGAATATTATGATAACAATTCTATGGCAATAAGCGCCCTTCAGACTAAAGTATACATTTTTAGAATATTATGCCTGAAAACAATCTTATCTTCAAATACATTCACTGGTTCATATTTTGATAGTGAATTGCATGGTTAGTTTTGGGCAATCTTCAACAAAATGTCTCTTGAATAACAGTTACTTCTAAAACATCAAAACGCTCTGATGGTGTTTGTGCCGTCGAAGGAAATGTACATCACTCGACCATTTTGTTATTTTTGAATTACCAATCATCCCTTACCTATTATTAGCAATACAGTTGATGACCTTCTCTGAACCCAGGAGTTGCACAGGGGATCTGTGAAATTACAGATGACCAGAGGGAATAATGGTTATGCTGGCAAAACTGCTTCTTTGAGGACCGTATGCCTACTGTCTTTGAATCAAGATATACATTAAAGGGAAGTTACAACATTGGTATAATTGCTTCTGTGACTGTGAGTAGGCCTATGCTGAGTTGGTAATCAAGATATACATTAAAGGAAGGTACAGCATCGGTACTCTTGGCAAAAACTGCTTATGCATCATGCGTATGGATACTCGTCTCTTAATCAAGATTAAAGGGAAGGTACACCATTGGTAATGCTGGCAACACAGCCAATATTACTAATATCCTATTCTTGTTGAATTGGATGAATATTAAAGGTAAAACTTGTAGCTTTGCATGGTGAAGAGGATAAAATTGCGGTGACACCATGTGAAATTCTCAATTGAGTAGTAATTAGTTCTGAAAAAAGAACTGGAGGTTACAACCCGACGTTTCGATCAGTAATTACAAGAGTGTAGTAATTAGCAATTACTACACTCTGATCGTCCTCAGGAGAATGCCGGACTCTGGGAAATGCTACTGCGAACACACGCTGTCACCGCAATTATGAATATTAAAGGGAAGGTACATGTACAACATTGGCACACTTGGCAAAACTTTTAACGCGTAGGCGTACTTTCTTTGAATCAAGATAAACATTACAGGGAAGGTACAACTCGGGTACTAATTACTGATGATGTGCCTTCCTCCCTCCAGTGTCTTTGCTTTGCTAATGAGCGCTTAAAAGGCAGATGGGTGTTGTATATGCTGCCGCGGGAATTAAGTTCAGATATTAACTGAATCGGGATAAATATAAAACTGTTTATCCTGATTAGGTCATACTAAAAAGTAGTCTCATTCTTCGGCCAACACACTGGACTCCCTCCGTATCATTTGGTTCTAGAATGGGGTTAACAGAGTATTCAAATGCAGGTTAATATAACTAACACACCAAACCAAATTTTAATTTCATAAAACATTGTACCTATAGGCAGCACACTCTGCATGTTGAATGGTAGCTTGTGTGTGAATTGCACAGTGAATTTTCACGCCATGACTATGTACATGGCCAATTAGTGTACTGCCCGCCGCTGTCCCGTGACGAACACTAACCCTGAAACGACCTCTTTGAATCGAATGAGGTGGCGGACCATACAATATTTCGCCTGGCTGAGTTGGCCTCAATCAATCTCCCAGTAGAGGAACTGCAGCATTCATCTGTTTGTATTGTCATTGACATCTCTGTTCCAACGCCATGTCTTGCCATCTTCTCGTTAAATGTAAAGACAATTTGATTGTCTATTTCAACGTTGATTGTTGCTCAATGGTTTCGCGGTCTTACCTTTCTTGATAAATGTGACAAACATCCATTTACAATTGTGTCCTCTTGATGTCATGCTATAACAATTTCAAGCAAATATCCCTCTCTTTGGAAGTTTGGATACCATTATGTGAAGGGAGATATGTTTAGTTTTTAGTGGTTAAAAGTATGTTGGTAATTAAGATATCTGTAAATTAATCTCTTAAAGACCAAGAGATATGCACAGAAACCAACCTGTGAAAGATTCAGCATATTACTATGTGTCATTAACGTGAACATGCATTTGGAGTTTCCACATTAATTTTAATAAGGGATTTTAGTCTCCGGGTTTTGTTTTCTCTAAAAAATATAGACCACGTGACTTGTTATCAAGTACTTTTTTCATGATGTTATACTGAGCTGAAACTTTCACATGTTGTTTGTTCAATTAATATTTGCCTTAAAGGGACAGTATCGTCACGATCAACAGGGCATGGAATCGGAGTGCTAGTTTTAGATGAACTCATGGACTGAAAATAATACCCCACATGATGAGGTCATGTTACCGTTGCTGCTGCATAAATGAGTCAGTAATTTCATTTGCATTCCCTGTGTTCAAATTAAACTAGGACACCAGTTCCATGCCCTGTTGAAAGTCTGCTGTGATTGTGACGATATTGTCCCTTTAAGTCTCATGAACACGTTCAGTGCATACTGATCGAAACGTCGTGTCGTAACCTACTGGTTCTTTTCAGAACCACTTACTACTCAAAAGAGAACTTAATTTTTTTAATATGGTGCCACCGCAAACAGTCTTTATTTATTTACTTAATATTTATCCTGGTTCAAAGAAAGTAAGCATACTCATCGAAGCAGTTTGGCCAACATTGCCAATGTTGTATGTACCTTCCCTTCAATGTATATCGTAATTCAAAGAGAGTAAGCGTACTCATCGAAGCATGCAGTTTGGCCAACATTATCAATGTTGTACCTTCCCTTCAATGTATATCGTAATTCAAAGAGAGTAAGCATACTCATAGAAGCAGTTTGGCCAACATTGCCAATGCTGTACCTTCCCTTCAATGTATATCTTGTTTCAAAGAGAGTAAGCATACTCATAGAAGCAGTTTGGCTAACATTACCAATGTTGTACCTTCCCTTCAATGTATATCGTAATTCAAAGAGAGTAAGCATACTCATAGAAGCAGTTTGGCCAACATTGCCAATGCTGTACCTTCCCTTCAATGTACATATCTTGTTTCAAAGAGAGTAAGTATACTCATATATAGAAGCAGTTTCGCCAACATTACCAATGCTGTACCTTCCCTTCAATGTATATCGTAATTCAAAGAGAGTAAGCGTACTCATCGAAGCAGTTTGGCCAACATTACCAATGTTGTACCTTCCCTTCAATGTGTATCTTGATGCCAATGACGTAACTTCCCTTTATTAACTGAGTATGTATATAGGCTACTGGAAGAAAAACAATGTTATCAGATTTCCGTTGTTGGCTTGGAGGTCACCAGGTTTTGCATTATCTTTTTCCTTGATAAAGCAATTTCCTGGATAATGACGAATGGTTTTCGTTTATTCATTTTGCGTAATAAAAAATAACAACAAAAACCAATACTACCAACTATGTAACCTTTCTTATGAATCACAGACAAGCAACTGCATACTGGTGGTTTATCACAGTTTGACATACCGTCCCTAATTTGCCATCGTGACCAATCCCGAATTAAGTTGGCATAGTGACCAATGCGGTATTGGTCACTTTGCCAAATGACAAAAATAGCCAGTTAGAGCATTCGTCATTTGAATGCATGCTCTATCTCCAAAACTATAAGGAATACATGCATGTGGATTAGATACAAATGTTAGGTCTCTTCCTGAATGTACTAATGGGCGGGGAAACTTAAAATTGAAAAAAAGTCGGATTGGTCACTATGGCAAATTAGGGACGATGTATACACCATCTCCGTGTAAGGTTAACCCTTGGTATAAATCCTCCATTGATATATATTTTATTTATTAAAAAAATATTTTACCCATAAAACAAATACTAAAAACGTTAATGCATGTTCACTGTTTTATTTTCTCGTTAATGTCTCGATTAAATAATCTAAAACGTCCACATTTCGGATTCTGTAAACATCTGTTGATTCTTACAACGTGAATGGCCCGTATTTACAGTAGTGCTGGGACCAGTTAACCCGGATCGAAACTGCACTAACCGTTTGCAAATCGGTTAACCGAAACCAATATATAAAATAAATAAATAAAAATTTGGAAGAATATGCCGCCCATTTTGTTGTTCTAGACTTTCTTCTTTGCCGCATTGGTTATTAGACAATCATTGTGGGAAGCCCATTGATGCTTTTTGATTGAAAATGTATAGTTATTATTATTATTATTATTATTATTAATCATTTCTGGTAATGAAACCAAGGGATGCCTCAGAAAAGCGCACTTAAGCACTGTAAGCTCGAAAGCCTGAGGAAACCTGTAAACAAGGGCGCTTGCAATGTGAACCAGAAACACCGGGGTAAACCCCTTACACTTCCACGATAAGTGTTCTGGGTTCTTTTACGTGCATTACTTAATCTAGTACACGGGACCTACGGCTTAACGTCCCATCCGAAGGACGAAGCAATTATGGTTAAGTATCTTGCTCAAGGACACAAGTGTCACGACCGGGGCTCGAACCCACACCCTGCTGCTGGCAACACCAGAACTTGAATTCGGTGCGCTAGACCGCTCGGCCACGACACTCGGCCACGACACTCCATAGTTGCTCACTATCCGGTTAACCGACCATGAAAGTTTCGGTTAAACGGTTAGCGAACTAACCGGTAATTCCCAGCACAAATCTACATGACAGACGTACTGCCAACAGTGTATACCGGATGTACATACGGCCTACAGAAATGATTAAATATTCAGTTATTTGGTTAGTCATTAAATCACTGTGATTTCTTGTTGCGGGGTCGGAGTACGAACAATATTTTAACCAGTCTAATACCACAAGAAATATTTTGAAGAAATATCATTGTGTTGTTTTATATTAATTCCGGGCCAAGACATTTTGTATACAAATCAATATTTTTCTTGCAGAAAAAAAGTGTATACGATCTTCACTATTAGCGTTGTACTTATACTGTTACCAAAGTGACGATTTCTATTTATGAGAAAAATATATAAAATAGGCCTAATACAAATAATAAAACACCTTTCAGCACGAGTAAATTCCAAAGATGATTAGATCATATTCAAAGTATCAAACTCGGTAATGCTGGTACGATCAAGTAATAACCAAACGTTATCGTAAACCTTAATCACATTCTAAGAACTTGCGTGTTTGAATTTGCCCGGAAAATGTGAGGCCAATATACATCTGTCAGGTCAAAATTTGCAACCCAAAATCCGGAATAGATGTGACATAATTGCAATTGTTTTTTTTTCTGCTGACAAGGTATTGCTATTAGTATTATTCATGTATAAGCTGTTTTTAAAGGTAATTTGTTGGATAGCGGTGTACATGCTCGTTCTCTCATTTAGAAGGTCGATTTTACGAGAGTTCTGATTGTTTGTGTTTGTCGTGATTAAAGGGACAATATCGTCACGATCCAAAAGGGCATGGAATCGGACTGCTAGTTTTAGATTAACTCAGTGACTGAAAATAATACTAGGCTTGGGCGATATCGATCAAACATATCGATCAAACATATACAGGGTGTCCCCATAAAAAGTATACCGAGATCAAAATTACTGTAATGGCAAAACTACTTTATATATGGGAAAGAGAAATATATCTCTAGAAAGGGTAGAATGTCCTCTTTGCAATGGTATACAGCTTGTGATGTTATTGACACAGGTTAGTGAACAAATTAGACAGATGTTAAGGGTACTGAAAGCAGGACTGTGACAAGTTTGCATATTTGAACAACAAATCTCAACCATGCAAGTGTGCAGAATACCAAATGCCTTTGTTTTTTCAACACATTCTTGAAAACAAGGAATGTACCTAAAACAATGTAATCTGCTTTGTTTTCGCTACTTACCTCAAAAGTTTAATGTGCAGGTTTTTTAAAATGCTTTTTGGACCTTTGTTATTCAAATATGCAAACTTGTCACAGTCCTGCTTTCAGTACCCTTAACATCTGTCTAATTTGTTCACTCATCTGTGTCAATAACATCACAAGCTGTATACCATTGCAAAGAGGACATTCTGCCCTTTCTAGAGAAATATTTCTCTTTCCCATATATGAAGTAGTTTTGCCATTACAGTAATTTTTATCTCGGTATACTTTTTATGGGGACACCCTGTATATATATATATTTGTTTTTCACGCATGAGTGCTTTAGAGCCGGTAATGACAGGGATGTACCCATGTACAAGCGTCACAATAAATTGCCAGTGCTTACCTGAGAGACACGTGCAATTGCGCCGTTCACGAGTGCAACATATGGGGGCGGGTTTTCGCTACCCTAACCAGAAACAAAACGGCACAGCTACGCGAAAATGCGAACGTAACCAGACAATTGTTTTCAGTTTGTGACATGTTCAATCATCAACGTTTCTCAAAATAGAACTTACTTGTGAGTGCTAGTAACTTGAAAGATATACTGGTATACGAACAATCATTTAATCATGTTTTAACACTTTTTAACACTTGTTTTAATACTTTTTACAATCCGCCATATTGAAACTAAGCGTAACCGATCACAAAGTTCGGTTTATGTTTTGTCAGAACCATGATGTCATCGCAGCACAACCGAACTTGCGAAAACGCTTAACCAATGACCAAAGCCCAAACATGTTTCTGGTTACGGTCGCAAAAACGCACCCATCGCCATTGGCAAATCGTTTGCATAATAATTATGTGGGACGGTTACTGCGTCGTGCGTCCCAATCAAATCATCAGCCCGAGTTCACGTGATTCACGTTCCACGTGACTGGGTCATAGTATAAATACGTGACTGGGTCATAGTATAAACACGTGACTAGGTTTATTCCTGCATATAGTACCGTGGAGAATAAAACCATATGATTGTGAACGTCATTTGCACTTCAGAAAATGTGGATTGCAGTTGCACTATTTTAAATAAACGTCGCATGGTTTATCAAGAGTACATGTACATGTATGTGTTTTGTCACACTAGACAAGAGTCCCAGTATGGTATAATAGAATAGTGTCCTAATCCCTCAACTTTGATCGAGCCGCTGCCGATCCATGCTTTGATTTAATTCATGACTAATGTAGATTTTTAAGGTAACGCCCATATTCTGCATATATTTAAATATGCATGATATAATGTACTCCTTTGTGATCTGACAGTCGGTTTACTACAGAAGTAGTTCGATTTTGTTTGTCACGAAAGCTGAAAAGACTTCCCTAAGTTTTTTCCATGGAATTTTTGATCCAACTGACAATCGAGGATTTTGTTTAATCGCGATATATTTGTTTTCATCGCGATCTGCCGATATCTCGATGATTTAAAAAGTTGTCGATTTCATAATCGAGTAAAAAAAAAATATTGCGATATTCGATATTATCGTGTCATCGCCCAAGCCTAAATAATACACCTCATGATAATGTCACATAACCGTTGTTGCTGCATAAATGAACCAGTAATTTTCAGTCACTGTGTTTATCTTAAACTAGGACACCGATTCCATGCCATATTGAATGTCTGTTCTGATTGTAACGGTGTTGTCTCTTTAATGTTGTTTTTTTCCTTTAATTACACATTTTTTTTAAAGCTGACAATCATGACTGTGTATTCGTTTAAAGGAAGGTACAGAATTTCTTTCTCAAAAATGTATCGCCAAGCATCACACAAAAAAATGCTCACGAGTTTTGAGTTAAATGTTTTACAAATATTAGACAGACTGCAACCTTTTGTAACTTACCACATAAACAGTTTTCTCCAGGATGAAAGCTTTCAGAAGAAGTCATTTCTCACGATCATAGTATTAGCCAGAGGGGTGTCTGGGTCTCTTTTGGACACCCTGTTTCAATTTTTGGACACCCTATTTCATCTGTCATTTACATGTAAAAGTATTGTAAGTGAACAATTTGGACATGCTGTTTTGACATTTCCAGCAAATTTGGACACTCTATTTCTACATCCTGGCTTACACCTTATTCACACTTGTACCAATTTAACACGAAGTTGGTTTTTAGATAATAATGTGTTTAATTTGGTCATCTGATAATCACCAAGGTTGTACCAATATCCCTTTAAGTCAAAACTTCATTTTAGCTTACAAAATGCACATGGTTTAATGTGTTATTATTTATTATTATTATTGAATTGCACAGTGCTTACAATATAAAAATACATCCATAGGCCAACATACATGTACATCCATAGGCCAAAATACATGTGAAATACAGGCTTTTAAACAAATTCAAAATTATAAATAAACATTAAAATAAATACATAAAGTTTTATTAAACTACAACTGAAATGCATTACACTGACGACCACCCTCCCCCACTAACCCCCCCCCCCAACCGGCAGGTCAAAAAGAAACAGGTCAAAAAAGATTTGAATGAAAATTCAGCTGAAAAAAAGTTGCAGTACAAAGCATTGCTTCAATGGCGTGTTACACATGTAGTTTTCTGTAAGAACTCATGCATCAATAACAATGGTATTGATGGCCGTTTCATAATAAGAAAATAATATTCAAAGAGCAACATGCAACATGCATGTCCATTGTTTTAGAAGGGTAAAGCAAGAGTTTAATATGGAATTGGTCCTCAATTATTCTCCATAACTGAGTTCTTACAGAAAACTACATGTGTAACATGCCATTGAAGCAATGCTTTGTACTGCAACATTTTTTCAGCTGAATTTTCATTCAAATCACTGTCAGTTATGCATGCATGATTGAATTTCAACCATTTCATTACGAGCTGTGTAGAACATGTCATTCTGTCATTTGCTTTTTGAATTTTTAAAATTCATGCAATACTTGTTGAGATATTCTAAAAAATATTAGGGGGAACTTGTGATGGGTGTATGTTTGAACAGGTGTCAAAAAGCTAACACGTTTAAGCTTTGTGACATGTGCAGGGGATGGCCATTTAGCATTTAAACGCATTCCTAAACACGTTTAATGTAAACGGTTTTACATGTGCTTTCTTAAACACAATTTTTACTGTGTATACATTGCAAGTGCTTGTCCATGAGAAGGTAGATAGCAACATGAAGTTAAGTCATGGAAATTCGAATTGAAATTTATGCACTCGCTAGAGATTGTATCGTAAAAGGTTTTTTTGTCAGGTGGAGCATGGAGGAAGAAAACAGTTTTCTTCCTCCATGGGTGGAGTGCAGGGCAGTAAATGCACCAGCGTGTATACACACACGAAGCCAAGGGCCCTGAACAAAAAGTAATCGTGCCCTACGAAGACTGTGAAATGAATGAACGATCACCGGTCAAGCGCACAATAGTGAAGACACTCTGCGTGTCTTCGAGACGTGTATAGAATCGACTCTGAAAATTAAACCAACAAAATGTTGCTGGTTTTTTAGTGCTGATGGTTTTAATTGTTCGAAATACGAAGGCTGCACCGTCTCAGCCTTGGCGACTATTTTAATTTAAATTTTCATTTTCAATCAGTCACATCTATTAAATTTAAAAAAAATCCATTGTGATTGAAAGGTGATTATGGAATTCCTCTGTCGAGTTCTTCAGATGCATCGCTTGTGTTTTTCACTATATCATCGGTTACTCTCGAATTTTTTATTTTTATTTATTTTATTTTTTTTAATATACGAATTATTATTTGAATACTCATCTAATGGGAATATGGTAACGGTTCCAATCATTCCTGAAGTTACTCCATATCTGAGGAAACAAATAACAAATATGACATCTTGGAACTTTTTGCTCCAAGGTTTTGTTTTTGTAAAATAAATTCTTATTGAGTAGAACATTTTACAGATTGGTTGTTTAATGTGTATCTTGATTTGAAGAAAGTAAGGATACTCATAGAAGCGGTGTTGTTCCTACCCATTAACCTGAAATGACACATTTAATTGCATAACACCAACCGTCAGAGACATCTTTCTACAGTAATGATAGATTGGGCGATATCGATTTTTTGCATTCACGATATATCAAACATATATCGCGAATTTGGCGATAGTATCGAAATTATTTGTTTTTCTCCATTCACGCATGATTGCTTTAAAGCCGACAACACTTACGAGGCGTGTATATGGTGTATGGCGGCTCCTTTGAGATCCAACAGTCGCCTATAACCACTGAAGTAGTTCGCTTTTGTTTCTCACTGACCTAATTTTGTTTCTGACTCGACTCACAATCGCAATATTTTTATTATCGATTTGCCGATTTGCAAATATCGATATCCCAATACAACCTTTTTAACTTCTTGAATAACTAGTGTATAAAACTATAGTGGTAACCCTACGAGAAAAAAAAATAGACAAATAACACGGTAACGAAGACAGTATGGATTTTACAAAGACAATGAATTTTAATTTATTTATATAGTTATTAACAGTAATATTTACATGGTTTAGTTGAACAAAACTCACCCACACTTTCTCTGTCATTTTCCCTATTCTTCACTCACACCTTTTTTGTATGCACAGATTTGTTTTTTAACTATAACCATGGCCAAACGGATAATGCACTTACATAAGGGCATGTGACGTCTAAGCCGTGCAAGACACACAATGATGCTACTGGCTGATAAGAACTTAGCGAGAACTTGCTTATACGCGTGATTGGCTGTTAACTTTCCCCCTAGTCTGTGTTTTCCTAGGACGGGGTGTTATGCGTTGTCTTGAATAAAACAAATGTATCGCAATAATCGATATTATCATGATATCGCTCAAGCTTAAGTAATAACGTTACGAAATTAATTTATTCATTCGACAATTATGTTTGAAATATAATTGTTGAATAGTTCGTTTTCCTTTCTGCTAGGGAAATATTCTTCTCCTTTCTACTAGGGATATATACATTTTCAGACTAAAAACAATATTTTCGGGAACCATCGTTGAAAAGCAAACGCATAGGCGATGCATTTTTAATCACCAGACAGGCATTGCACCTGACGTTGACAAATTAATACAACTTGTTAATGTTATGGTTCACCGTGCGTTTTTAATTGCCAACTTCACCAATGTTTTAATAGGAGATATTCTGAATATCTGTATTCAACCGGATCGCCGTTGACTCCTTTGTTTGTGTGTGTTTCATCAGTTCTATACTGGTAGATCGTTTATCAGATTGTCATGGGCTATATAGATCCTTTAGCGTAGATTTCTCATAAATCATAATCCGTACATCAATTGATGTTTTCAATAAAGCTGTGAATGGCCCACGTTTAATTGCCCGGTGAAAGTGATTGGCTTATATTGAATTTTAATGATTAATTTTGTTTGGGTAACATGAATTAGTTGGCTTGAAGCCCCCTCCCCCCTAACACCACCACCACCACCACCACCACCACCACAAGAGTGGAATTTTAGGACTTATAAACATGCGACTTCAAACAAACAAAAACTTTGGAAGCTGTTTGAGATTTTGGATGAAATTTTTTTATCATTGGAAAATCATTGTTAGCCCTTAAAGGGAAGTTACACCATAGTAATTATACCAAATGACTGAATTATTTTTCTTCTTTGTATTTATACATCTGTATGCTAAGTCCACCTCGCTAAATCCAGAGATGTGCTGAACGAGCTGTATTAAACATATTCTGAGTATATAAAACTGTGTTGTAAATAAAACATGTCTGTATTCCTGAATGTTTCTATATCAAAGCGAGAATTCCCTCAACTATACTGATACTTCAGCAGTGCCGTAGCGAGCGGGTGTGTGTGGGTAGGCCTTCGCAAGGTTGTGGGGACTTATAACAAAAGGGTAGGCAAGAACACCGTATCTGTGGGGACATTTTCATATCCCCATAGCATTTTTGGTCCCCACAACTGTGTCTAAAAGCGAGTGTATTCCCCACAATTACGGAAAAAGACGGTGTGATTTTGTGTTGCATACGCTGTGTGGACTTCAGAACAAAAGATGTCCATATAATGTAGGTACTTGATACACTGTGTGGACTTACACACGTCCACACAGTGTTTTCGGACATCAGAAAAGTTCGATTTTCTCGGAAAGTAAGCATTTGTCTAGGCAGGTGTTTTGACTTAAAATGGAGGATATTATGAAAAGGGAAAACTGAAACGAAATCCGCTCCAAAAACACACTTCTGTGGAAATGGCAAGGGTTTTAAGAATTTCATATCCTTAAGTACACGAGAACAAAGGAATGTCCACACAGTGTATGCAACAAAAGTTTGGGTGTGTTGTGGGGGGGGGGGGGGGGTGACGTCCCCATTAATTTTTCTCAGTCGGCATTTAGAGCCTCAATCGTCAAAGGTGCTAGAACAAGAGTTGGTCCAGAATAAATTTTCAGTCGACAAACCTTGAGCTATGGGTTTCTTTTTGTCGACTGCAAATGTATCGTGTTTCTAAGCACTGAATATTTGCCGAGTCGTTTTTATAAAGCTGCGATTTTGGGTGGCAGTTGTTCCTGACTCGAGAAATGCAGTGCAGAGCACGACATGAAACATGCATTTAGGATATTTCGCTACATGGGTAGGAGCATATGTAAAAGATTATGTATGTTTGTCACAAAGCGCTCTTAACACTCGATCCCTTAATAGGAATGTTTCAGCTCATTTGGATTAGGCGAGAAATATCTCAACTATAATCCAGTGCCTTGTGGGATAATTCGCTGGGTACGAGCATAAAACAGCTTCTATGTTCTTATTTCTTGTTCCTTAAAGCGATTTCTGGCCCAGTAAATTAAGTGCAAGACACGACATGACACCGGTCGGTGCACTAGATAAGTATGTATCTCCGGATAGGGTCCATAACACTGATCTCTATTATTATACTGACTGAATCGAGGGGTCATGCACTTTACGTTAAAGCCACTATTACGCCGCATTACCACTCTCATAAACCAAGCATTGCAACGCTACACAGGAAGAAACATCCTCCCCATTGTATGTGCATTCCTTGTGTTCCTGTGTTTTGTGTTTCTTTTGTACGGGAGTAGTAAAATGGAGCTTGTGATGGCTTCACTAATTAATTAGGCACCAATGGGCAAACGCTCTATCCAGTTAGTATAATAGACATCGGTGGTCCGTACACAAGCAAATACATAGTCATGGGTACGGCTTCGAGTGCGAGCTCGTACACGTAATTTCATCACTCCAACGGGCGACATATATTCACTGTTTGAACTCGTTACCCCCCAAAAATAATCTGTAGCGCCAATGACTACGGTGGCCCACAACTGTCACGGCAAAAGCAAAAGCGTCACGGCAAAAGCAAATTCCCCACGGCAAAAGCAAATGCGTCACGGCAAAAGCAAATTCCCCACGGCAAAAGCAAATTCCTCACGGCAAAAGCAAATTCCCCACGGCAAAAGCAAATTCCCCACGGCAAAAGCAAATTCCTCACGGCAAAAGCAAAAGCGTCACGGCAAAAGCAAATTCCCCACGGCAAAAGCAAATTCCCCACGGCAAAAGCAAATGACTGGGAGCCAGTCTATATATGGTTCACAAGGCCTACATGTACAGTACATATTATCATACATAATGTACACATTTACATGTATACACGTCCGCCGTACCGTACCGTACCGCACCGCGGGCATTATTCCAGCTTGACGGACATTTCTTCGGTGCGAAAGCATGGTTTTTTGCAGCAACTGTGGACACGAATTGAGCAATGCCGCCATTTTTTGCTCGAACTGTGGAAAAGGTGGGTAATTTAAACAGGTGTTTTCAATGTACATGTATCTACATCATCACGATTTACTTTACACTAGCCTACCACTACCACTACCACTAGTACCAGCAATAGTTTAGTAATAGTAGTAACGTTAGGCTAGGCCTAGGCCTACAATTCGTTAGTGACTAGTCCAAGTACTAACGGGCTCAGAACCGGGCATGAGCAAGGTCGTAGGCCCTACTGTACAAAAAGTGTCTATTAAGTTAATCTGAGCAACCGGGACTCAAAAACTGGCATGAGCCAGTGAAGTCCAAGTCAATACTGTACCAAAAAATTTCTAGTAAGTAGTATTATTATTAAGTATCAGTCACAAATGCCTTCAAAAGTCACAGAAATTAGAAAATGACCACTTGAAGCTGTTTTTTTCTGTGTCCTGTGAGCAAGTAGGCCTATAAGGATCATAGAAAGTGATAGGCCTAATAATACTATCCTAGTGTTCTTACCCGCACAAAAAGTGAAAATCTTGGCCCAAAACATGCAAAATGGCGGAGCAGTGATGTAGAAATTGCATTGTAAATGTGTTCCATTTCTTCACTATTGCTCCACCATTTGGGACCTAGGCCTACTTTTTCACTTTTTGCACGTGTCGGAACACAAGGATATTATAATTATTACCTTCTATGATCCGTACTTGCTTCTAGGAACCAGCTTCAATGTTACATTTTCTGGGACTTTTGGAGCGAGACATTTGCTATGTACTAATAGTAATAGATAATTTTTTGTACAGTATTGGCTTGGACTCTACACTGGCTCAAGCCGGTTTTTGAAACTGGTTCCTAGTAGTACTATTAGCAAGTAAGGATTATACTAACCCTGTGTCCATACCCTTGCAAAAAGTGAGAAATTAGGCAAAAAATGGTAGAGCAACAGTTCAGAAATGGCACACATTGATGATTTACCGTACTGCCACTTCTCTATCATTTCTTAGCCATTTATGGCCTAATTTTTCAATTTTTTTGCAATGGTAGGGACACAAGGATAGTATTACTATTATTATCTTCTACAGTGTTCATTCCTTACATGCTGCTAGGAACCAGCTTCAGTGTTCACTGGTCCTTTCCTGGGACTTTTGAGGCGAGGCATTTTCCATTTACTTACACTTTTTAGTACAGTATGACCTTGGACTCTATACTGGCTCATGCCAGTTTGTGAGTCCAAGTTCTCCGACTAGGATTAGAAATGGTTCAAATTGATTGTTTTGTATGTCAACTACTGTTATCGTGCCAATCTTTAACACTAAAGCCATGCTTCATGCCATATATTTGGGATATGATTTGTAAAATACCTGACAAACCAAGTATTCTGAGGAATTCAGATTGTCTAGTAATACACATGCAATGACAGACTGTTCTTGGCTTACATTACAAGTGCGTTGGTATTTTTCATTCAAGCAGAATACACTAGATCTACAAATTAATAGTATACTATATGAAACCCAAAACTTTAAGAATGAAAAATGCAAAGTCTACAGTTTTATTAAAGCACAGCAAGAAAAGAACAAGATTCTCTGAAATACACTAACTTTAAATCCTTATTCTCTCAGAGCCTTAACTCGGCCACTACTGCACTAGCATGTATACTCATGGTCTAAACCCGAAGATATCTCTGAGGCATGTGTCCCCAACCCTAGGGCACATGGGTGTCACCTTACATCACTTACCATGAATAATGTATGAGGACAGTGCAAAAAGTGCCTGGTCACACATGCAAGCTTAGGAATTAAAATGTTGATAAACTATGGTTCAATTAGATTTCTTAAGGTACAACAGACGATTTGCAATGCAAGAAATGGTAATCCCATATGAAAACTTTACTTTTACTAGTGAGGTTTGTTAGGCAGTTTACATACCTTACGCCAAATATTTTGGTATGCAATGACCCTTGGCTTTAGTCAAATTTCACAAAATATATTTGCATTAATTGTTACGCGAGTGGTATTTTACTTAAATAGTACAGCAATTCTTTACTGACAGTGTACATTTCACTGTACTTTTGCACTAGCTAACTTGACATTTACTTTTCCATTAATTTTCAGGAGAAGTTACATGCTACTCTTACAAATTATTGTCTGTTTCTTCTGTTTATTTAGAACGGACTTCAGTGGCTGAAAATTTTCAAGACCGACCTATGCCAGGTAAGAAACAAATGGGAGAGGTAACCTGAACTTGCCAATTTTGGGAGCTCGGAGTGAGCATGAAGGAAGGAGTGTTCCAACCTGTGAAAGTTTTAGTTAACTCATTTTATTGCAATATATGAGAAAATGGTAAAGTATGTTTACATCAGTAATTGTTTTATTAATTTTGTTTATGATATTTATACTTCGTTGAGACATGAATTAATTTTTGTAGATTTGATAATTTGTTTTTACTAATTTCTCAAAAAACAATATAAATACATCAGGTAGAAATATTTCAAGTCAGGTTTCCTATCATCAACTTAACACCCATTCAGCATGGACCAATAGTGTATTCAAGGGGCTGTAAAAAATTTGTTCCATCTCTCACCTCACACTTAGCCTTACCAGTATGGCAGAAAATGAAATTTAGTCATAGATTTTGATAACTTGGTGTGTATAATAACAGACAAATATTTCATGTGTTTATTACTCATGTAGGAATTTATCCAAGAGATGGATGACCACAAAGGAAGCCATCATAAGCTACTTGAGCAAGCAGTTCAGACAGTGTTTCCATCACATCCAACCTATAAGCAGGAAAAACAACGAAAGAGAGCCCTGCCTCAGAAAAGACCCTTCCGTGCTGATTTCATGTCTCAACCACCACAAAAGAAAATTCCATCTGACCTTGTCTTGAATGAACATGAGTACAGTGCATTTCCTGATATTGTTGAATAGCAACTAGCAAAACCAAGTGGTTTATGAATAAAATTATTACATAATAAAAATTATTATAATCTAAAATCATCAACTGTTCTACTTATTTCCCAAATGTACATGTAGACCGCATTCCTTTTATGTTTCTGCAATTCTTAGCTGACCCCCTCATGATGTAGCCCATTATACCCCCTTTCAAATGATGCCATTTTTATATTAATGGTACTGTCCTTGGAAAATATGTGGCGCCGCTGTGATTAGTCATTTATAAATACATTTAATTATATATATATATATATATATAATATATATATATATATATATTTCTTCTCCCAGAAACAATGTAAAAGTGGGATTCTTTCTGTTGACTGAGCGGCTACATAGATTTATCTATCTAATCTGTCTATTGGGGGACAGAGGCAAATTGTGCTGTGAATATTTGTTGAGTTGGTTTACACTAAATACATTAATTTCTTAATTAAATTATGTATTATATATATTTTTTATATTTAATTATTTATTGGCGTATTGATTAATTAATTTATTGAAAAACTATTTCAACAAGTTTTTTTTTACAGGCCTGTGATTAAGTGCCTATTTTACAAATCTCCCTTTTCCTCAAGGAAAGAAAGAAATATCCGGTATTTTTCCAAACCTCTAGCAGAACGGCTGCTACAATGATTGTTTTATCAACATTTGTTGAATATAAATAAGAATATTTATTTTGATGAAGATGTCAAATGATCTCTGTGTCTCAATGTTTGGTGTACTTTGTAACTTACAATCAGGAAATAGGTTTTACTGTGACTGTTGGGATAGTGAGCGACAGTAGCGCGGGCAAAGTGTTTTAACCGAGTGTACATGTATACCGGGAATAATTGGGCGAAGAGAAATTATAATTTTAAAATGCATTTTCTACCATTTTATTCGGTAAATTAATCAATGTTACCGACTATTTTTCATTCAGGTCAAAACAAACGAAATAATTCATAAAAATCAACTTTAAACGACCCCCCGTTTTTCAGAGACCATAGCATAATGCGCTATTTTGTGGGCACATCCGGGCATTTCACATTCATTTTGCCCACTTTGAAAATGGCGGCCGTGTCTCCACAGTGGCACCACGGCTCCGTAACGTACACGACAGCGACTGCGCGCTCTAGTTCTTATTAGATAACTCTATGGATCAACCGCACCACCGGGCGTGCTGACCATTTTACACATTTAACTATCCCATAGTTCACCGCGACCAAATTTGACCTTTAACCCGTATAAATGGGAATTTGCTTTTGCTATTGCCGTGTCGAATTTGCTTTTGCCGTGTCGAATTTGCTTTTGCCGTGGGGAATTTGCTTTTGCCGTGGGGAATTTGCTTTTGCCGTGGGGAATTTGCTTTTGCCGTGACGCTTTTGCTTTTGCCGTGAGGAATTTGCTTTTGCCGTGGGGAATTTGCTTTTGCCGTGACGCTTTTGCTTTTGCCGTGAGGAATTTGCTTTTGCCGTGGGGAATTTGCCTTTGCCGTGACGCATTTGCTTTTGCCGTGGGGAATTTGCTTTTGCCGTGACGCTTTTGCTTTTGCTTTTGCTTTTGCTTTTGCTTTTGCTTTTGCCAGAATATTGCTCTCTGCTGACAGTCGTACTTCAGTTAACGATCTAATGACTAAACTTAGCTGGAATAAATTAGAACAAAGATGGAATGACCAACTTCTTATCACAACATTTAAATGTTTACAAGGCAATGCACCTTCATATTTATCGTCAAATTTCTTATTCAGTGATTCTGCCCATTCCAAGGGTACACGGAGTCAAACATTTAAATGCTTACTTCTTCCACCATGGAAAACTAATCCAGGTAGACGGTCATTCCACTTTAGAGCTGTAAATCGCTGGAATAAGTTGTCAAATGACATTCGGCTCAACTTTAGTACCATGACTACACATATTTTTTAAAATGCCATCAGTACTCATTAATGCTGACATATTATGATTCCATGTATATTGATATATAGGCCTAATGTACATTTATATGTTTACACTTTTAAACCTAATACTATGTTATGACTGTGTATATTATGTACACATACTGTATTATCTTGTATGCTTTTGTACATTTTGAATACATGTAGCGTAGAATACAATAATGTTTTAATCTGGACCTCTTGGGAGACCAGTACTTTGTATTGAAAGAGATATCCAGAATAAAGATAGAATAAACAAGCAAACAAACACCGTAAATGACTGAGACACTAGCTGGCTAGGGTTGTCTTAAGCGAACCCGGTAAATCGATGAGCGTGCTCGGCAGGCAATCATGTATAGACCATACCGTTGCAATTAGCTTGGTGAAGGCTATTTATGCACTCACAGGAAGCAATAACCGTGCCCCCTTTTTGAGGTCAACCTGTTTGCATAACACACTTCCCTCATAGTCATAACAACAGATATGTGCTACTCCGGATATTGTCATGCTGTTCTATTGATGTCAACGCAAGCCGGAAATTTTATTACAGGAAATGTTAGAACCTGTTTTAAATTTGATATTCTTCACTGAATTTTACCTCGTGACAATTTGGAAACTCTCTCGTAACATTGTGGATACGTGCGATCGGATTTATGAACGCGTTAGCACTGCATTAGATTGTTATTCGTGTTCTTGTGTTTCCATTGAGGTGGTTCCGATACTCTATGGGCACACTTTGTAAACACATGTGATTCGAGTTCAGCTTTATTCTCAAATCAAATTTTAAAGTTATTGACGTTGAATTTGATATTGCCTTTGCAGAAAGCTTGTATTTCCCTACCACCTGTTCCGACGTTCCACGCGGCCAATCCAGTAATTTCATTCTTACATCTGATTGAAGTTCCCCCAGCGCAATCCAACCCTATGTGATTATGTTATTTTCCAGCAATTTGCGTTTCCCCCCGGGAGCCACCCGCCTGCTCGACCAATTACTGCGACGATACGTCCAAGAGGCCTACGTGTAACGCAGAATCAAAGCACTTTAGGGATGTGAGGTCGGAGCTTATAACCTCGGGTATCGATGATTAAAATGAATGGCATAAAGTCATACTTTCAAGCCATGTTTCAGTAGTAGGAACCACGTCACAGTGAATATGCGATGTCATGTATGGAAATATGTACTGTGAGAGAATGATTGATGGAATGCACGACATGAATGTTCGGATCCGTACCCCCCGGTGAGCGTTTGTGTGCTTGGGATAAAGTCCTGTATATAGCGCGAAAATCCGTTAACAAATTACGCTCAAGGTCCTTCAACGAAATGTAAAACACTAACAAAATTTAATTTAATTGTTTTCCTTTATTTTCTCCACACGATGCATACATCATACTTGTAAACATAAACACGGACGTGGATGGATGCATCTAAAATGCAAAACTTGTCAAGTATTACTATTAGGGCCCGTATAATTATAATACATAATGTTATGGAAGGTAGTAAGTTTACAGTTATACCCACATATATGACTAACAATTGAAGTGCATAAGACATGTGAGATTAAAAGACACCCCATACATGATACAATTGAGGGCTAATTAATGATATAATGGATACAAGTTTACATTTAAAAATATTCTATACAAAACTGACAAAATGAAATAATAAATGTAAGCTCTAACAATAGTTCAAACACAGGCCTACTTAACTAAATAAATACACACTTAACAATTCCAACCGCGCCTGTATCCCATTTCGTTCGCCATGATCGTTTCCTAAGCTGACTGCACACTGGCGTGGTTTCACCGCTACCATTTTGGTATTTGGTAACTGCTCCTAGCGGATGAATTAAGGCTCATCCACGTGGGCTCTTCTTCCGTTTGAGAATCGATCCTTTCTCGAATTTCACTGGATTCTCGAATCAAATTCCTGAAAATCCAGTGCCACCAAGTTCCTCCACATGCGGTTAACACACAGGGTCAGTAATCATCCGACGCGCGAGACAGTTGCTCAGATTGACAGGAACACCGGCAGGGGTCGAAATTGCCGATATCCCACTTGCCTGATGAGGTTAGTGGATTAACAGATAAGTATCAGTTCTGTTATATGTTTGATAGGCCGTGGGGCTAGTGTACAAATACATCATCATAATTCAAACGAAAATGTAGAGTGATTAATTGTATAAAGAGTTGGTAATTTAAAGATCAATGTTTAAAGCTGTCGTTTTGAGACACAAGCACTTACTACAATAACTGTTTTGTTTTAATGTATTCACGCTCTTTGAATTTATGTTAAATGACCTTTAAAAGGGGGACTAGTAGATTTCAGTTGAAGACCGGGATCTTCAAATGCATTTAGTTTGAGAAATAAGGCCGTTCCGGACATTAAACAACACGGTCGATTGTTCTGTGAAATATCTCACCTCATATTTTCCTAGTAGAACGTTCGAATAAGTTACGTATAAATAACATTGCCGGTGAACTTACAGCATAACACAGGATATGAATTTTCATGATGCGGGGATTGGATGCATATCGACGAACGAAATGCGAAACGAGTCTTTCCCAAAACCGGCGCTTCATACGATTTATACGATTCTTATCACGACAGCATGGCGCTCGGCACCTCTCCATCCAGACCCTCTCTTCTCCTTGTCTTCCCTATCGGGACAATGTCTCTCAATTCCACTCCACTCCGGCCTTGTGCATCCGGCATTGTGTCCATAGCGTGACGCAAACACGGCAGTGTTTTCACAGTCCATTTACTGGCGGGCCTGATCCTATGATCCATCGTGCTGTTGTTTTTATATAGGAATACGATTCCCCGTCGATCGTTTTATGCATATGTGATGTGGACCCTTTTTGAGGATGCACTTAGCACCCCTCTTTTGAACACTGATCCCTGTGTTGATCAAGCTTGCAAGTTGACTTCAAAAACTATCGAGGGTTTGCGAGCATACGAAATTTCTGTACACCATACACACGAACATTCAGACTGAGCTTAGCTAGTAATGGTGCCCTCACACCATAGCGTATGCTGAAACCTATGAGTTGCGTGTAAAAAATATTTTTATACGCACCAAACGCAACCCAAATCAACAATTTTGTCAATTTCTAACCTATTCAACCTATGGGTTGCGTGTGAGTTGCGTGTGGGTTGCGTGTGGGTTGCGAACTGAACTTATGATCCCCCAATATCTGCGATCACCTGCGTACGAGTTGCGTGCGAGTTGCGTGTGAGTTGCGTGCAGAACTTACGAGTTGCGTTTGAGTTGCGTTCAAAACTTACAAGTTGCGTTGGACCTGCGTGCTAGTTGCGAATATCGGTCACGTGATAAAACCTATTCTGTATGTGTTGGAGTGCTAAATTGACCAGATTAAACTGATGTCCAATAACAGCAAGAGGTAGCTCCATGTTGTCACCTCGGAGGTCCACCAACAACTGACACCGATCTAGAAAAGGCCCACTATTTATACCATTTCTCAACACGCATGTAGTACGCAACTAACACGCAACTCACACGCAACTAATAGGTTGGATACGCAGGGCATAGGTTGGGGATACGCTGGGAATACGCACAATAGGTTGAGGGCACGCTACACACGCAACAGGATTGCAACAGGCACGCAACACGATCGCAACATGATCGCAACAGGTACGCAACACATTCGCAACATGTACGCTACCAAAACCTGGCCAGATACCTCAAATTTGGACCTGCGATCACCTGCGTTCATAACTTATGAGTTGCGTACCTGTTGCGATCGTGTTGCGATCGTGTTTAATGCGTAGCGTCCCTGTTGCGTATAAATTGATCGCAGGCATTCGCAGAGAATTATTGAACATGTTCAAAATTTCTGAACTTACTCTGCGTGTGTCTGCGATCACCTGCGTGCTTGTTGCGTACTTCAAACCTATAAAACCTATTAGTTGCGTGTGAGTTGCGTTCGGAACTTATGACCACTATTTCTTATTCGCAACCATACGCAACTGGTGATCGCTATGGTGTGAGGGCACCATAAAGAAAGTAAATTGGTTTCTTAAAATTCAAGTAAAAGCATCACTATTTAATACATCATATTGAGATTGATTGTTGGAGCTTAATTACGCCAGTAAAGCGTCACATGATCGGTTGACCACACACTGCTGATTAAATTACAATGTATATTATTCTACGGAAAGGCCGAGTAATGACTCCATGATAACAACATCACTCAACCATTGTGTAAGTATTGCATCAAAAAACAACAAACCATGTGTATGCTACACCAAAGGGTCAATCAGGTTACTTGACCCATACTTGACCAGTAATTAGACTCTTCCCAGGCGCTCGAGATACTTGTAATGATTGTTGGTTGTTCTTTGACGGAGCTGGAAAGTCAAGGTACATCTCCAACCGTATACCCCTGGTGGTGTGAAGAAAACGCATTGGTATACTTATACCATTTTAAAGTCCCATACAAATCAAATGTATTACAGTACACTGAAGTTTGGAGTGAATACAAATTCCTGGGTATCAAGTTTCAACTCGTTAATAGCGCATGCATACTCATTCATAATCATGGTTTGAGCAGAATTATTGAGAATTTAAATAAGCTCAGTAGGCATTTGCATGCATAATGGTGAGAGTAACAATCATGGGTGTCAGTTGTTATCTCATTAATATTTCATGCATAATTAATGAGAACAAGAATCATGTGTGCCACGTTTGAGCTCAATACGCATGAGCATACATAATTGATGAGATGAGGATAACAATCATGGGTATAACAATTGTTATCTCATTAATATTTCATGCATAATTAATGAGAACAAGAATCATGTGTGCCACGTTTGAGCTCAATACGCATGCGCATACATAATTGATGAGATGAGGATAACAATCATGGGTATAACAATTGTTATCACATTAATATTTCATGCATAATTAATGAGAACAAGAATCATGTGTGCCACGTTTGAGCTCAATACGCATGAGCATACATAATTGATGAGATGAGGATAACAATCATGGGTATAACAATTGTTAGTTCATTAATGTTGCTTGCATATTAGTAACGAGAACAGAAATCACGTGTGCTAAGTTTGAGCTCAATGATATTAAATACATAATTATGAGAATAAAAATCACTTGTACCAATTTTGAGCTTAATAGGAATGTGCTTGCATAATTGTGAGAATAACCTTAATAATATTGTATGCATAATTAATGAGAGTTCATACCATGAATATCGAGTTTTAGCTCAATAATTAGACCCTTATTTGCATGCAATAGGAGAAACATCACCGTGTACAAAGTCTCAGCTCAATGCGATCTCGCATTTCCGAGACTGTGAAATTCATTAGCACTCTCAAGATTCAAAAACACCTGCATGTTCCCATCAGAGTTGGGGGAAAATGCCACGAGTAATGTTGATGTGGCAGACAACCGGGCATAAAAGCCGCATCATGCAATTGCAAAGTGATTTGGGATGTTGATGGTGTAATGCACGATATATTTATTATAAAGGGCACTTGAAGTGTTCCATCAGGCAGGGACATGCTGATTGGCCTATATTTCCAATACCAAAAACCGACGAGCTATTTCATATTCCCTTTACACCATCAATTCGCGTAATTGATTAAATGTGTGAGCATTAATTTTGTGGTTAGCAAATTTGACACCCCCGCCTTTTTGATAAATGTTGTTAATGGTTTCATTATTGACGCAGCCGAACAAGTAATATGCTTTTAAGGGGAAGTAATACAATCGTAAGCAATTTCTCAATGTTTAACCTTTTGGTAAAGGTACCAATTTATACCCTGAACAAAAATGTTGTGTCAGAAGTCATTGTACACATAATTATGCGGTTTCACATTTTTCTAATTATTTTAATTGGATCCGCATTGAGCTGAAACTTTGAAATGGTTGGTAGTTAATGTATATCTGGATTCAAAGAAATTAACCTTAGTCACATAAGCAGTTTTTTGCGCAAACATTAACTTTAATAAGGCTGTTTTCGGTTCTTTCGAGAACCGGATACCCGAAATTGGAAATCTTCGGATACCCGTAAACAATTTGGTAAAAACAAGTAAATACTCCTTAATGTATAAAATAACCAGTATGATATAAACACAAGTTTCTCTTGTTAGTTATTAGAGCCATAATAAATGTGGACTTCCGCCTCTATATTAAAAACGACTCGTAGCATCCCCATTCCACACACACATTTTGTTAACAAATTTGTGTCGCTTAAAATGTTCAGTCGAAAATTTAAAAAGTCGTTTACGGGTAATTTGGAATCGAAAAATGGAATCGGGTAATGACAGTTTCGGTTGGGTATCCGGATACCCGGCACGGCCTTAAACTTAAAGTGTACTTGTGCTTAATTGTCTATTTTTATTTATGCGAGCATTCAATTACCCTATATGGGGTTTAATAAAGTTGATCTTATCTTATCTTATCTTATCTTTAAAGGTATGACATTTGAATTGATTTATGTTAGTCAAATAATATATAGGTGACGTAATACGGATGCAATATTCAGTAAGTACCCGAACAGCTTTATCACAATCCAGTCATCTTGTTTTTTTTCTTTTTCTGTCATACAAATCCATGTGTCCAAACTGAGGCTGGAAGGTAAATTAGCCTGGCCCTGTTTTTTGACAAGAGAATTAGCAATTATAATCTTGTAACGGGTGAAGGGAATCTTATCAAGATGGCCATATCAAGATAAATGTATATGCCATCGAGATAGGCTTTGGGGTGAACGAACGGCATCCGTAACGGCACCCGGCCGCCTTTAATTAAATCCTCCGACTTCCCCGGTGTTTCACCTGTCTTGGTTAAACAATCAAACTCCCCCGGGAGGGGCCAAGCTTACCGTATGCCTGTCTTAAGACGTAAGCCTTAGAGAGTTATCGCCAGACGCTTGGAATGGATTTTGGGTAACATTCTAGCCGGCCACGCTTCTCGCGTTAGATCCTACTGTCAACACCGGTCTGACGATATTGATTGCCTATTCAGATCATATAACTGTAACAGGTGAGCGGGAAAATAGGCACAATTGTATCGTTTTCTCTTATGCTGCATAAATAATTTCCCTTCAATGTTTTTATAGTCGGGGGAAAAACCATGGTGTTTCGTAGCCAATCACGGGAAAGCTTATGAGAGACGGTTGATGAGTTTCGTCATGGAATGACTTTATGAAGCTCTCGAAAGTAAAACGTCATACGTTGGCCAGAAAATCTATTATTGCAGAGAATACAAGAAACACAATTGATAAGATTATCTTGAACACACACACCACGCACCTACTAATGGATCAGTGAGGGTGGATTCACGGGGCGGCCCCAAAACAACAAACAAACAAACAAAACGGATAAACAAACAATGAAATTTAGAAAGAAGAAATGTAAACATGCTCACAATACTGGTATGTCTATATTGTGGCGGCGGGGGGGGGGGGGGAGCACAATGCTCACAGGACAACATAATATTGTCTTTAAAACAATTTGAGAAAAAGTGACTTTTTGGAGTTGGCAATGGCACCAATGAAATTCATGTTTGTGTTACATACCGGTACCTTATGTGGACATTCTTTTGTTCTCGTGTAATTAAGAAAAACACATTCTTCAAACCATTGTCATTTGCACTGAAGTTGATCCTTCAGCAAAGAGAGATTATGAAATGGGATTTTATCCTGAAGATGCAATTATGACATCTTTGTACATTTTAACCGATATTTAACACAAGTTAAATACAGCTGATGCGCGCGCGTGCAATCATCAGTGGCGCGCCGGTCACGACCGCAATACTCTTCAACCATCGGAGCAACACCGGTTAATATGTACTATCAGAAGTCTATTACCTACATGTAGTTAAATAGATATCTTGTACTCTATGTACTTTCACGAACTACCATAATTTCACGAACTACCATGATTATTAAGCGACACACTGGAGAGCCGGTAAAAGGGCAGTATCAGAAATACAGCCGGATTCGATGCTTCTTTGTCGGTCTAAATCAAAGTAAGAGAATTTAAGATAAAGAGCATGAAAACCATAGCAACGGTATTTTTTGGTAATCCAGATATTTATATATGATAACATAATCGATGATTTGTTTTATTGAATGGGTTGTAGGCCTATGCAGTTTGTACAAAAAAAAAGAGAAAAGGAGAACGGAACAACAGATTGCAAAGAGTATTTTCACGCCCTCCACTGCTAAATTTGTCCTGTTGATTGACGGTGGCGTCAGCGCTTCGGGCTAGGCCCGAGGTATCTCCCGAGGAGACTTGCGGAGATTGCAGCGTCCTGACAAAACATAATAGACCCTGGGGAAAACAGGGGCAGAAATATTAAATTTCAAAAAATGTCATTATCTCTGCAGGGCAACTTTCGCACGTCCTGTCCGGCGGGGCTGCGTTCGCGCTCGGAATGTGCTATACGGTACGTGGCCTGAAACATATCGATGGGTGAAATGCAATTTGAAAACAAAAATCGATTGTTGTCGAATTCGCAATTACGTGATAAGCATACGTGTTTGACTTGATTGCTACTTGGGTTGGCACAAAGGCACAGCTGTCATGGTCACGTTTAATATTAAACAGGCGTACACAAAAGATCCATTTAATTATTAAATTATCTTTTTATGACCAAATGGACCGGTGGTGCTAAGAATAACTGTTATCGACGCACACTAAATTGTTTTGGAACCATTCTGCTATCGCAGAAACATGGCGTTCCGATTGAATGAAATATTCAGAGATAACATTTTTTTTTTAAATCTGTATTTACTCAGTTTTATTTTCCCTCACCTTTTTGATATTATTATTTTGTCGTGTCAGAACAACAAGGTCGTATCTATAAAACGAAACAAGGTCGTATGTGCAACAGTTCATAAATTTACATACAATAAAACACTTGAGTGCAATAACGTCGTATCTTCTTCCCTAGGTTTTGCGTGTTCATCCTGGAACTTTGTAAAATGATTCGACCTTGTTGCACTGAGCAAAATGCATGTCTGCAACAAGGTCGTAACTACGATACGACCTTCCTCCATGGTTGCACTGAGCAAAATGCATGTCTGCAACAAGGTCGTAACTATGATACGACCTTTTAATAGTTAAAAGGGAACGTACAGCATTGTTATTTGGTATCGTATGTTCATTTTAACCCTCTAGTTTTCAAGAAACACACCCCGAGGCTAAGGTGTGAAAGGTTCATCACAATATGTGGCTACTGTTTTTAGAAAACGAAGAAAACTGTTACATTTTTTACTAGGGCTGTGCCGGGTATCTGGATATCCGGATACCCGACCGAAACGTTCATTACCCGGTTCCATTTTCGGTTCCAATTACCCGTAAACGACTTTTTTTTAAAATTCGGACTTAACATTTGAGCGGTGCGAACAGAAATCTGTGACTCTTGAACAATGTAATGTTTACACTTTTACAGACAATTATCTTTAAATTCAAGAGATTACACTCCAATAAAGAAAAGGTCGATTTAAGTATGGTATCCTCTGCATTATAAATATCAATTTTGTTACCATTTACAGTACATGTATTTGTACACCACCGGAGGCATGCTTTCAACAAAAATGAAAACGGGTATCCGGGTATCCGAAGTTTCCTGATTTCGGGTATCCGGTTCCAAAAATATCCGAAAACGCACAGCCCTATTTTTTACTTTTTAAAACAACTTTATTTTGTATATAAAAAGTTGCTGGCCGGCAAACTTTTATAAATTAATCACGACAATTCACTGTTTCTCTGAAATGAAAGCACTTCAGACGAAATAATTGTGCAGGATGTTTGAACTGTGTACCAACTGCACGTAATCTGGTATAACCGAGTTTGTACCTCCCCTTAAAAAAATTCAGTCGATGTTGTTTTTTCGCAAATTGTTGGAGCATCAAATACATCTCAATAAAGACAAACAGGTCACGCCGATTGACTAGACGGTATACTCAATCGTGACTTGAAATATAATCTTCTCGAACACATCTTCTTGAACCACGCTATCCGGAGAAAGTGATTAATTATTACATTTGGAACGAGATTCGTTGGCAACGACCATCGATATAGCTATCGTGCCCTTCGTTAAATACAAATGACCGGGCCAACCTGTACCGTACTCGGGAGTTATGTTTCTTGGAAATTTAGCAACATTTTTGCTCCAAAGAATTTATACCCAGTTCGTTCCAGTCAATTTAGCAAACCAAATGAATAATGATGTATGATCAATAAAAAACCACAATAAGGCCAAAGTAAGGCCCAAAATAGAAGTCTTTAATCAAGGCACATGCGTCATCCTGGATAATACACCATGCTTGAAAACAGACCACGTCAACTGGCGAATTCATTATTAAAATATATTGATGTATTATGCATAGTAATATTTTTGACAAATTACCTTAGGCTTTTAAGAAGGAATATAAAGATGAGTGTATTTTTACCCTTATTGGTCAAAATCAATATAAGGACCTGAAGTCACCAATTAGAAATGAAATTCTCATTGATATTTCGAATGACACAAATAATTATATTTGGGAATATTACGTTCGTCAGGATTTCATGCAGTTGTTTTATTTTGTGTAATTGAATGGTCGCTTAGCCTTCCAAGATAAACGTGTCATGCTCTTTAATTATTGTTATTATTATTTTCCTTAAAAAGACTATCTCCTACATATAAATCAATATATTGATTTTTGTTTAGTATCTGAAGCGCTCAAAATAGCTTTCTCTTTAGTAAGTTCCTCTTTCATTTCTCTTTCATTGCAATACCGCGTTGTAATTTGACTCTTGTGTAATAAGTAACGTTGGTTAATTGTTGATATTCATTCCAAACATCAATATAATTGAATAATAATACCAAACAATACCAATTGTATTTAAGATACGTTTAAATGCTAAATACAGTCAGGGCACTTCGTGTGCATTAATAAATTTGTGATGCCATATTGACATTCACTGATAACATCCACCAATGCAATTGATATGATAATCTCTAAGATTAAACTGAATTGAAGCATTGACTGACATGTGATTACCCCACCATTCAGTCAAATAATAATAACCGTTGAAATGTCAAATGTAGCCGCCGATCAAATATATTCGAATTCGGGCAAAATCCCTTATTAGTCATAGGCCTGTGCCGAGTACCACGCTTAAAGGGGGACTGACATGGATTTAAATCAAACAGTTAAATATGTGATCGTTTTATTCTTTTATATCAGTAAAATACAATTTTTGTTTTGTGTTTTTATTGTTTTTGAGAGTGTTGTTTTACCATTGTAAAATGCCCCCCACTTTTACGCCCTGCACGGAGGAGCTGTTCGTGACGTCATGTCGGGAAGAAAAATTCGGCTCAAAACTCGGCTCTAAATGATCGCTGCACAAAACTATGTGAGCCGATGGACCTGACCACTTTTCTCTTGTCAGTCGAACTTTGCTCGTCCAAATACGGCGATTTTTGGGTAACTTGGGAACAGATGAAGGCTAACACCGTCTTTGGTGGTGTTGCTGCATCCTGCAGAAACACATCTTCCCGGCATTTTATTAGTTCCGGAAACAAAAATCACGGAAGAAATGAAATCGACGCTACGTGTGTGAAACGTTTTTATGTACATGTACTTATACATCATGTACACATCGGACTTCCCGACCTTACGTCACATATCTTATGCAAATGAAGCTTCCACCATGGGGCGGGTTTGCCTCCCCCAAACACTTCAAACATTGTTTTAAAATACTTGTACTCAGAAATCAATGATTAAATAGACACAGGTGGGTCTCAAAAACAATATTTTATTACAAAACGCCTTAAGTACACACACAATAAAGGATGTCAGTCCCCCTTTAATGATATAATGCAATTTACGCCAGAAGTAAGCATCCATTTCCCGCCATGTCAAGAGCCTAATATCGGCAACAGTCTGGTACTGTGTAGATATATCCCCAGAATAGTCCACTGTCTACTGGTCAGATATACCCTGAATATTCCATTTTTTGTGGGCACATAATTTATAGTATCCACCTGCTGCATTAAGTTAAATTGGCGCAGGTATGGTTCTATCATGTTTGTGTGAAAACCCTCCTTAAAATAATGATAAGCTTGTGTTCAGATGTAAAAGCCAGTGTTCAGGCATGTCATCATTTTATACATAAAACCTCTAATAGCTATCTTGCAATGTGGATTGATTCCCTGACTTCAATGATTTGCCATGGGATTGTTCCATACATATTGCAATGTTAAAACATACTGCTCTACAGCTGCCGAAACCCTCTTTCAGTTTCTGAATAAAATGTTTCCATATCAAAGGGCAGATGTTCCAGTACCCACGGCTAAAGCAACGAGTACAAGCCACATTAAGCCCGTACCTCCTGTTTGGATGTGCAGCGTTATTGTCATAACTTATGGCCGAAAATATCCATCTTCATCACATCATGGCTGCGAGGGTAAGCGTTGCCATGGCAACTTGTGCCAAATGATGCGGGAAACATTAGATTTCCCCTTCGCTCTTTCGTGCTACTTGCTCGCCTGGGTGGACTCTACATAAAACAGAACAAAAATGGTACAAATAAAAATGATGAGCAGTGGTGCTTGGCCGTCGTATATGCGAACGACGCATGATCAGTGCATCTTTGATCATTGTGGCATGGTCAAGTGGCGCACCCTTGCGGATACGAGCCGAGGACACTAAACGTGTAGTTGCATTGATTTTGTCATTAGCCGTATCATTTGATTGAGACACACGAAGGTCAATACTGTGTAACAAGGTAATATCAGAGTGCACTAGGATCCATCCAATTATAGATGAGACGAGTACATAAATACATTGCAGGGATGGACATCATTTCTATTAACAGCAATGCTATGTTAGGGACTACCGTCAAAGGTAGCGTATAAGTGACACAAGAAGCCGAAGTCACGTCCATAAACCTAAGGCCAAGAAAGTCTCCAGTTTCTGGTCATTTTTTTTTGGGGGGGGGGGTAATCTTTTTTCTTTCTTTTACCAAGAGGGATATACGATATACATGTATAAGCGGGGACCAAATTTCCCATATACAAAGTATGGTGGCTAAGAGAGGCCTCACATATCGGGCAAACGTTCATACCCCTATGTGAAAAACTAATCATTTCAAACACAGTATATACAGCAGAATTCCAATCGATCCAGCAAAAAATGCCGACGCTGAGGCGGTGCGCGCAGAGACCAGAAACAGGAGACTATTTTGGGCCTAAAACAAAATTGTCGCGGGGGAGTCTTTTCCTTCACTGGCGCTGTATTACTACGTCATGCTATTGTCAGGTATTTTACTCATTGGTTCCTATATGCATATAATGCCTTCATCATCGTAAGGTATTGATACATAAAATGACATTTTGCAAAAAGTGTATGTGGGCTTTTGGTAAATAAAACAAAGTGATAATTTTATCAAACATCTCTTGTCATACTTGCCTGAAGTGCTATCTGATAAACGAAATGAATGAATCAATTTCTTTAACTGAATTGTTGACTTATAAACTGTGAATTATTTTAATGCATTTCAACTGTACTCGACACAACGCGGTATTTAGCTAAATAATAGTGTTGGGATGGTTTTAACCATCCCCAACCTGGGGTGCCATGGCCGAGCGGTTTAGTGCATCGGACTTGTGGTTCTGATGGTGGTGTTTGTATCCCTGAGCAAGACACTTAACTACAATTGCTTCTCTTCACCCAGGAGTATAAATGGGCGACCTTTGAGGGTAGAGATGGTAATTGTGTTTGATTAAGCTTGTTACACTACACATTTGGCAGCATGGGCTGCATAATCCCCAGGGAGTTGAGATGGTTCTAAGGAATTATACAACTGGCCCGATGACAGAGGTGATAATGTTCATGCGCCATGAGCGTCAAACTTGGCGGATACTGGCGCAATATAATTGTCCATTATTATTTTAAACCGACCGAAACTACACTAACCGTTTATAAATTGACTATCTGGCTAACCGAAACCAATATTTCAACAATACGACCAACAATTTTGGAAGAATTTGTTCTAGAATTTCATTTTGCTGTGTTGGTTATTAAACAATCATTTCGGGAAGTTTATTGTTGCTTTTTGATTGAAAATATATACACATTGTGCAATTTGTCGACAATCTAGTTTGTGTGGCCCTCAGGTGCCGACTTTCGGTTAACCGGTTAACCGACCATGAAAGATTCAGTTAAACGGTTAGCGAACTAACCGATAACTCCCAGCTCTAAATAACGTTACATGTTGGTTTGTGTACATTATCTGTTGATTCTAACAACGTATGTATATGTTTACAGCATTAAAGGTGTGGCTTTAAGACTAATTAAAACTGTGATCTTGTAATTGTCATAATTTGTGCCCCATTGTAACTGATTAAAAGGGTTTGATTTCGATTTTCCAAAAATATTCGGTTTGATATCGAGAAAAATACTGTTCAATTGTTATCGGACGGTTTACCTCAGGGTATCGCATGGCGAATCTTGTACTACAAAACTATGCCCGATCTTATGCACATTGTGTACTTTTCTTAACTTACCATGTAGTTCACGGTCGTTTGGGGATAACAATGGTTAACAATGATAAGTTTTTTATTATAATTATAGCGCGTTCCACACAGAACGCGCTGTACATTATTTCTACAATAAATAGCAGTGTTCCTTCATCACTCTTGTAATCTTGTCTCTGCTCCCTGGGGAATAGTACAGTCCGATATGCACAGATTCTTTGGACGACCTGAGTTTATAATTAAACACATTAATTATCTTCTCCCTGTTTGTACTCCTATTTGAAGAAAAGAGTGCAATTACGGAAAAGTGCCTCACTTAAGTGCACACCACAACGGTCGCGGTTAGGATTCGAACCGACGTGGTAAAAATATTAACTGATTCATCATAGATGATCATTAACTGATTCATCATAGATGATCAATAACTGATTCATCATAGATGATCAATAACTGATTCATCATAGATGATCAATAACTGATTCATCATAGATGATCAATAACTGATTCATCATAGATGATCATTAACTGATTCATCATAGATGATCAATAACTGATTCATCATAGATGATCAATAACTGATTCATCATATATGATCAATAACTGATTCATCATAGATGATCAATAACTGATTCATCATAGATGATCATTAACTGATTCATCATAGATAATCAATAACTGATTCATCATAGATGATCAATAACTGATTCATCATAGATGATCATTAACTGATTCATCATAGATAATCAATAACTGATTCATCATAGATGATCATTAACTGATTCATCATAGAAGAACCCGATCCAGGTTCGGCCCTAAGCCCCGCCCATTTTTAGCAACGCTTAAAACTGTCGCTCACGGAATCTGCGTCGACATGAATGAACGCTGGAAAGCGCTGGCCGACGAAGCAGCTGTGGTCATGGACACGCATATCCTATTGGTTAATTCATGATGTGTCATTGACTGCTGGCCGGATCGGTCATGTCAAAATACTTTTCGACATTGATCAAGTGTCTTGTTTATGTATAGATACTGGGTTGTTTATGATGTCAATTAATTTTAACACGTTATCATAATAATCTGCTGAGGCTCTGCATTATGTTATCGTGTTTCATGGTCAAGTGAATGTGGTAACGAAAATTACTGAAGCTGGTTGTAAGGAAGTGCGACACTTGCGCGCTTTTGAATTATTTCATAAATGAGTCGCAACTTAATATCGAAGCAGTGTTGCACTTTTGTGCACTTTTGGTAGATTGCCTGTAACAGCGTCCCTTTCCTTATACGAACCGAAAGATATATACGGTATTATAACCAATCTATGCAGGTTTTAGGTTATTTTATATACCGTAATAAAATAGTGAAAATGCATTCATGATTATCATTTTTATTCATTCTAATGTGGAAATGGATCATTAGGTGAAGATCAATTTCAGATTTTGTTTTTTTATTTACGTTCCCAAAATTACAAAACAGAAGACGAAAAAACACCGGTATTAAGAAAAAATAGTAATATTTTACTCTGTGTGAAGCTAATGATGATATTAATATTTAATAGTGAGAAGTTATATTGTCTGATTTACTGTCACTTTTAAGAAAAGTGAAATAAATTCCAGTTTGAATGTAGGAAAGAGTATATATTCCTAAATTACACCCTGGAAATAATATGAACCATTCTCACTAAGGAAGGGTACAACATTGGCTGTACCAATAAATAACTACCAGATTTATCAAGTTAACAAATTATTAAAGTATTACTCATTATTACTTATTATTTTAACATTATTTGCAATCATCCTGGGAAATAATTTCGTCTGAATTCCTTTAAGCTGAACTCGTTATTTCGTATTTACAAAAAGTGGCCGGATGGCGGTTTTTTTTTGGAGTGTCGTGGCCGAGCGGGTTCATCGGGTGCATCGGGTTCAAGTTCTGGTGGCGTCAGAAACAACAACAACACAGAAAAACCTGTACCAGATTTCGTTTGCGGTGACACCATGAAGAAATTCTCTTTTGAGTAGTAAATTATTCTGAAAAGAACCGGTTGGTTACAACTCTGCGTTTCGATAAGTACGCTCTGATCGTCTTCAGCTTTCGTTGTTCTGTCAATAACATGAAACCCTTTGTGATGAAACATTTACAGGTTAGTGTTAATAGAGAGGTATTTCCATCAAATTAAAGAATATAAATTAAGGTACGTTACCAAAACACCTAAAACGGCGCAACGCAATACGCTGAAACGTCATATGGTATTTATTTAATGTACCGTGTATCTTTAGTCAAACAGAGTATAAAGAATTCTCGTCAAACAGTCTTGCCAAAATTATCAGTGTTGATACATTGATCCTTCGAAAAGTCCCTTGTCGTGATTTCATGCCAAGGTACCTTCCTTTTAAACTAAGTAGGCCTATAAAAATAAGCCTTTAGATAAAAAAACGACTCGGTGGCTTTTCAAATAATTGGGTACAGTGTATGCATCTTTACTATGAAAGGTCATGTAATGCATGAATTGTTCCTGCTGATCAAGATATATGTAACCATAAAATAATTATATGTAAACGTTTCGCCTGAATAGGTTCATGAATTTCTAAGGAACCCATTATTAATTGAGGGCAGTGTTCTTTCATAAAAAAATTGATTATGTTGAAGGAGAAATCATTGATTAATAATGAATTATGAATTAATTTCAGATGTATTATTAACCAATTTTTAATTTTATATGTTGGTGAAATTCTTGCGTCGGGAGATAAACAATTGATTTAATTTTGCCCTACACCGACGTGTGTATAGCACTGTATACTCAGTGCTTTCCGAGTGTCTGTGAAAAAACTACACAGGCGACTCGGGCGGGATTCGAACCCACGACCTCCTGCTTAACCTCTAGACCACCGAGCTTGCCAGATGACAATTGGCCGGCTAGAATCCTATATAGCAGCGGGTTCCGCGATATATATATATATATATATAATTTCACCAACAGATATATATATATATCGAGGTCGTGGGTTCGAATCCCGCCCGAGTCGCCTGTGTAGTTTTTTCACAGACACTCGGAAAGCACTGAGTATACAGTGCTATACACACGTCGGTGTAGGGCAAAATTAAATCAATAATTAAATTTTTTTTAAACTAAATGTTTTAAATATGTCTGCCGTGACTATTAAGGGAATATTCTTTGATGTCCCATTTAAAAATACGTAACTTGGTACACCCAGCAAAAGTAGCAATTCTAAGCCTAAAATATGCTTTGTCTTTTTTAACTGATAATTTATGACCATCATGCGTTAGCCCACCCACCGCGGCTATGATGATTGTATATTATAGACTATTATACTTCGTTTGTTTGTGATCACCGTTTACATTTCCCCGTACTACATTACTCTGTAAAAATGAATGTGTTAAAATGAAAATATACAAGGGTACGAGTTGGCAAGGTAACAATTAACTAAACTGAATATGAGTCAGGGTGAACAACGTCGTAAGTTAAGATGACCAATGAAGTCATTGTTAGTTACGAAGGAAAGCAGTCTTTTTGCAGTCTTTATTTACGGCATAAAAAGGGTGAGGAAATCGCTTGAATTAAACCATATGATTCATATAGTATCATCATAAAGTTATCTACACTTTTAAAATACCTTGTTATGGTAAATTACGCGTCAATTGTTGATTGTTTTCACCGTATTTTACGGTATATTTCCGTTACTTCGTTAAAGATCGTCCGCCATTTTGTTTTAATGCGCCGCGCTTTTCAGGAAAATCAGACGACTCTTTACTGATTGATGTGTTTCGTGAAATTGTTCGGAGTCGTAGTGCTGCAATGCGTTGTAATTCCTGCGACGCGTTGCAAGTGAAGACGAGTTTCATGAAATCGGCCCTCACAGCACGCGCTACGCAAATCGGCTTGTGCGTGCACAAAGTGGAACATTAAGCCCCAGTCACACTGGAGGATACGACAACTTACAACAGGTTACGATCGTCTGCGACTGGAAATTACAAGGAATCGTAGAAAAGTCCTGCGACAAGTCCCGGGTGGTTGCGGGTGGTCTTGGGTAGTCGCAAGACCGAATTCGGTCTTTGGGAGGTTTTCGATCATGTTCAAAAACCTGGCTGCGACCAAACTGGTCGTAGCTGGTCGTAGCTGGTCGTAGGTAGGTCTTCAATAGTTGTGCGATGGTCGTGCTACAAGTCTTGGGTGGTCTTACGTAGTCGTGGTTCATCGTGAGACTATCCAGTCATCCAACAGTCGCACGACTATGCACGACTATTCTCACGACTTGTCGTGCGAATGCACGACTAGTCACACGACTATGCGTGACTAGTCTTGCGACTGATCCTTGACAATCGTAGGTAGTCTTGGGTGATCGTACGACAAGTCCCTCAAGGTCTTGCGACCAGTCGTGCTATCAGTTGGCTACAAGTCGCCGTGCAGTCGGGGACAGGTCTTATTGTGTGACTGCTAGGCCGACATCGCAGAAAAAACCTACGACCGGGCCAAGACCGCCCTAGGTCGCACGACTGACATGGTCGTAGGCAATCGCAGCTCCAATGTGACTGGGGCTTTATACACATATAACATATAACATATAACATACCTCGGGGAGCTAATATCGACCGTCCACCCGAAATAAACCATGTTATATTTGTTTTACTACATACCTCATACATATTCAGTTGCCATTACAATAATAAGGAGCTCGGGAAAACGCGAATTGACATTTACGTGTGCCGCCATCTTTTCATGTGCGACTGTTCCCCGATTGCTTCGTAAAGCGCATGCGTAGTAGACTGACGCATATGCGACAGTCTACTACGCATGCGTATTTACCCTGTGCGTGAATACTCGCGGGCGCTTGGTAAACAGCCAAAATAGCATCTGGCACGTGATGGTGAATGGACCAGTGAGAATTCGGCTCTCGATCATGAATATGTATGAGGTATAGTAATCACATATTAAGCTCACAAAAAGCCTCTTTAATAAGTGAATATGTGCCTCTTTAATAAGTGAATAACAGTTTGTAGCGCGGTCTTTAACGCAGGTTAATGACCAGGTTTGGGCGTGGTCATGCGGTAAAGGGCGTGGTCATGCGGTAAAGACCATGTGTCAAACTTGTATTCCCATTCATAAATGCCCGTATCGATTTCGTTTACAAAATGTAAAACAAATTGTAATTTGTGTTGAATAAAGCCAAATAGAAATGGGCAAATTAACGTCTTGGGGACACACGAAACACTTCCAAAGTACATGAGTCGGGCGCGTGGTGTCAATCTTCGTCACTCCGATTGGTTAAAATACGCGTCGCGCGTCGCACAAACAGCTGGCGAACAGCTGGCACATACGCGCTTCTCTGATTGTGATAAGCCATGTCTTTACCATCCGTTAAAATACACCCCACGTAATTAGGTTTTTTTCCCAATCAGTTGTCTAAACTGTCGTGGGCATTTATGAATTTGGTTTATAAAGACCTTAGCAGCATGTGTCTGTGTGTGTAACAGATCTTCAACTGAACGAAAACGTGACAGGTATTATTATGTCGCCGCACAACTCGTTTTAGGACAGAAACAGATGCGAAGCGATGCATGATTATCAAATGAGTCGGTTCGTGTCAGATCTCACCTGTACATTCATACAACTGGATACCCACGCGTGCATATTTTAATGCAACTTCATGGTTCGACAATCTTCTGACACAAAAGGGTCTGACAATCAACATAATGAAGCGGCTACTATTGAAGGTGGTGGAAAGAATGATATTCATGCGAAAACAATCCAAAATATCAATCATGATTATAATTTTTGTTGGTAACAAAATCACTATAGCTAAATAATTGAGTTTGTGTGCAATCAAGATAACACAATAGCCTGTACTGAGTGTAGGCAAAATAGAATGGCAGATGAGTTTCGTGGGTATAATTATTTTTGTTGTTTCAGTATCGGGTTGTGCATATTAGCAAAAATATATATTTAAAAAAACAATTACTGAAACTACTCAGTAAGTATTCAATCAATGTTGTGGTTTGTTTGATGGTATTTTTATTCACACTTTAAAAAACTAAAATCCTTAATTTACAATAGGCAAATGAGGAATAAAAACCGCTGTATCGTATAACTACCGGTATTTATTATTATTTTTAAAGTTCCATTTGTTCAGTTTTTTTTTGTGTGTGTGTACTAGTTTGGTCCCTTTTGTTTTGGTCATGACTTCAAACGGGTCCGTGTCCTTTATTGTCACAACAGACCTTTACTAAACAAGTATACAAATAAAACCAACTTTAATAACGGATTTCATAGTATGGAAAATAGGAATGATATCCGTTGTAATCTGAGGTCTCAATTCTAGCATTTATTTGTATTATTATTATGTAATCTCCACCCCCCCCCCCCCCCCAATGTATGATTCCCTTATTGTTCATGTAATTGATTTCCACGAGAGCATTTGTAATGCCAATTCTTACTCTGGGGAATCTTATCATGACTAAACGGCACATTTTACGAAGGAGACCATTTCATGCTAAAATGCACCATTACTTAAATGTCACTAAAAGTGCATAGTTCCTTATGGGAATGATATAAATTGCTTCAGCGCACTGAGTACTCACTCAGATGTCTGAGATAATAAATGTTACCACTCAGCAAATTAAATCTCCCATGTTTCCCCCTTGGTTTCATGAAAGGAATCAATGTATCCGTATATGTGTCAATGTATCCGTATACAGAACCATTATAAATTATCATGTCAGGATTTTGATATCTCCTTCATTTAAAACCTACTCGTCCCCTTGCCAACTCGTACTCTTGTTTAACTCATACCCATGGGGATATATACCCTCACTTTTTTGTGCAGGGGATGGTCCATTGGGTGCTTCATCCAGAATTTGTCATGCGGTAAAAAAATAATGTAAAGATAAAACGCGAATAATTCGTGAAACACAAGCAAAAAGGGGGAAGATCTAGTTTGTTTAATATTATCTCGGCTATAAGTCTGCTACATAGCCTGTATACACAACGGCCATTATAGTAAGCTTGGGCGATATCGATTTTTTTTTTCATCCACAATATATCGGCGAACATATATTGTGACTTTCGATAGTATCACGATTATTTATTTTTTCATTCATGCATGGTTGATTTAGAGCCGATAACCAAAGGTAAGTAGCCTTCTACAAGCATCACAATAAATCGCAAATTCGTTTGCATACGCTCTTAAAACTAAAGTGTTGAATCAACCTTTTAAGAGTTCGGTGAGTGACAATACTTTATAAAGTTAAATTCAACTCAAAGAAAGTGTTGAATTAACACGGAGTCAAGTTAAGTCTAACTTTATCAATGTTAATTCAACACTTTTAAATGTTAAATCCAACTGTATAAACAGTTGTCACTGACCGAACTCTTTCAAATGTAAATTCAACACTTTAGTTTTAGGAGTGTAGCGTGCATATACTTCTGAAGTACTTCGCTTTTGTTTCTCACTTCCAAAAGCTGAAAAGACTGTCATAATTTTGTTTCCATGGAATTTCTGACTTGACTCACAATGGCGATTTTGTTTAATCATGATATATTTGTTTAATCGCGATTTGCCGATATCTCGATACCTTAAGAAGGTTCTCGATATCATAATCGAAAAAAAGAAAGGTATCGCGATATTCGATATTATCGTGTCATTGCCCAAGCTTACATCTTAGTTTACACTACAAACGTCTACAGGACAAGATATTACTTTATCATGCTGCTACTGTCTTTGTCATGTTCCATGTATGCAATAGCAATGATGAATACTGTTTCTCATTATACAAAATAGGGACCAGACTATTTTCCCTTCCAGCCTCGGTCTTAAACAATGGTCTATAGGGACCAGACTATTTTCCCTTCTAGCCTCGGTCTTAAACAATGGTCTATAGTCTGGTGCCTTTACACGTTCGAATTTGTTCATGGTGATTTACATAAGGCTGTGCCGGGTATCCGGATACCCGACCGAAACTGTCATTACCCGGTTCCATTTTTCAGTTCCAATTACCCGTAAACGACTATTCAAAATATTTCACTGAACATTTAAGCCACACATCTCCGATTATTTGTTAATAATTTTTGTGTGAGGAATGGGGATGCTACGAGTATTTTTTTTTTTTAATACAGAGGCGGGAATATTATTACAGTAAGTCCTCATTTATTATGACTCGAATTAAACAAGAGAAACTTGTGTTACCTTCGTTAAAGATGGTTTTAAATAATAAATAAATAAAAACTTGTTATTTTATACATTCGGGAGTATTTATGTGTTTTTACAAAATGTTTACGGGTACCCGGGTATCCGAAGATTTTCAATTTCGTGCATCCGGTTCCCGAAATAACCGAAAACGAACAGCCTTAGATTTACACTGATGGGCATTTAATATGGGAACAGTGCATTTATGTATGTACGGTATAGCCCATACGAAAATGCAGTGCAGAACAAGAATCGAAACCAATTTACTCTCGTCATATAGCGACTGCGATTGATATCGCTGACGACAAAAGACATTATAGAAATATACTGTTGATTAAAATGGTTACAAGGGCGCTTGAGGGTAAGAAGGGTTCTAATGCGCTATACCTTATGAGTTTATATCGAGCCGATTACCCGCATATCAGCTGAAAAGAAGAAATTATCAAGTCAGTGTAGCCGATGTGGCGGTGAAACTTCATTGCAAATGCGTCTGCATGTATGGGTTAATGATCCTGCGAATTTCAAGCTTACTGTATATGTCTTCCACTAACGAGACAGGTTCAATTAAATGATAACTAATTTAACCGCGAGGCCGGCTAGTAGGAAATTAGAAAATGGATTCAGCAAACAAGATTATCATGTACTCGCAAACATGAGTGGACAGCGTTAAAATAAGCCTCTAAATGTTTACATTTGAAGATTATTAATTTGCTGATTACCATGTATAAAGCTTATTAGATTTTTCTGCGTTTTCATGCATTTGTAAATAGACGTTCCTCAAATGTGTTCATTTCCCCCATCCATACAAATCCAAGCCTGGGACTTTACCATCTGTACACTCCCTTTTTAAGCATTGGGAGTGGGCACTATACGACCGTACTTGTGTGCCAGTACAGTCCATGTGACTTGTTTACAAATTGTGTGACCTTTTGAGTATCAGGTTGAATTCCCGCCAGGCAAAATTGTTCATAGGCCTATTTGTATAATAATAATAATAATAATAATAATAATAATAATAATAATAATAATAATAATAATAATAATAATAATAATAATAATAATAATAATAATAATAATAATAATAATAATAATAATAATAATAATAATAATAATAATAATAATAATAATAATAATAATAATAATAATAATAATAATAATAATAATAATAATAATAATAATAATAATAATAATAATAATAATAATAATAATAATAATAATAATAATAATAATAATAATAATAATAATAATAATAATAATAATAATAATAATAATAATAATAATAATAATAATAATAATAATAATAATAATAATAATAATAATAATAATAATAATAATAATAATAATAATAATAATACACGCATTTATAAAGCGCATTTTTCCGAGGGTTGCAATGCGCTACGTACAAGAACAATTCCAGAGAAGACAAAAAGGAGACAGTGAAATGAAAAAAGCAGGTGGTACGTGTCCTTAAGATAAAAACAGATATGATTTGAGTTTACATTTGAATTGGTGAACAGAGATACAAGTACGAATGTTGAGAGGTAGTGAATTCCAGCATCTGGGTCCAGCTACAGAGAAAGCCTTGTATGCTGATTGTACTGCTCCACATAACATCAACATTTTTTTTTAAATTTTCAAATGAATATGATTTGATTGCCTTATTCAAAAATAAATCAAATTAAGATTTTGTTCTGCTGATATCTCACAATATCGGATTTGATGGTCCCTTGTTACAGAGCAGTGTACATTTTGTGTCCAGCGCAGTACGGTATGACCTTTGGGGCTGTTTTGTGTACATGTGATTTCATACATCACATCGACTATACATGTTTAGTAACATTTCTGCAAATACATCAATTACTGTATCAGAAGATACGTATACAGACCATCGTGTGGAATGAGGTTTAGCTTCTTGAATTGTGTCGTTAACGTAAAAATAGTATTCGTATTATTTCCGAATGACAGATGTTCATTTTTATAGCTTTATTCCATTAACTTTACTGTAACGATCGTGCCTGGCAACACCATACACATTTCAAGGGATGTGTGATGCCATCATCATGTTTACATCGACCGAGTAATTATTATTTAAAACTGTGTTCGTGCATTTACGGATTTCGAGATAACCAGTAGTGGGTTTAGCCCGATAATCGTTTAGACAGACAGGGACAGAACATTTAAAACTCAATCATCGTGGATCGATTCAAGTATTCGCACAAAAGGGCAGATTATCTCTCATCATGGAGTGTCGTGGCCGAGCGGTCTAGCTTACCGGACTCAAGTTCTGGTGTTAGCAGCAGAATGTGGGTTCGAATCCCGGCCGTGACACTTGTGTCGTTGAGCAAGACACTTAACCATAATTGCTTCTCTCCACCCAGGGGTTAAATGGGTACCTGTGAGGGCAGAGTTGGTTGATTAGCCCTATATGCGCTGTAATGGCAGCAATTGAGCTGTATACTCCGCAGGGAGCTGAGATGGTTTCAGGAATGATTTATGAGCCTTATGAGCCTTATGAGCAGGGGTAATAATATAATGCGCCTTGAGCACCACTCAGTTGGTGGATACGTGCGCTATATAAGTCCACACATTATTGTTATTATTATTATCATTTGACAGCATCCTCTCGTATTACTTTCTCAGTAGTTGATTTCATTAGTATCTGATATTATTATTATGTTTTTATATATTAATATGGCTAATTGTTTAGCCTGCTATCAATCATGTGCATGTGTTTGTTTCGTAATTCTGTCGGTCTGTCCGTCTGTCTTGATTGTACCTCATTATATGAGTAATTCCATGGTTACTCACGTTACATTTTGGGTTTTTGGGGGCCACTTTTAATGCCATAATATATATTTCACTCATAAGTTTTTTTCACAGTAGTTGTATTATACTCAGACCTTACTCAGCACAAAATAAAAATTTAAGAAATTTGTTTTATGTATATACGGTACGATATATAAGAAAAAAAACACGACATTTTATGTATTTTCGAAAAATGTAACGTGAGTAACCAGCATTTTGATGTTTTTATGACGTACATATAAGAAATTTCTGAAATTATTTTTTTGTGCTGAGTACGGTCTGGGTATAATGCAACTTCTGTGGGAAAAAAACCTCATGAATGAAATATATAAGTAAGCAAATGATGGCATTAAGAGTGGGCCCAATACCAAAAAAATGTAACGTGAGTAACCGTGGAATTGTCCATTATGCAAAATTGTCTTTGTGTTTTGTTTCATTGTGCTTGTTGTTCTTATTTTCTTGGATACAAGATTTGGCATCATGCCAATGCCTTCATTCTAGGCTTGCGCGGTTTTTTCGGTAAAACTGAGAAGTCACGTTTTTCTTTTTAAAACCGACACCGAACCGATGGATTTTTACTAAACCGAAATACCACCAAATTCGGTTTTCAAAAATAAAACCGCGGTATTATAAAATCATCCGTTTTTGGTCCTCATTGTATCCTTGTAGTTCGGCGATGATTATTAAAGCAACGCATTTCCCGTGATCATTAGGAACCCCAATGGATGAATTGTTATTTAAAAATCCTATTTTTAGCACCCGTTTGGCCCGCAACATACCTCAGTTCGGCACAGTCAACGCATGACTATACAGTCCATTTTCGTCGTACAGAGCACATACGTTCGTACAGGCAAGGTATAATAACAATAAATTTGCAACATAGTGAAAAGATTCATGAGCAATCGAACAGCCAATAAGAAGAATATAAATCTGGTACCTATGCAAATCTATCTAATCACGATGCGCAGAAACAGGCACGTGATCCTCAAACACTACCTGTACATATTGCCCACACAGCCATCAGCACTACTCGGTCTCACGTCGTATGTACAGAGTGTGCCAAAAAAGTGCAACATTCAGAAAACAAATAATTAAAACTGTTTAATGTTTTTTCTTCAATGAAATTATATTTTACAATAAAGCCTGACTATTTCTCAATCCACCCCTTTTTACCCCATCCCATTTGGGTCCCTTTGATCCAGAAATGGTGTAAATTTGACTTGGGCCACTCTCACCTGGACATGCTGAATCTGGGTTATGTATTTATGAACTTGAATTTCATGATGCATGAAGAAGACATTTTAATTTGATGTCAGAAGCATAAGTGATACTTTTACCTTGAATTTCATTATTTATAACATAAAAAAGATATAATGTACTTATTGATGTGCGCTTTACTTGTAAATATCTACAAAGATTGTTATTTTATATCTGTGTAAATAACACAAAAGTGTGCAATATCTTTAATTTACCTGAAATGGACTTATTTTCTCACAAAAGTATTATTTCAGCAAAAAATGCAATTCACCATGTGAATATCATTGAGATAAGGGATCATTAGATCATATTGTTATGTTATACATCCCAATGATCCCATGTATTGAAAAGAAAAGAAAATATTGATTCACATTGATCATGTGTGCATTCATTTACTTCCACAGCCATGACAGCATTCACACCCCTGATAAGGTTCCCAACACACAGAGAGGCCCAATGAGAATTTGACATGCTTCCGCTATTTTGCTCTAGTTTCCTTAAAAAACATCGGAATTGACCGGGGAAAAAGTTTCATATATAGCTAAGAAACTGTTCTACCTATGTTATTACACCAGGTTTCCATCAAAGTGTTTTTTGCCTTTCAAAAAAAAAAAAATTGTCAATGTTGTACTTTTTTGGCACACTCTGTACCTTGTATAATTATGTTAGTATACGTGTATAAATATACATGTACATGTTATGTGTAGTGTATTGCGTTCTCGCGGGAATTCCCTTTCATTTGTTTTCGTGTTGATAAATCTTTATGAGTTGAATTTGGTACAGTCTTTATGATTTTGACTATCCCGCCGGACTACTTTGAAAGGCGTTGTGTAACCCGTCCACTGCCATTTTAACTGCCATTTGACTAGGCCATCGGCGTAATAAGGTCGAACCTTGGTTTATGTTTCGTAATAAAAAATAAAAAAAAGTTTTTTATTCATACAAATTAATAAGCCACAGTGGAATAAATAATAGATGAGTTGTAATATCAGTAATATGTTAATTAAGGACTTTTTAATTGTTTTTCTTTTGTTAAAAACAGTAAAACCGAAAACCGCAGTTTTTTTTCCCTGCGGGAAACCGGCAAGCCAAAAATTGAAAACCCGCCCAGCCAAACATTGAAAACCCGCTCAAGCCTACTTCATTCTGTGCCACTTTGTACAACATGTACATGCATTTTCTGTTGGCAAACATCGGTGTTTCCCTGCCCAATCAAATGAGAGGTGGCCCACCCGGCACATTTTATTGACAACCCAGGACCTTTGTTATACCAGTTTCAACTTCTCGCATGTAAGAATTGCTTTATAAATAAAAATTTAAAACGAGAAAAGCAGTATATTTTGTTGTTATATCGTCAGCTTTTGTCCTTCATTGTATCTCGATTATCTCGAACTAATGAGGCTGTGCTATTAGTGCATGTCCTTTTTTACGGCCGCTCACCAAATAATAAATACCACCTTACACTCCTCATCAACCAGGGGACACACTGCTTTACATGTTCATATACAGAAGTTAAAGAGACAATTATCAGAGCAGACTTTCCACAGGGCATGGAATCGGTGTCATAATGTTAGATGAACTCAGTGACTGAAATTAATACCCCACTAGCGTGCGCTGGACTAGAGAATATGGCTCGTTAACATCACATTACTGTAGCTGATGCATAGAAAATTATTTAATATCATTATTATGCAGCTACTGGCGCATTACTTATCCAACATCCACAGCATTTTCAGCTCATCTTAAAATTATGACACCGATTCCATGCCCTGTCGAAAGTCTACTCTGATTGTGAGGGTTTTGTCCCTTTAAGTGCACATGATTTCTCCTTTGTTATGTTTTGCAAATATCGCAATAATATTCATTGATAGTACAAAAGTTAATGTGACCATATGACCTTCTTAAAATGTTAAATATTCATACAGTTACTCAGAGACGAGATTATTTTAATGGAATTTTAATGTATAGGTGTTTAAATGGTACAGCCCCGAATTATATGTCTGATTTTATATCGACGGCTTCTGATTGTAATTTTTGTAATATATATATACCCGTAATATTCAAGCTATTATGTTATATGTTCCAAAACCTAGAGTGGAACTTTTTAGACAGTATTTTCAATATGTAGGACCTTCGTATTATAACGAATTGCCAAATGTAATAAAAGGGGCTGGTGATATATTAAGCTTTAAACGTTCATTAAAAGATTATGTTTTAAATGTATAAAGAACATCTGTATCTACATTAAGTATTTAGTTATCTGTATCTATATTAAGTTCTTTTTTTCCCTTATTTTTATATAGTATTGTATTACTTTTGTATCTCCTGGGCGCCTAGGAAGAATACCGGAAGGTAAATGGCCTACCCAGGTTAAATATTTTGAAATAAATAAATAAATAAATAAATGTTCTTTGGAAGTGAATTGAGTTTTAGAGTAGATAAACACTTCTATGATGCTTCCACTAACGACTGTGAATGAGGCTATCCCAAACAGTTAGATCCACACGGCTGGCCATTTCGGGTTTCTACTCAAGGATTGAATGTAAAATAGTCGTAGATTTATGTTCACTTGCTAATATTTAAATGTCATTCATGTGCAGTTAGTATTGTTTTTATATATATATATATATATATATATATATATATATATATATATATATATATATATATATATATATATATATATATATATATAACAAACATATTTGTATAAATGTCTGCTTTTCTGGTTTAGTAATCGTCTGTATATTTTGCGATTTTAATGCGAATTACAAAAATGTGTATATTGGACGAGGCAGCACAGTGAATCCGTAATGTAACGACCATAGTGATTGATTTAGAATAGTAGTCTCCACATCAGGACAAAAATGATTCAATGTTATCCTACATTAAGTCTGAAACTGAACGAAAATATCCAAACTTAATCACCATTGAACTTGTTTTCAAATTATGTTTTAATAGAACTGGACTAAGCCTGTGTTTCTACATTATGCTTGCAAGAACTACATACATGACATTTAACATTTACAGGCCCAGGGCATAGGCTTGCCTTTTGTTTCCATTCAATACTGTCATACGATAAGTAATTGAAAAATTGCATTCGACTGCACACAAGCAATCCTTTGCTATACAGAATCGTCACAATGCGAGACAATGCGGCAATTATTTTCTCTTCTGAGTACAATTGTTACATTGCGAGGACACACCACTTTGTGAAATGCATGTCTATCGGGCTTATTAAGTTGATTTACTCGGGCTACAGTCTTGTCATACTCAAATTCAATTACAATACATAGTACACCACGCATATAAGCTTGCTTTCAGAAGACAACCATCACATGAAATGTATTTATTACTCCTGGCGTGGGCATTAAATCTTACTTTACTAGAAGTGTGCAGACGCTTTAATTGAATGGAATGAAATGCGAACTTTATTCATGGTTATATCTGTACACATGCATTTTGTAACTCTAGTTGAACCGGCTTGGCTGCGAACTATTAAACAAATTATACATAATTAAGAACAATTGTAGCTTTGCATGATGAAAAGGATAAGTAAATGACTCGTTCTCTTGAAGACGATCATAGCATACTGATCGAAACGTCGAGTTGTAACAACAGGTTCTTTTCACAGAACTATTTATTCTGACTCCACTAACCAGTATTGAGTGTAAAACATTTATTATTAGTTATTCCCATTATTATTGTTTTGTACTATTTATGTAGTGATGGGAGTTACCGGTTCATCGCTAACCGTTTAACCGAAACTTTCACGGTCGGTTAACCGGCTAACCGAAAGTTGACACCCGACGGCTGCACTAACTAGATCGTTTTGTTTTGTTACTATTGTTACTTATGTATTTTTTATTAGATATATATTATATCCATATATATATATATATATATATATATATATATATATATATATATATATATATATATATATAAATATTGGATTCGGTTAGCCGGTTAGCAAATAATTCTAAACGGTTAGTGCAGTTTCGATCGGTTAACCGGTTAACCGTCCGAGCACTATTATATACGTTTTCCTCGTGAAGGCTGATAATTTCACAAATCGGTTTTTAGTGGGTATTTTTATGGAAAAGGAAATGCCCACATTGACCTATTATTACCAATGACCTATTATTACCAATTGATTTGTTTTACACATATTCACCAAAGCTAAAATGTCACAAAGTTTCAAAGCATGGTATCACCATGGTATCACGTACTGACACAACGCAATTCACCATTTGATTTATACACTGTGAACTCTGCATGCAACTGACCTGACGAAAAACGTTTTCACAGCGCGCCTTGTTTTTTGCGTTTAAAAAAGTGACACTTACCTGTTTATGAATAGCATATAAATTGAAATATGTATTTCGATTTTTTTTGCATCCAGTAATATACATTTTTGAGAGAAACGAGTGTTTCAAAACAGATACTAACTTCAAACGCCATTTTCTTCAAATGTTAATTTTGTCAAGTGAGTTTGTTGAGTGGCACTCCGTGGCGATGTAACAATGTAATTGTGACGAAGTAATTAACCCAGCATATGGGTCCGTATTAGTCCGAAGATCTGACGTCACGCTACGAGGCTCCTGAAAAAAAAAAAAAAAAAAAAAAAAAAAAAAAAGCCTTGAAGCGCCTCGAAGCGTGACGTCAGATCTTCTGCACAACAAAGCCAATGAAATCCTTTGAATGGTATGCCCTGCGAGATTGTCTCTATCCTTGAAATGATAGGGGACCAGTCTATATTGGTCCGTATGTAAATACATGTTCAAAAGTATTTTGACTTAAGCATAAGTCCACTTTTCCTAATTTGTATGAAATACATTTTCATTTTAATGAAAAAAAATAAAATTTCATATTTTTTATGAAAGAAATTATCATTTTATTGCAATTTTTCTAAATTTTACTTTATTTACCCAAATTTATTTCATAAAAATTAGGAAAAGTGGACTTATGATTAATTAAAAAAATTTTGAACATGTTTAATAAAATACTTTATTAGAATAAAGATCGATATTCAGAACTTCAGAAACTAACTTAAGTGAAAGTTTCCACTTATTCAAATTGTGGCATTAATAAGAACAGGGTTAGCATCCATTCATATCTATTTCTATTTTTTGAATGTGGAAAATGAATCACTGCAGTACACAGTCCCTCATCTGTGCTTATAGGCGCTGAATAGCTCTATGGCCCATTCACCGTTAATATTTTGAATAGGATGTTATGAATTAACGCAGTGTTTCCAATAACGTGGGCACTCATTGAGCGTAGACGTAGCAGAAGCGTTACATTATGTTTTGCCAATGATAACGTTTGCATGCACTTATCAGTGTTGTATACGGATATTAAAATGCCGACGAGAAAACACCATCATTGTATCTTCCCACGTCCCACCGAAGCGTTTCCCCGGACCGATCTGTCTTCGCCATTCTGCCCTCTCAACAGAGAGTTCTGCGGCCGCATTCACCCATTATCCTCCTTCCCCACTCCAATTTCCTACTCTCTTATATACACCGTGCAGTATCATTCACAGTCCTTACTCTTGTTTTCTGTCATCCATCTCCCTCTTTCTCCCTGGTGCATTACCGGCGTGTACTTTCTGGCTGCATAGCCGGGAGGGGGGATGATGATGGCCTCTGCCCGGTCAATCCAACGGCTTAGGTGTAGATTGATCGCGCGTAAAGTGTGGGGTGAACCATGGGACGGTGAGAAATACTTCTTCGAATGTGTCTGAAGGCGCAGGTTATTAATATCCTTTATTAAAATCCTTTTGAAATTAAGATGTTGCAATAAAAACAATATGATCTCAGATTTACATGGAACTCGATTGGTGTAAAGGTTAATGATGGTATTAAACATCATTTGAACACAATATTAAACAAATTAACTTGCAAATGAATTGCTGTCTTTCGGAGAGGGTAATTTTCGCGTTGGAATTAAACGAATGTTTTGATCCAAAGAGTAATCATGCTCGAAAAAACAGTCTACTACGCACTACTGCGCATGCGTATTTACCCTGTGCGTGAATACTCGCGGGCGCTTGGGAAATAGCCAAAATAGCATCTGGCACGTGATGGTGAATGGACCAGTGAGAATTCGGCTCTCGATCGTGAATATGTATGAGGTATAGTAATGATGTATATTCAATTAAAAGCCGCAAAGTTACCGACTGAAGGTGAAAGGTTTGTAACTGTCTTCATACTTAATTCAAGAGATACGTATTAAAAAACAACCTTGGCTTATGTCACTATGTCATTGACGAAAAAAAGTGAAAATGCATTAAGAATGTTTGCGTTAACAACCACAAAGTGAACGTTTCAGTTGTGCCGTGAACGAGAAAAAATATTCAATGTGAATTTAATTAAGGGACAATACCGTCACGATCAACAGGGCATGGAATCGGAGTGCTATAGTTTTAGATAAACTCAGTGACTGAACATAGTACCCCGCATGATAAGGTCATATTACCGTTGCCGCTGCATAAATGAGTCAGTAATTTTCAGTCACTGTGTTCATCTTAAACTACCGGTAGGACACTCATTCCATGCCCTGTTGGAAGTCTGCTCTGATCGTGACGATATTGTCCACTTAAGATTGTTCTCATTTATTCCAATGTGGAAGTTTGGAAAGAGTACTCTTTCCAATAACAAACTGATATATATATATATATATATATCGTCTTTTCTTAACTTTTCTTAATAATGACATTCCCTCAGACACCATTTGTTAATGTGAAAAGCGATACCATCACTACACCAAGTGAGTTTTACGACATAATTTAATTTGAATTACCAATCTTTTTTGTTTCTTTTAAATTTTTCTTTCTTTTTATTATTATTATTATTATTTTTTTTTTTGGGGGGACGGACTTATAGTGCCCCAAACAAAGAATATTGACAAAATAGGGAGACCGCCAACGTAGTATGGCTCAGTTGGTAGAGCGCAGGCACTTTCTCCCACAGGTTCAAATCCCGCGCTAGTAGTTTTCTTTGTTCACTTCAAAATATGAATTGATGTATGTAGTCCGTTTCCCTTGTGGTTTATTTGAATGCATATTTATATCATTAAAGACATAGTCTTTCTATAACATGTTTAGACACTTCACAGGGGAAAACAAATAAATGTACAGTATACAGTTTATGAGCTCAGGAGGTAACACATTTTACAAGTCAGTGCTTGATGGGATGTAACCCACGACTTATACAATGGGGATACAAGTTAGTTGGTCACGGGCGATAAGGACCGAGCCGAATATGAACTATTTTTAATTTGTGTTGAATAAAGCCAAATAGAAATTGGCAAAGTCGCATTTTTGGGACACGCGAAACAATCTTCGTCACTCTGATTGGTTCAAATGCGCGTCGCGCGTCGCACGCCGGCTATACAGAACAGCTGGCACATACGCGCTACTCTGATTTTGATAAGCCATGTCCTTACCATCCGTTAATACACCCTACGTGATTACGTTTTGTCCAGTCGGATTGTCTAAACTTTTTTGTCTTGGGAATTTATGGATGTATTTTATTCCCCTAAGGGACAGCAATTCGTCTGCGGAAGAAGTCAAAATCATGATCGAAAATGCTACTGTGCTACCATACACTATTAAAAATCTCATAATAAATGATGAAATGCTTACGTATAACTAACTTGGTCTCAAGTGGTTGATGGTATCATTCATCTCTTACGATCTTTCTATTTGATGTACTTTCTTTAACAAAAATAAATAATAAATAAAATGTTTACAACTGAATGTAAACATTAAGAAAATGTCTTAATAAATATTAAGATGACAATTACACGTTATGATGAATATAAACAATCTGAATGCAATTTGAACTAGTTTATTGGTAATGACACTACGTGATTAACTTAAACGTTTGAAAAAAAATTGTTTATTTTATTTTTTATAATTTAATAATGGAAAGCATACTTAAATTGCTAAGCAATTTCTGCCAATATTCGGAAGAAAATGTGAATACAAAGTGCAAAGTCCTGTTGAGCCAAATATAATTCCTTTTTTCCCACTGATAATTCATAAACACGAAATGTCACGTCAACTACATCAGTGTGTGAATTTGCCTTTAGCGGAACCCAACCAAAACGCATATGCTTAAGCTACAGTAGACATGACATTGTATTATGTTTTGTTGTTGTTGTCGTTGTTGTTGTTGTTGTCGTTGTTGTTGTTGTTGTTGTTGTCGTTGTCGTTGTTGTTGTTGTTGTTGTTGTTGTTGTTGTCGTTGTTGTTGTTGTCGTCGTTGTTGTTGTTGTTGTTGTTGTCGTCGTCGTCGTCGTTGCCCAAGCGGTTTAAAAGGCCTATGAAATGGGAATTGTTTAACTTGAAAGCATTTATGCACAACTCTATCTTCATGTTGACATAATTGCTCTTCTTTTAATTTGTGGGTGTTTACACTTTTTTGAGTCTTTATGCTAATGAGAATTTGCATATTCATGAGCAAATCAGTGATGTCAAAGCGGGAATAAGATGGGTGGTTTGTACTGAATTCATCGTCTTCAAAAGCCAGTTCTCTTAATGTTTTGTGTTGTCTTGTTAACTAAGTATTAGGCTTTCAATCAGTAAACTTTTTGAGGTAACCGCTATTTCATTGGGAAAGTTTTTTGGTTTTGATTTTGTACAATGTCAGTGCTGATGGGACACTGAGATCCTGTTGTGATCTCACAAATTTAAATAGTACACTCATTCTTTACTTTATGTCAAAAATAGACTTCCAATTTGTTTAAACTGTCCAAAAGCATGGATATTTGCTTAAAAAAATGATCTACATACAAATGCATTTCATAGGCCCTTTAGTATTTCGGACTCGTGTCCTGATGACCGAGCCGCTAGAATGTGGATTCGAATCCTGGCCGCTAACGTGGTACTTGTCTCCCTGAACAAGACACTTTACCTTAACGGCTTCTCGTTACCAAGGAGTATACATAGGAACACGAGATGGTACAGAGATGGTTAATGTGTTTGATTAGCTATGTAGCTATAGCGCAAAAAGAGATTGCACGTTATGGGCTGTGCACTCCTCCATAGGGAGCTGAGAAAGATTACATGAATGGTGTTGGCCCAATGACCAGATGGTTATACACGTTGAAACATTATATACATATATATTTTTTCCTCCTATATATATATTTATTATGTGTACAACCACGTAAAAGGCCTGTGTCCCGTTGTGTGATCCCTGCTACTGCCGTTACCCAGGTTGTTTGCATCTTAACCAGGGCTTGATCCTTGGCTACTCGGCAGATAAGGTTTGGCCTCTGACCTGGCCCCCATAGAGCAATAGATAATTGGCATAAGTGGACCGCCCACCAACATATGGGCTGATTAACTCAGTTGGTATAGCGCTCGTACGGTAATCGAGAGGTCGCGGGTTGGAGTCCAGCATCAGCCAATTTTTCTTTGCTCGCTACCCGTTTATAATATTTCAGGTCAGTTTCTCCATATAAATCTACTTTGTGTACAACCACATAAAAGGCTTGTGTCCCGTTAATTGTGTGATCCCCGCTACTGCCGTTACCCGGGTTGTTTGCATCTGACCGGGGCTTGATCCCTGGCTACTCGGCAGATATGGTTTGGCCTCTGACCTGACCTGCAGTTCCTGTCTGTCACCTGTTCACGACCTATAGCGAAAGAACTTTCTCACCGCCCAACTAGCCAGTCACGCGTGTCTTCTTCCCTGGGGTTCAGAATTCCTGACCTCGATTGTATCAATGGGATCAAGTGTTATTCCGATTTCAAGTATTTTTGGACTGTATACTTCACAATGATTTGTATTCAAAATGCCAAGGATAAAATAGTCTGCTCTGTTTTTTTTATTTAGTTCAGGTTATAAAAGAATTGTAAACGTTAGATCCAAGCAACCTCTTTCTATATTGATTGACTGTGGCCCTCAGGAAGAATCGTGCTTAATCCAAACCACGGGACGACCTAGTAATTCAACCCAGGAGGCTCTAGTCACGGTGGAGCAACACGCAGTATTTACCCAATCTTTGCAATGTAATCTCTATAATATGCAAAGCTTATTTCAGTGTGTCATTAACGAGAAAATAGTGGAAAACGTATTCAGATCCATTCTAAATTGTAATGTTTTCAAGTTTTCTCAAATCTGTATGCAAGTCACACGGAATAATTACTTACCAATTTCACATCAAGTAAGTCTTTAGAGAACAATTCAGTAAGTGCGCACTATCGGGTAACTACCATACGACATTACACTCCAGACTTGTATTCGAGTCCTCAAACCTCGAGTCCCGAGTCCGTGTCCTCAGTATCGGGTCCGAGTCCGAGTCCGGCGTCCGAGTCCCGAGTCATGTGGGTCGTGCGAGTCCGAGTCCGAGCCACTAAGGTCGAGTACGAGTACGAGTCACGAGTCAAAATCAAAAGAAAAAAGAAAACCTTACGTCAAGGTTCAAAGTTAAAAAAATACTCGACATAAACCAAAGATTTATTTCCCAAATTTATTTAATTTACTTTTCTTATTTTATTTAACTTGAGTCATGAAATTGAAAAGACTTATGGAGTAATATTTTTTTCAGTTCTCAGACTTTGAATAAGAAGGATAAATTTTAAATTTCACAAATTGTCCACACAAGATGTCTTATCAGTAAATAACAAGTAAGCCAGAACACTGAATTGTACAAACTTAGGTATGTTTATTCCATTTCTTTAGAATGGACGAGCAAACGTCATGCATACTAAGAGACAAGTGATTGGGACAGTGTAGTAAGTCTGGTACCCATCGCTATCGAGCTTTTATTCCCATAATGTTGTGCGCTAAAACTTGGCTACATTATTCATTGTAATCTCTTTCTGGAAGACGCACTTTGTTTTCACGTGGCCGCTGCGTACTAAAGCAATTCCGATGGCTTAACGGAATAGGAAGCACGGTATCAATTATAAAACTGTTCGCATTGTTTAAAATTAAGTAACAAGATTTAAACACTATGTTGCAAGAACATTTTGTTGCAAGAACATTTTGTTAAAGTTTTAAAATAGTGAATATTGGGCATTTTGCTGTCGAGTCCGAGTCACAGACATCGAGTCTGAGTCACAAGTCCGAGACGGGAGGGTTGAATCCGAGTCATTGTACATGGTGACTCGAGTCCGAGTTCGAATCACCAAAAAGTATCTTGAGTCCGAGTCACGAGTCATACAAGTCTGGTACACTCAATTTAAAGCAACCGAGCTGCTTATGGACAGTGTATACCAAGCATATTTTAATTATGCCGTCATGCTTTAAATTACATACAATATTAATCACAAATTATTCACGACACATTATTATCATACATTTCCAAGGATTATAAAAATTGTAGACCAACATTGCATATTCTTAGGGAGGAGGGACAAAGTCATGGTACAGCCAAGCCTTTGAGAAGCCCAGCCAGGCCCAGGCTACCTGGCAGCCTAGCCCAGCCAAGTAGAGCTCATTATAATGGCCGCAGTTGTGAACAAAATACATTAGACCTCTATTCATTAGTAAAATGTCTTTTCTGCTCAGCTAGAGGATTATATAGGCCCCTAGGCCTGGGCAAAGCCTGGGCCTGGCTGGGCTTCTCAAAGGCTTGGCTGTACCATGACTTTGGCCCTCCTCCCTTGGTAGTCTGTGTCGCTCATATTATAGGCCAATTTATGATACAGTGGTTACACAATTTGATAATATGCATTCATTTCAACCTTCTAATTTTCCAAGAAATATAGCGTAGGCGTACAAATAACATGTAAAAATATCATTATAATAATAGGTGCTCATCAAGAAAGCATACTATGAAATATGGAATCACAGCGAGCATACAAGCATGCAAGTGATGGTGCACCCACTACTCCAAATCCGTGTCAGTAGCTAACGACCGACGTTACTTAACGATACCAATTGTAATCCAGATTACCAGATTTATAATCTGTGTTCGTTAATAGCGAGTCAAAATTGATAACTTTGAGACCGTTACCTACTGACACAGATTTGGAGCTATCGAGCAGACAAGCAAAGAAACTACCAAACAAGCTTGCAAACAAGCTTGCAGGCAAGCATGTTATCAAAGAAAACTTACAAAATGGAGTTCACACCTTAGGTAATTATACCCAATTACAAAATTATTTAAATATAACATTTAAACAAATTACCAAATTGAGGTGAAGTTTGTGATAAATAAGGACGTTTAACAAGAAAACGTGAAACGAAATTAAAATGGATCGCGGCCGTAAATGCACACAATCAAATCTGTTCTCCTTAATAACATGACGAATAAGGTTCATCTCTTTACAAGATGGTTTCTATGCGCAGGCGTTCTCTTCTCTATTCTTAATGTATAGATTGTAGATATATTTGCATTACTTTTATCACTGTTTAACGATCCCTTTAAAACAAGGAGATCCATTGCATATTTAGGCTTCACGTATGGTGTATGAAGCTCGTTTGATCATCCCGCATCAGTGATGCAGTAACCTTAGATACTGTAATTCCTATTTTACGCATCAAAAACCTGTCTTATATAAAATAGTCTACAGCTCTCTGCCGTCCAATTACATCACCTTTATACCTTCTCCCAGTCCTTGCCGTGGAATTATTTCCTCAGGTAGCCGTGGGTAACAAGACGCGTGTCCTGAGCCTGCAGACGATTGCAGTTGCACACAAAATAACACCGCTACGACTCAGTTTTTTTTTAAATTATTTTTTATGAAATACAAATTAATTTGTTTGCCGAAGCTTTGGGTGGCATCACGGTTGATTTTAAATACCATCGCTGGGGATGCTCGGTTGATCGGCGCTCGCTTTGCAGTTTATTCACACTTGTTTGGCCTTTAGTCCACCACACGATCGAGACCTCAGAATAGGAAGCAATAATGTGTTCGTTACCTCATGGTATTTACGCAATTTATTTTCGGTTAGCTGGAGTGACACAAAGAAACCCGTTCTGCACTTTTTTGTAATTATCAGCAGTCAATGAGTAATGATGTCCCTGCCTTAGCCAATATTTAGCATGATGCAAATTGTAAAGGATTTTATTTGTATTTGTATTTTCGGATCATCATCAGACTATTGTGATGTCCAACTCTCGTACACAGTGAGCCAAAACCTAGCAAAGTGTTTATCCTGAAGACGATCAGATTACACTAATCGAAACGTCGAATTGTAAAATCACCGGTTCTTAATAACAAACACCTGTTTTTACAACTCAAAATAGAGAATGAAGATGGTACTCCCGGAAACCTTCCTGAGATGAGTAATACAGAAACGTGAAGGCAAATCAGCCATCAAGTATACGGTTATGATATAAAATACATCAAACATTATTTTTGTTCACAAACTGTAACATATGTACTGCTCTTACATAATAACGCTCACTGTAAAGTAATTAGAAATATAAAAGTGGTCATTTAAAGAGAAGGTATAACATTATTACTCGGTAACTTACGTTTTATTTATTTTATTTATTTATTATTTAACCTGGAGATACCAGGAAACCTGTAAACAAGGGCTCTTACTATGTGAACCAAAAACACCGGGGTAAACCCCTGCTCTGCCACGATAAGTGTTCTGGGTTCTTTTACGTGCATTACTTTAATAATATAGTACACGGGACCTACAACTAGTCCCATCCGAAGGACGAAGCAATTGTGGTGAAGTGTCTTGCTTAGTGACACAACAGTCGAGACCATCCAGGCCGGGATTCGAACCCACATTCTGACAACACCAGAATTTGGGTCCGATGCACTAGACCGCTTGGCCACGAAACTCCAACTACGTCTCAACCCTTCAGTTTTTAAGCAAGAAGTATATCATAAAACTAAGCCATTGACATTTTTGAGAAAATAACGACAGACTGTTTTGTACATGTATGCATAAAAGTTGGCAGTGAACGATCTCCCCTGTATCGCATCGCAAAATGTGACGTAACTTGGACAATCTGCGACGGAACTTCAAACAATATATCGCAAATTTTGCGATACAAATTGCGATTTTTTTTTTCACTATTGTGGTTTAATCATACCACAAAGTAACGCTACACTCGGCGAAATTCACTATGAAAAGCACCCGAACATGTCACAGTCGGTAATTTGTGATATTGCCCCTGTTTTAGCGATCGATATAACAATGTAAACAAAAAAGAAAATAGACGGACTGGAGGACTAACTTTCATGAATGACTGCCATTTTGACATTGGCCTAGAGAAAGATGCACGTATTTTTTTTTACCACCTATGGCCCAATTTCCCGACACTAAAGATTATTATTTGTGGTAACATTTGGACATTATATGCATATGATGAACCAAAACAACACCTGTACCTACGCACACTGCATACTGTAATTTTAAGCATTTTAAATTTGCTATACAAAATTCACAGATTGCTATACAAAAAATTATTTTGCTATGCAAATTCTTTTTTTGCATCGCAGTTTTGCTATGCAAAATTTTCGAACGAAATCATTCCCTGCAGTTGCCGAGGGAACTTTGTGTAAATTCGGCCTAATATCCTGTTTACTCTAAGATGAAAACACTTTTGGACGGAAGTTGTGGATGATTGTGTTGCTTTAAGCTAAGTATTCTTTCATGTGATAATCTGGTGAGTTACTATATGCTGTGTCTTCCCTCTAAAGGGATGAAGATATATCTTGATGTTTGCAAAACTAACTCTACGTCATGCTTATCTTTTATAGAATTAATATTTGTATAAAACAAGCTGAATATGCTAATTATTTTGTGTCGTAAACAACAAAATTGTGAAAATAGGCCTACATGGACGATTAATCATGTTCATTAAAATATCGAATTGACAAAGAGTTCTCTTTCCGAAAAACATATACAGGCAAAATTATTATTATTTAATTTTTTAAATATGTAATTCATACTTATTAGAATCGAAAATTTATACCATAAAGAACTATACACAAATGCAGTTAACATGTTCAAAAGTATTTGACTTAATCATAAGTTCACTTTTCCTAATTTTTATGAAATAAATTTTCATTTTAATGAAAATTTTTGAAATTTTATAATTTTTATGAAAGAAATTATCATTGTATTGCAATTTTTCTAAATTCGACTTTATTTACCAAAATTTATTTCATAAAAATTATGAAAAGTGGACTTATGATTAAGTCAAAATACTTTTGAACGTGTTAGTTTTTCATTACAATTTAATTGTTTTATTTACAATCCTTTATCTTAGATCTGATCCTGATTTGCAGGATTAAGGGGTTAGTGTAAACACGCATTTCTAGTGCAAATGAAAACGATGATCCATGCACGGATTTAGGCCTAACTTTGTTTATTCCATAATTCCATAGTCATACCGGTATTGTTTTAAACCCTCAATAACATAATACAAAACCTTACTTGAATGCGGTTTAATAATCTACAGTGTCTATGGTAATAACAAAAAATACAACTTGCAAAAACGTACTTGCAAACTCATCATGACTTTTCTGAGGTAACTTTTTTGCTAAGAATTATCATGTGCATGTCACGTGGAAGTATTATGTTAATTTTCATACTGTGGATTCCTATTAATTTATAAACGATTCTCATCGATCTGTAATATAGTATTACAATGCCAACAAGGTGGGTGGAACTCAATTTAAGCCATAAGTTTGGTTATTAAGTCCTTTGATGTGAAACATTAATACTTGAAACCGCGTCATCCAATTTCCGCCCAAGGGCACGGGGGTCTTAGCGAAGCTCAGGAGAAAAAAGCTACTTGAGGTTCTTTGAAAACTGCAAGGGACGGAACGAGATGCACGGTCGAATATTGCGGACTAAAAGGCGGGAAGACATTCGATACGGGCCACTGTGGCGATTTTTATTATTATTTTTTTTTCGAGCTGCGATTTAAAACCCCACGGTGTATCCTTTAGATGAAATGACTGTGCCCTGCCCAAAATCCACTAGCCGGAAACCCCGAACATCCCGTTGATTAATCACATTCATCTTGTTATTCAATCGCCACGCTTAGCTGAAATCAGAACTACTGAGAGCCATCCTAAGTAAACAGGCCCCGAAATATCGAATGTCCCCCCTCCACCGGCAATTTATATGAAAATGTTTGCAGTTGTGTTAGCCGATACCTGCGACCAATATGCGGTGTCAGGGCACTTTGTCGCTGTATGATATCCCGTGACAACGAATTTACACAATAGGCTGATACACAAACGGTAAAAACGGTAGGCTAGTTATAATGGTAGTCTTTTCTCGTTTAGAATTTTCTTTCGTCGCTTTGTGTCAATTAGACACCATCGGTAATATGTCTGTAAATGTATCCGTGCTTTATTAAAATCACGAGAAATGTACAGAACTACTAAGGCGTGAAAGTTTCAGCTCATTCCATTGTGTCATTAATGAGGAAATAGCGAAACTGCAATCATCTAAAAAGGTTTAAAAAGTGTTTGTCATTTTAGTGTATACTTCCATTAGAAGTGGATTCTGATCAAATAAGTGAAATGACCTTGCTGAACTGTCTAATTATCATTAGTTTCTTGTTGGTTTTGGTTTGTTTGTTTGTTTGTTTTTGGTTTTTTTTACGCAAATCGCCCCACACAAGGCCAACGGCCACTCCAAGGTGGGGTCTACTAAGTCATTGAGTTGTTACAACGACTCCACACTGAAGAAACCAGCCCCTGTCTAATTATCATTAGTTTCTTGTTGGTTTTGGTTTTTTATTTTTTTAAATATTTTTTTAAATATTTTTTTAAATATTTTTTTTAACGCAAATCGCCCCACACAAGGCCAATGGCCACTCCAAGGTGGGGGCTACTAAGTCATTGAGTTGTTACAACGACTCCACACTGAAGAAACCAGCCCCTCACACCGAAACAAGACAAGTTAATAACCAGCCTCTTATTCACTGTGCGAATAGGACTGGGAGGGGTAACTAGTCCAGAACAAGGCAGTTGTTAAACTGCCTCTGCCCCTATAAGCAATTATGGTTAAGTGTCTTGCTCAAGGACACAAGTGTCACATCCGGGATTCGAACCCACATTCTGCTGCTAACACCAGAACGTGAGTCCGGCAAGCTAGACCGCTCGGCCACGACACTCCACATAATGTTATAATGACGTACAGTGCAGTACCAATCTTTCCTAGCAATTTGCTTACATTTCTTTAATGGCTTTATTAGTGAACAATTTTGTGTCAGGGCCCGCTAAGTTGACAAAGCAAACAAACAGACAGACAGACAAACAGACAGACAGACAGACAGACAGATAGACAATGAACCAATCAGAATGCTGAACTTGTGATCCATATTAACTGGTGCGGGTTGCGCGCGATTTGTGCAACTGCTCCCATTCAAGGTGGGACTGTGTAATCGGCTTGCGTATAATTATTGTTGAGTGGTTCTCGGTAAGTTGAATTTTGAAAGTTGCTTGCATGTAGGAGTATGGAACGAACAGTGTGGTGCAAAAATACACAAGAAATTTAATATTTGTACATTAAGTTTATTATTTTTGTATTATTATTTTATTTAATAATGATCTTTTAATTTTCCCTTTTCATATTTTTTTGGTAAAAAGGATGATAAACCTTTATATTAAAACAATTTAAGAATATTAATATGAAGGTTTTGTATTATTATCATCTCGCCCCTTCGAATGCGAATCATTTGTTGAAAAGTTGCCTGAATGAAAGCTCCCTGCATTTGCTATTTTAATGTTTTGTTTTAATTTCAATTGGTTTGCATTATATATTAACAATTTGTGTAGGCTACAGTCACTAAAAATAAATCAAATTGTTCTTTTACTGTAATTTGTTTAAAATACATTTCCACATCAAGGAAGTTAGGTCAGAACAAAACCTGAGACCACACTGATACTTTTGATATGAGATCATCAGCAGAACAATCCGTAGACTGGATAACAACACCACTGTGTGTTGTCGATGACGTGTGAAACAATCGCCGTTTTATCAGGATGGCGAAACACAGCCATGCACTAACAAAAACGACCATTTCTCTAATCTTTAAGTATACAAAGAATACAGTTTCAACACCGATATATTACATTACTCCAAAACAAGATAGGACTAGGCATATTAAAGCTGTATTTCAGAAACCCTTGATTGATAGGAACACTGTGAATTATCACAGGAACAAGTTGCCTTCAGTTCCAAGGATCATGCTTTCACCATCGCAAACAGTATAACATAATGGCTCACTGTCAGTAGAAATTGCTGCGTTGGAAGTTAATTTCAAATGTTATTAACCATCACCTACGTTTGCACTCATGGTTATCGTGTGGACATTGTTAATCGAAAAATGTCAGTTTTATACCGTCTATGAAAGTGACCCCGAAGTACTATTGTGTAAGGCAGCAGAGTGTGTCAAATTGTCTTGCAATCCAGTTTAAAAGTGTATTCAACTTGGCGCATTCGAGCTTCTGGCCTGGCAGCAACTTCACAATCAAATTCCCTAAAGATTTGTTACACACTCCACTGCCGTGTGCATCGGCGATTGCAGCACGTGGTGTGGCCAATTGTAAATAGAGTTCCCACAGAGAACGTTGCTAAGCAACTTGTTTCAATAACCTACAACAGCGCGACAATCTGCTAAAAAGATAAATACAGTCTATAAAGTGATAGGCCGCTAAGCAATTTAATTTGATGAAAAGGTAACCTTTGAAGAGAGACCGCGCTTGGGATGGACGGAAAGTCACAATTATTTACCAATTTTCACGCCACCATATTTTGTTGAAAGTGTCAAGTACTAGGCCTATGTCCGTTGAAATGGGGACCCCCTGTCCAGCTGCTGTTCTCCCCATTTCTCTACAGTTGTACTTACTTGAAAGATCTGTGAAAGTAGCTTCTAAAACAAATACTTCTACTACTAATAATAGTGGAATGATTTTGAATGGTGCGTGATCGTGTGCCATTGAATTAATGGTCAGTTCCATGACTAGAAAAAAGTGAGGTCACCTTTAAAGAATAGTAAAATAATGTCTAGTTCAAAATTAAGAAATAGTTATTTTTCTTAAATTCAGCATTAGAACAAGTACGAACAGTTCCAATGTATTTTCTCTTTTTATCTTGTTGACGACACGGCTCTTAACCCATGGGCGGATCCAGAACATTTTTAGGGGAGGCTGAGAATCAAAAACAATTATTTTTCAGTACTACAAAAATTACAATGAAATAATCAAAGGGAAAGAAAAACAAAGCACAGTGAGGGAATGGGAGTGCGTTCTCCCCTCCTCTCCCCCTCTTCTCCCCCCTCTCTCTCTCTCTCTCTCTCTCTCTCTTTCTATCCTTTAAAAAAAAAAAAAAAAAAAATTATTTTACGATTTTTTTTGGGGGGGGGGGCTACAGCCCCCTTAGGCCCCCCCCTGGATCCGCCAATGTAACCCACCTTGGAGAATGTAGATAGGCCTACTTAGTGTGCGCTTCTTAAATATTGTGGTCCAAAGCAATTGTCCTCCTTTAACTTTGTACGCTATCGCTCCCTCTGCGTGTTTCTAAAGTCGATTCGCGATTTGGATCTTTAATCGCAATTTACGACACAATAAGCAGTAATATTGACATTGAAAGTGGATACGGAGTGGATACGTAGCTACGAACACCCACAAAAAAAATCAATAAACAAAATGCATGGGGTATGCGATAAGAGATTATGATATTGTGTTTCTTTTTAGGGTTTATGCTCCTGTTATTGTGTTCAATAGAAAAGAAACAGTGAACATGGGGGAAAACGGTACAATTGTGTATTTTTTAGGGCAAAATATCAATTTATGTTATTTCTTGAATAACATTGGGCATATTCTAAACAAATATAACAAACAAATATAACAACATGCAGGCAATTTTAGAGAATCGTTAACATATTTGTTGTACTAATGTTAGTGGAGTTTCGTGGTCGAGCCGTCTAGTGCATTGGACTCAAGTTCTGGTTTTGTCAGAATGTGGGTTCGAATCCCAGCCTGGCCAGTCATGGCGCTTGTGTCCATGAGCAAGACAATTTAATAACCATAAGTGTCCCATCCTTCGGATGGGACGTTAAGCCGTAGATCCCGTGCACTAGATTATGAAAGTAACGCACGCAAAAGAACACAGAACACTGTGTAGAAGAGTAGAGGTTTACCCTGCTGTTTCTGGTTCACATAGCAAGCGCCCTTGTTTACAGGTTTCCTCAGGCTTCTGAGCTACAGTGCTTATAAGTGTGCTTTTGAGAGATTCTTGGTTTCTACCTCCATGGTTTCATTTACCAGAAATATATGATAATAATAATTGGACGTAGGTACGTAGCCATATACTTGTGTTTGCAATACAGAAACGTGTCTCCTGCCTTGGAGTGTAAGCATACTCATATAGATCAGTTTTGCTATCATTATCAATGCCGGATAATTTCCCTCTTAACTCAAAATGCGTGTTAAACGTGTGAAAAACATCAACATCAAACAAACTGCTTTCACATTTTGGTAATCTGTCTTGAGCGAGAGACGGGGCTAAGTCTTTCATGGTGACATTTTTCTACGGTGGGTTCAACTTTCACGTACAGACCCTGCACGCGATAATCTGCAATAAATTAACATGTTGAAAAGGTATCAGCATTTTAAATATCATAGCACTGTAGCGGTGAAAAAGCAGTCATACTCACAGTCCAGCGCATTGTGTGTGTACAAAATCCATGAAAAACTTTCCTCTGGTAGCCGTAAACACTATGACATGTAAATGACATATTATAAATTCCCTACAGTAACAGCTACAGCGCGCCCTCAACAGGATGTGCACGGAGTGGATAGGCCAGTGTAACACTGTGTAACCATGGAGGAAGAAAACAGATGGTGTAACTCACTTTAAAGTCACCTTAGCGGGAAAGACTCATTTATCATGTCAAAAAGAATTAGCAAACATGCTCGACTAGCGCGGTGCCGTCGCAGCCCTGGGCACTTCTCACGCGCATGACTGCACATCCCGTTATCATCACGACGTGTGACAAACACCGAATTCTGAAGCGCACTGTTGTTTTTGTTCGGGGGCCGCGGGAAGGGTGTACAGGTTGTTATGGTTTTAAGACAAAGCTCAGAGAAAATAGTTTGTTTGTGCTGTCTTTAAATTGGCCATATTGTTCGTCACTTTGAGGTCAAACCTGCTGGCTGCGTTTGAGTGTAGATTAAGTTGCGTTTGTTTAATGACGAGTTCTGTCGAATACACTGTATCATACAGTCACAATTTCCATGCCGAAATTCCTTCTTGTAGAATACGTCTTATAGGCCTCAAAGCTGTTAACATTCAGTATATACCATAATCTTTCCGAATATTATAATGTTCTTATTAAACCCAATTGTGCCTTAATCCCTATGTGATATTTGTTCATGAACAAAACCAACATATAGACATAGTATAAAACACAAAGGCATTTAATTGTGCGCATAGGCCTAATAATAATAATAATAATAATAATAATAACTAGAGCTTAAGTGTTTGTTAGAACAAACACACGGTGTTCGAGTCCACTTCCGGTTCAATCAAATTTTCAACGATGATGTAAATATTATATTGTGCAAGGGTTTGTCATCTTTTATAATAACTATCAATTTCATATTCAAAAGACATATCAATTTTGCGTTAGAATGTGTTGAATTTGAACTTACTGTTTGGACAGGAAGTAAAGGTCAGATTAGGTGGTTTGAAGGTCATATATGACCTCCTCATGATTATGAAGAAAAAAAAAATTGTCAACTTATACATCAAATTAAAGCTATGAGATATGACCTTTTAAAATTTGTAAAATCGTTACTTCGTGTGCCACTAATTGGACCATTGGCAAAGCATTTATGATAAGTCATTTCACAAGAATTACAAGCTATTAATGTAAGAATTCAATTGTGTTTTGTTTTCTAATATGTCATTTAGTTCTTGAGATATTGGCTGTTGAACTTGAAAAAGTTGTGATTTAAGCAATAAATTAGAAATTAACAAGTGTGACTTGGAACACTGTTTTTTATTTTAAATATTGACACTAGCCCTACACATACTTTTCAAAAACCATGCTCGATGATAAATCAACATTAAAAATCACTCATATGAAAATAGTTTGCCAGGGTTGTAGGCAGCCAGATCAACCTATTCAGCATTATTATGGGCATAAAGTCACAAAGTTTATTTAGCGTAGAAGGGGACTACATGTATAGTAACTGGATTAAAATTGGCTGGGGGTTGCTTGTATGGATATCCGCTAATTAGCCATTTAGAAAACAAACATAACTACTACATGATAAAGTTGGAAGAGCTTGCATCCGTGCTTTACATATACCCCATCCCCCCACAAAAAGTAAATAATTCCCAATTCAAACAAAATTAAATGTAATTATATCCACTAGATCAAATTTGATAATTGCTTGCCCTTTTGATTTTTTTATGGAAAAACCTTTCAATTCTAGATTTAAATGAAGCCAACATTGGTATTAAGTCTTGTATAAAATTTATTTAATTGATGGACTTCATGTTTTTATACTGAGAGTGATCTTTATTTATAATATACTTCACTTTCAGGTAAAGTTTATAAAAAAGTGTAATGATAAATTGACAATGATAGTGACACTGTAATCAAGCATCTCCTTATTGTGACATGCTTATAAATTGTCTTTGTTTTCACCTAATCTGCAAATAATTACAAAATAATTTATAAAATTTGAAAACAAATTCTACATTGATTTTTACATTTTCAAGGTTGTACACATGATTGGCAAAATGTCTGTCCATACTACAGATTTACAACATAAAGATCAGATGCCATTTTGTACATAAATTGTTAGACACTGAAATAATCAGAGTTGTATGGGTGCTAATAAAACAATGAAATACATATTTATTTTAACTGTCTGTTGGGTTTCATGACTTGACTTTTGTGGTTCCACATTTCCCTCCCCACAATCAATTGAAACCACTTTGTTGACCTGTTTAACCTACTTGTAACCAATCTAGAAATGAGTGTACATGGTCTTACACATGCAACAAGTGAAATGACTTTAGTGTAAATGAACCCAACCATGATCCTTTGTTGACAAGAAAACAAAACAATCTGCATTTAAAATAAATGTACACTCTGTATGTACGATTTAGTGAGTTCAGAATGGGTGACATTCAGGGGTTGTCATTGGAATCGGTAATTTTGGAATAAAATGCCTTCCCCTCCCCAAGTTCTTAGTGATGGCATGTACTGCCACTGGTGATGAACCAACACATTTGTTTTCTAAAATTCTTTGGTCTATCATTGCAGCACTATAGAATCCAAGAACTAGGAAGGGAGGCAACAAATACAAGTATAAAGGGGCCTTATACTAGTGCTTTAATTAGGTGATCTGGCAAAAGGTATTCCAAGGCTGACACACCCATGCAATGAAGATTGGGGATTATGTTTACTATGTTTATATGGCCCAACTGCCAGGGATTCACTGTCGGCAATATACATTTTACTAGATCACCAACAGATATTGCTTAATAACTACATTTTGTGAGGATGTTTGGGTCCAGTCAAAAATATAATAAGAATTCCTCAGTACTAATTTTGTTCTAACATGTTAAAGAAATTCCTAGAAAGACCTAGATATGTCTTGAGTTCCTAAAAATCAAATCTCTTGAGGGTAAAGACTGCCACAGATAGGATAAGTCCATATAAAATAATTTGAATCATACATTAACTCCTTTGATGAATGGATAAACTTCAAATGCTGGCCATTGGATCACAAAGTTACACAGACACCTTGTAGCAGTAGCACAAATGGATACCGATGATCTGAAATATAAACTAATCATGTAAAAACAATATTAAATGTTTTCAAAGAGGGACGAAGAATAATGGGTCATGCTAACAAAAACACACATAACTTAGAATGCCCTCATATGTTATTATCAGGATGATGGATTGATGTAACTTCAGAAAACTTATGCAACTTTAGAAAAATGATCCCTTCAGAACAATGCCTTTAAGTTAGGTTTTACAATGGAATGAAAGTTACATGTGACGTCTTCCTTCCTCCATGATGTGACTGTTTCATTATCTCAATAAATGTGCTGATATTTGTTTCTGGACTACTTTAGTGAGAAAATTAAGTGCTATTATCAAGTAAACTGCAATGCATCCATCACCACACAAGACATAAGCACTACTAGTATTATGAGGAACTATAGACACTATAGTGTAGCTAAATTAACCGGATGTCAACCTACACATGCCAGTAAATATTCAGTAATAAATATTTTACGGGTCGAGTTGACCAAAATGAGTATGAGTTGGTAATAGTACGAGTTGGCACGCATACGAGTTGACCTGTTTTCACTGGGAAAGAATACAACATTGTGGATAAAGTTTAAAGAATTGCTTTTTGAAAATAAAAATCACAATCTTCAATGTAGGTTGGTGGGGTCATGTGAGTGGATCATAGGGCAGTCAGGAGGAATGCAATCATCACACACACACACACACACACACACATTTACAATAATTGTACAGATTTATTGGTTACCTTGGGGCTTGTGTTTTAGATGCTTTCTAGGCTGTTGAACTGATTCTCACTGATGCCAGCCATTGCATCTAATTCCAATTACTCGGCATACTGGAGCTAAAATACAAAATATAAATAAATGTTCAAATGATTCTGTGAAAAAATTAATTCTGAATGGGGAAAGGCCAACATGTATTACTCCAGTAAGAGAATACCCCTCTATAATTGGTGTGCACATGTTGTCCACCAACATACCTGCATGTTTATTTTCCAATTAAAACTCATATTAACTCATCCCTCTGCAGCTTTTTCTTCATTTATTAGTTTTCTTTTTGTATGCAGGCTCTTCATCTTTTTTTTATGTTATAAGACCTGACCTTTCTTTAAAGCATAGAGGGACAGACTTGTTATGCTTAATAATAACAAAACAACAAATGTAACCTAGCTCAGAAAAACAGGTGCCCCTATGACAATTTTGTGGCTACAACTAGCAGACTAATCAAGTAAAAGCATCTCTTTAGGTTGAGTTAGGGATATATTTCGCTGATACGAAGAACATGCAGAATTGCAGAAGAGACAACAACACACGAACATGTATATATTTACATGGATTTGCATACATGTATATGTACTGTACATATATGTAGGCGAGTTACGATGCTCTTTTGACTTTGACTGCATGGCAGTTTTAAACTTTCTGGACAATAATCTATCCATGCTCAGTCATTATCCTTAGTTAAAATGCAAACTTAAAATCATGTAGGTACACTGCAAAAACAGCGAAGAGTAGACTCAGTATAGGTTTACGAAATCATGAAATAGATGCTGTACAACAGTTTCGTCCGTCACGAACCTCCATTGGATTGTGCATGCAATAATTATGTTTACGATAGGCCTACTTTACAAACGCACATTCTAGGCCAATAAACCTCTAAATAATGTCTACTTACCTCTTAATAATGCAATTATATTTTCCTCTTCTCAGTAACCCATTTTATTTTCTTGTATTTTGCTTTGGAGTTAATAAGAACGGCAAAATTCCTCAGTATTTTTCATGTAAACGAGAATTAAATGGCCGCCGCTGAAAATGTTTTGCTTGTGATAAAATGTCACGTGATCACTGATACGCAATGTGATTGGAGATTGCCTCGACAGATTGCCTCAAAGTAGAAAGCCAGCTAGTCTACTCATTGCCACTGGATTGCATGAAATGCCACACAGGGCAATCTCCGAGCAATCTCATTGCCAGCAACTTTTATTGCCTGAAAATTGCCCGAAAATTGCCCCGTGTGACAAGGCCTTTACGTTGTAGGCCAATATTAAACTCCGTATATTGCTGTGTGTACGTATTCTGTGCACACGCGATACATGTATGTCTATTCGTACATACAGGGAATAGTAATTCAGCATATTGTTTCACTTAACCTTCCGGTTTCGACCGGAAGGAAAGGTCAGATTGGGGTCACGTCTGAAAACGAAATGTGACATAGTTCAAGATCTTTAAGATAATAAAAAGATTGTGAAAATATCTTATATGGTTCATGAGATATGATTTTTTGAAATTTTGAAATATTCAACTTCCGGTTTTGACCGGAAGGAAAGGTTAGATTGGGATCACGTCTAAAAACTAAAAAATTACATAATTCAAGATCTTTCAGATGATGCAAAGATTGTGAAAATATCTTTTGTGGTTCATGAGATATGATTTTTCGAAATATTAAACTTTGATTTAGCGTAATTCGACACCTGATGACGTAATCATGACGTCACAGAAAACGGTTTCGTCTGCTTTGATATGTTCTGTTCATGTGTTAAGTTTGAAGGCTGTATATGCTTAGCAAGGATGCCTTTGTTACCGGACAGATCGCCACTGAGAAGAAGGAGAATTAAAAAAAAAAAAAAAAAAAAAAAACAGTACAAAAACAATAGGTGTTCGCGCTGTGCGCTCGAACACCTAATAATAATGTGTGGATTTATATAGCGCACGTATCCACCAACTAAGTGGTGCTCAAGGCGCATTATATTATTATCCCTGCTCATAAGGCTCATAAATCATTCCTGAAACCATCTCAGCTCCCTGGGGAGTATACAGCTCAATTGCTGCCATTTCTAGCGCATATAGAGCAAACCAACTCTGCCTTCACAGGTACCCATTTAACCCCTGGGTGGAGAGAAGCAATTATGATTAAGTGTCTTGCTCAAGGACACAAGTGTCATGGCCGTGATTCGAACCCACATTCTGTTGCTAACACCAGAACTTGAATCCGGTAAGCTAGACCGCTCGGCCACGACACCCCTAATGAGTAACGAATGATGTCAATATTATACCAGTGATTACAAGACGGACAAACAGACTGACAGACGAACAAAACAAACACACACATGATTGTAGGCTTTAACAATGGGTCATTTGTGAAATAAACAAATGGAACCAAGTGCAGAGAAAATTAAAAGAGCAGAAGCTTTGTCAAAATAATATGACATCATTGTAAGGGTACCCGTAAATTTGGTAAAACACGTAAATATCCCCGAATGTAAAATAACCAATACGAACACAAATATCTCTTGTTTTATTAGAGGTCACAATTCGTCTGCTCAGAGCAGTAAGGACTTATACGCACTTCCTGACAATTTTATATTTGTTTAATGACAAAAGGTCTTGAGTGCTAAATATAAATTGTGAGTCCTCCCATTGTTACATAAAACATAAATCCAAATAATTAAGTTTTCTTAACATAATGGAATTGCACTTAATTTATAGGCCTTATAAGTCCTTTTTGCTCACACATTGCATGTATAGATCTTATAAGTCCTTTCTGCTCTGACCCAACGAATTAATGTGGACTTACTGTAATAATTTCCTGCCTCTTTCCTGACTCGTAGCATCCCCATTCCCCAAACACATACACAAAGAATTCATGAGTCCAACACTAATCCAGTAAGTGTGGACAATGCCAACTCGTGATGCTGGCACGACGGCAGTCAACTCAAAACAAACTAGACACATCAAACTAAAGCCGGCAAGTCTGTGAAAGGCTGTCGGCAAATGTTTCTGCTAAAGCCTTTTATCCGACTTTTTTCGAGACTTCCATTTGTGTGGCTTAAACGTTCAGTCGGAACTTTAAAAAGTCGTCTACGGGTAATTGGAACCGAAAAATGGAACCGGGTAACGACAGTTTCGGTCGGGTATCCGGATACCCGACACAGCCTTAGAGCATGGCCCTTTTGTACGAATGTCAAGAATCGACCCACGGACTACTGGGTTTTATAATTGTTCCGTCAATTGCTTCCACAGACATAATAATGTGACACCAGAGAGCTGATAGAGTATGGGTTGCGGGTGTATGGCAAAAATTTAATGTGTTTGATGCAAAATCTGGTTGAATATGTTAATGTCTAATGAATATCTTAAATTGAACTGAAGAATGAAAAAAAAGAACAAGAGCACAGAGTGTTATGGCATAGAGCATAGTAAACGTGTAGGCCTACATGAATAGGCCTATCAGTGAGTGTGACGGTGTTCATGCTGCTATATGACGATCTGTAATTCACACAGTTCGGTACTTGCTCGAAACAGTAATAAATTGTCTGATGTTATTAAATGTTACCTAGTTTGAGCAGTGCTTGTTTGAAATAGCAAAACATTTTGAAATTCCATTTGCGAAAAACCATGGTCGAGCGGTTTAGTGCATCGGATTTGTGTTCTGATGGCTGAGTCGTCAGAATGTGGGTTCGAAACCCAGCCGCGACCGGGGTGCTTGTGTCCTTGAGCAAGACACTTTACCATAATTGCTTCTCTCCACCCAGGGGTAAATGGGTACCTGTGAGGGCAGAGTTGGTTGTTGTGTTTGATAAGCCCATATGCGCTGAAATGGCAGCATTTGAGCCGTATACTCCCCAGGGAGCTGAGATGGTTTCAGGAATGATTTATGAGCCTGATGAACAGGGGTAATAATGTAGTACGCCTTGAGCACCATTTTGGTGGATACGTGCGCCATATAAGTCCACGTTATTATTATTATTATTATTATTATTATTATTGCCAACACGGCGTGAATTGCGGCTCAGTTAAATTTTAATTAATCAGTTATATTGATAAGTAAATGCTATTTGCGGTGACACCATGTAGAGAATGTCTTTTGAGTAGTAAATAGTTCTGAAAAGAACCAATTTGATACAACTCGACTTATCCTTTTCATCATGCAAAGCTATTTTAGGTCTTATTTATTTAAGTCTATTGACCTATTTAGATTCAATTACAATTTTAAAAGCATAATGTGAGGCACAGCAGTTGTTATTAGCAAAAGTATCATATGATCAAACAATTGTGCGAATAACACCCGGAGTTTGAGAGAACCCACACAAAGCTACAAGCTTGTTCACCATAGTTGGAACACTATCCATCTCCCCGCGCCACAGTACAATGTTGTGAACGTTTTGCAGATGAGTTGTTTTGCAAGATGAGTCAAAGCGCGGGCCGCCAACATTGAGTGGGGTGTCTTTTATGAGTTGAGAGTGTTCCCAAAAATGTGACCAAGATTGTACGCTCTTTGAGTATGGGCACCCTTATTGTATTAATTTAGGACCTCACGTGCGAAGGAACGAAGTCTGGGAACTGCGTTGTCCCTAACACAAACACAAACACAAACCATGCAATTAATTAATAATAATAATGGAGGCATTTTTAAAGCGCTCTTATACGACGTATCAGAGCGCTGTACATTATTACCCCTGTTCATTAGGCGCATAAATCATTCCTGAAACCATCTCAGCTCCCTGAGGAGTATACAGCTCAATTGCTGCCATTTCGGCGCATATGGGCTAATGCAAAATACAACATCCAACTCTACCCTCAGAGGTACCCATTTTACTCCTGGGTGGAGAGAAGCAATAATGGTAAAGTGTCTTGCTCGAGGACACAAGCACCATGGTCGCGGTCGGGATTCGAACCCACATTCTGACGACTCAGCCATCAGAACACAAATCCGATGCACTAAACCGCTCGGCCATGGCACTCCACTAAATTAGACTGACCATGCAACTCGGTCGTCAAGAACTGGCAAAATTCACAAACAGCAATGTGTTTATTGTTTGGTTTGGCGAAGTTAAACGACACTTGAAAACAGCAAACAGCTGTAAAAATGTGGGGCTCTAAGCAAATGTCAATTATTGAGATTTTCCTCTTTGAGGTACCTTAGATTATTTCAAAATGAAACTGAACAACATGAGTTATTTTGTCCGCACCCCTTTTTATCTCGATTTGAGAAAAACCTACGAGGTCCTTTGTGCAACAATCAGTATTATCTACACATTTTTTGCCAATTGGGTGACTCTCAAAAGGGCATTAAAGATATATTGCCCCTGTTTAGGTCGATTTGACGGTAAATAAAATAGATTTAAATGTTGAATCACTATTTTTCTGGGATTAAGGAAGTTATAAGCTTGCATATTAGACACTGAACTAAATAAATCCCTTCAGGATTAGTACCAGTAAAATAAAAACTCTTATTATTGTTAGTAGAGTTAGCAATCTCTCAGTGGAATCACACAGACCACTCTAGGCTGTAGCTGTAACAAGACTGTTAACGACATTGAAATAAAAATAAATGTAGTGTGTTATAGACGCTCTTATCTTTAAAAATAGAATGTTAATGGTCTCTCAGGACTAAGAGCTTTCAAATAAACTGAAGCTTTCATAAGAACAGCATTGTGATCCTTCTGTGCGAATAAATAGACTATTATTAAGCCCTTTTTTACCAAAAGTGCAATCGGGCCTAAAAGTCCAAGCAACCTTCATAGTGTACAAAGTAACTTTATGATCGACAGCCATAGCGCTTATTACAATCCTATAATGTCCCGTGTCTCAAGTTTCTGTCTTCATGTCTGTTGAATTCATATGCCTCATCCGTTTTATTCCGGAAATCTCGTCGCTGTATTGAAGCTCAATAAGTCCCGTGCAAATTGTTGGGCAAACCAATGTTCAGCTGCTATCTTGCACTTTGTTACAGGAAAAACCCTCGCTCTTTCCCCGCTGAAACTGATCGTTCTTCTCGAATTAGTGTCATTTTTATATTAATTGTATACTTGGCCAATTCGCCATTTACAGATCAACTCAGCCGCAAAGAGCGCCGTCTTGCCGGGCATATTCTACTAAGCAATCGGGTAAATGTTCTTCCGAAGCGACTTTATAAATTAGAAAATCTTACTGAATGACTACAGGGATCCTTCTGTTCTCTCCTTTTATTTGTTTAACAGTGACGTATTTTACTAAGCAAACGGTAAATCGTCTGCCGAGATGGCTCTTTAAATGAGAAAATCTGAGCCATTGATTACAAAAAAACGAAGACTTGGGTTCATTTGTAATTTGTTTTACGAGGATTAGAAAGGATGTGATATTTATTATCCGGTAACGATTGTTGGCGACTGCAGTCTTAATTCTGCTGATGCGCTTCGCCAAATGACTAGACAGACATCCTCATCGGAACATTAGGGAATAGGAAGATATCCACTCTTACAAAAAATATATCATTCACATAATAGGTCCTTGCTTAGAAAACCTGTTTCTATGGTCCTTGTAATGTTGACGTCCAAAACTGACGCAAGCTTCATGACATGTTCTGTTTTATAAAGCTACCATGTTGATGGGACAGTATCGTCACGATCAGAGCAGACTTTCAACAGCGCATGGAATCGGGATCTTAGTTTAAGTGACTAGCTCATTTATGAAGCAGCAACGCTATAATGACCTAATCACGTGGGTATTACTTTCAGTAGGTGAGTTAGTCTAAAACTAGCTCTCCAATTCCATGCCATGTTAATCATGACGATATTGCCCCTTTAAAATGTATTGGATCAAATAAACAAATACCATAACCTTTAGGGTTTGTCTCGTTCCTGGGAGTTGATACTGCTTGAAAGCTCTGAAAATCAGGTAATATTTGAAGTTACCACGAATGGTATCGCCAATAGTAAATAAATTGACGCCCATATTTGATATTTATTTTATTAATTTGCGTGGAGTGGTAAACCTATTGATGTGTATTCCACCGAAAAAAGAAAAAGAAATAATATTAATAACAATCGTCTAATTTTCATAGTATATTTCTAACATTCTATACAGTTCTGTAGACAACGTTTAATATGTAAAGAGAAAACATGAACTATTTGGTAATTTTTTGTTTGTTTTGTTATTTTTTACTGTCATTATCTCGTCGCCGTGGGTTTCTTCACGTTGTTTCCCCAGAGCACCATAAAGTGAGTCATGTTTTCTCCCAATCTTCCGGTTGAGTACCACATCTTCGTCTAATGCTTCCCACGTTCCTGGGACACTGAAGTGATCGAGCGTGTTCGCGCATACATTGAATACCATTTACTAGGAACAACGAAATAAATCATTGACGGGTGCAACTAGTGCAAGCAGGTCCCCTTGGATACTGCGTCGTCAGTGTGATTCTGCATAAAACATTCGCGTAATTATAAGTGCGGCTCATGCCCATTTAAAGGGACAGTGTCGTCACGATCAACATGACATGGAATCGGAGTGCTAGTTTTAGATTATCTCAGTGACTGAAAATAATTTCCCACATGATAACCGTTGCTGCTGCATACATGAGCCAGTAATTTTCAGTCACTTAAACTAGGACATTGATTCCATGCCCTGTTGAAAGTCTGCTCTGATCGTGACGATACTGCCCCTTTAAATGGAATGTGCACGTGTACACTATTAATCCGATTTCAAACTTAATACTGAAATATAATATTAAAACTTCCTTGATGTGAAGTTGGTGATGGTACACAAAACATACTGAGATGATCATTCCGTCTGGTCTGATAAACTGTTATTTTTTTTAAAGAAAACGTGAAATGTATTACACATTTCATATAGAGCGAATAATTAACAAACCTGAATCTACAATCCCGGCCAAAATAGTTGGGACACGTGACAATAAACATACCCTCCCCTGTCCCCCGCTCCCCCGCTACCCCCACCAATGTTGTTATCTCCAGCCGGAGCACAGACCTTGGAATGAGAGCCAACATTGTCAGGGGGCCGGGGGGGGGGGGCAGCGAGATTTGACCGGGATTGTAGTTTCACAATTTTTCTCGTAAAGTGACACAACAAAACACGCTTGAACGTTCACATGTTGGTATCTGTACACTTTCTCTTAATTCGTGTTTTTAAGTAAGGATGCATTTGCAGACATTTTATTAATGGCGTGCAATCTCTTTAATGCACTTTATATTTTCAAACCAACCTATATGGGCGCATCAGCCTAAGATACTGCGAGAGCTGTGTGGCTTTTAGAAATTATTGTGTCTCAATAGAGGTTTGTATACAGATTTGGTATCCATTCTTATTACATTTACAATGTGCTGAACACATCTCCCGGTTAAACATTTTCACGGTAAAACAAATTACACGGGAAATAGGCCTATATCTGTCAGACCCATGGTTGAGATCATCAGACTGACCCAGAATCTATAGCTAAAACATTTTTGACACGAATCTGACCCAGTTTGCCTGTCATTTCTGACCCAGAAATGGTTCTGACACACGCTGAACCTCTGGGTTGATTGTGATTTGTTCTCCGGGTTGATTGTGACTTAAGTAAGGATGCAGGTTTCCCATTTAAGCCATATATTCCTGTATGGAACTGCGATATTTTTTTAACAAGAGCTTGAACCTCACTCCTTGGCTCAACAACACCCCCACCCCCCCACCCACCCGTGTATTCCGAACGCGTGTATGCAATACTAATATTGACAATGAATACGGGCTACACACTGATTATCGACAACAAGACCCATCATCACCCGCAAGCGGTTTCCGGAAACAGACATCGCAAACGGCCGTCATCAAGTATTCTGTTCACGTATCAAGCCCAAATCCCTGGACGATCAACGGCTCTCATATCGCAGCAATATACAGCGCAACAGACGGGAGAGTAGTTGCATCGGCTGAGCCGCGGTGAAAGACTGCACTTTTCCCCACTGTCCCCCACACCCCACTTAGTACTGCAAGTTTACGGTTAATTTGGTAACCGAGTAATCGAATATCAAATATACGGTTAATCGGTTAACCGAATCGAATCGAATTTAAGATATTAGTATATAGGCCCTATACAGATATATGTGACTTGTAAATTTTGTGAATTGTTTGAAGATGTATACGAGGGGACCAAATTTCCCATATACAAAGTATGGTGGCTAAGAGAGCCCTCACAAATCGGGCAAAAGTTCATACCCCTATGTGAAAAAGTCCTTTAAAACACAGCACGACAGAATTCCAATCGACCCAGCAATTTTGGCTGCAATTGGACATCGTTTCATAGAAATTTTTTAGAAAATTAAAAATGCCGACGCGCGGGTCTGAGGCGACGCGCGCTGAGACCAGAATCCGGAGTGGTTTAAGATGAAACATTGGAGACAAGGGCAAGGAAGAATACTCCTCAGAAAGGAGTTTCATCAACATCCTAGCTTCCAGGCTCTCATTATTTGAAGGCGAACATTGGGTTTTAGTATTGTTGGTAAAACAATGGGTCAGGGATGTCTATTTAATTTATCATTTAATGATAAATCAAGTACTTGAAAACATAATTATTTTAATAAACCATTTTAGAAACCAAAGTTAATGACCATTGACCATGGCCTAGGGTAACTTTCTGGGGACTGTATCCGGTTAGTTATGGCATGGCGTTATGGCATTATAGTTATGGCATGGCATTTTATGGCCACAAAATGATAAACAAGGCTAAGATCTGGGAATATGATTTTAATGAATGGTGAAGGGGAATCTATGGTCGTAGGTTAAAGTTCAGGCTAACAGTAAAGGACCTGTGAAATAAGAATTATTTTAAATGAATACATTATGCACACCTCTGTGCAATGTTGACATCACTTTTCCACCATTTAATTGCCAAATAGTTGGTGTTTTGATATCTTTTGTGGTACTTTTTGATTTATATGCTAATAGCAATATGCATATTCATATACAAATCTGTGATGTCACTGCGGGATCATGGTTGCAACATCATGGTTGATTTGTGCATAATATATTACTGAATTCCTCGTCTTTTCAAAAGTCAGTTTTCGTAACCGTTTGTGTTATCTTTTTAACTGAGTGTTTGAACCCCAATGTTGAGGTAACCATTGTTTTGTTGGGAAAGGTTTTGGGTTGTGATTGTGTGCACTTTCTGTGCTGCTGTGACACTGAGTTCTTCTTGTGTTCTCACAAACAGCGCCCTTATGTGTAAAGGAAAAACATGCATTTGTTTTCAAATTTAAACAGGATAGGCCGAGTTAATTTTCACTTTACCTAAAAAATATACCCATTTTATTTAAACTATCCAGAAGCATGGATATTATTATTTGCTAAAAATATTATCTATAAATAAAAATTGCATTTCAAAGACCCTTTAACCTCATAACAGTGCAAGCGCCGGTCGTAGCCTCCGGTCGTAGCTTCTTCGGCGTTACGCGTTAGGTGTTCACTTTGATCACGGCTCGCCGGACCTTCGGGGAGTAAGCAACATTTGCAATCCATGATCTTCCCAGCAATAAGGGATTACCAACGGATAAAAAAAAAAAACCGAGCAAACAAATTACAGAACCGGATTAGAATATGGAAATTTATACGGAGCATGAAATTAAATACACATGTAATGTTGGCAAAACTGCTTCCATGGGTATTCTTACTTTCTTTGAATTAAGGCATTAAACCACCAACCTGTGAAAGGTTCAGCTCAATGCACAGTCATGAGAAAAGGGTGAAAAAAAAACATTCACAAGTTTACAGAAAACGCATGGAGCAAAAATATGCTATCTGCAACATTTTGTTTAAATTGCATAGATTGTTTTGTGTGATTTTCTTTAAAATAAGACTGACTAAGAGCAATTAAATTTGTCAGGATAATTGGTACGTTTAAGTATTTAGACGGTTAACCGGTTAACCGACCGAAACTGCACTAACCTTTTAGAAATTTGCTAACCGGCTAACCGAAACCAACATTTAAAAAAAAATACCGCATTGGTCATAATCAATCATTGTGAGAGGCTTATCGATGATTTTCGTTTGAAGATGTACACACAGTTGCCGACTGTATGGCCGTCGGGTGCCAACATTCGGCTAACCGGTTAAACCGCCCGTGAAGGTTTCGGTTAAACGGTTAGCGAACTAACCGGTTACTCCCAGCACTAATCTTGAACATCTTCTACGCGCCACTCTCCTTGGTGTGGAGACTATTATGCCAACACGCCTCAAATCCCGACATCCACCGTCCGTGTCAATCAAACGTCTGACGGAGGAAGCAAGATGGTGCCCCAATCAGAGACTGGGCGCTCAAAAAATGGCAACTACAATGGAACAGGTAAAACTTGTAGCTTTGCATGGTGAAGAGGATAAGTAAGACTAATTGCGGTGACACCATGTGAAATTCTCAATTGAGTAGTAATTAGTTCTGAAAAGAACTGGAGGTTACAACTCGACGTTTCGATCAGTATGCTCTGATCGTCTTCAGGAGAATGCCGGACTGGGAAATGCTGCTGCTTAAGTAGGCTGCTGGAGGATCACGTGATGGCTGTCGTTACAATGGAACAGCAGCACACAACTACTTGGCTGTGATCTCTCAAGATCGCCCTGGGTCAAACTCAACCGCCTTAGAACCGGTGTTAACAGATTCAGAGAGTCACAGCACAAGTGGGGCATAACTGATGACCCCCTCTACGATTGTGGAGCAATCCAAACTGCGGACCACGTCACAGTTACTTACCCCAGATACCGTTGCCCAGGCGATCTCATCAGACTGGATTCTGATGCACAGCTATGGCTGAACACCTCAGCTTTTCATTGCCGACCTTGCATAACAGTATTTATTGCGTGTTTAATTAGTTTGATAGGTTTATACGAAATAATAATGATACTCCCAGCACTAGTCCCGTTTGCAGATAATAATTCGGTGAGTTTGTAATAAATGTTATGCCTTCCCATTAAAGCTGATATATGTACTATCTGTGTTCTCGAAAAACATAATTGATCACAGATTTTGCATGTATCAAACATGTCTGAGGCGCTATCATTTTAATGCGATTAATCAATTTCTTTTCGGGCTGTGCATTTTCGGATATTTTTGGAACCGGATACCCGAAATCAGGACACTTCGGAGACCCGGATACCCGTTTTCATTTTTGTTGAAAACATGCCTCCCGGGTGGTGTACAAATACATGTACTGTAAATGGTAACAAATTGACTTTTATAATACAGAGGATACCATACTATCGATCTTTTCTTTATTGGAGTGTAATCTCTTGAATTTAAAGATAATTGTCTGTACAAGTGCATTGTTCAAGAGTCACAGATTTCTGTTTGCACCGTTCAAATGTTAAGTCCGAATTATAAAAAGTGGTTTACGGATAATTGGAACCGAAAAATGGAACCGGGTAATTACCGTTTCGTTCGGGTATCTGGATACCCGGATACCCGGCACAGCCCTAATTTCTTTTACAAAACATCTGAGTGCATGTTCACTGCTTTATTTTGATTTAATAATGACACGCTGGAATAAGCTGAACGTTCGCAGGTACTTCGTATGTATAGCCTATATTTATCTTGTTTCTTATGAAATATGGATGCATTTACAGACATGTCACTAAAGGTATACCTATACTGGCTGCTTCTAATGATTTATTGCAAGCCCTTGCTATAGGCCTACCTCCCGGGTTGGTATTTTGTTGAACGGTTCATTGCACGATAGCACCAAACATCGAATTTTCGTGAACAAATCAAAACCCGCGCAAAACATTCAGAAGCATTTCGACACGTTTCTCCTGCAGGGTGTCCGATTAAGTACCCTTCCGTAACCCAGTTTATATTTTGGTTTATCCCGCGGGAGACATGATTTATTTCCCCCTGCAGTCCTTAACCAAAAACAAAACTGGCGAACAACAAAATTAGAAATTGAAGTGCGTGACATTTCGGTGTGAGGCAAACAAAATGGCGGGAAAGTGATTTGGGAGCGGTTTGGTGAGATGGCAGGCAATTCTTAATTCGTTTAATTAACGTTTATGTGAATACTCCCTATAGCAAACCAGAACGCAGCCTAAGTACAGGAAAGAGTGACCTAGAAGACATTTTTTATGCAATTTAAAACAGCTTCAAAACTCAATCACAAGTTGGAATTGGGTTAGCTGTAGACTGAAGATTCGGGTATTAAAAAGAAAATTCATTCATTTCGCATATTATACGAAATGGTAAAATAATCCATCGATTCTCAGACATGCGGACACAACTGTTGAAATGATTCGAACTATACCTATGCTTGTAAACACATGCCAAAAACCTAGAATGCGTTGAAAACCGATTGAGTGTTTGGGTTTACTTCAGAGATATAAATACTTTTTAATAATTAATTAGGTTAAAGCAATTCACGCATTTTGCAAAAGGTTCAACAATAATAAAGGGAATAACAGTTTGTCATGCTGACTTTACCGCGGGTTAATGACCGCTGTTTTGGGTGTTTGTTAACGTGCAATAAATTATGGTTATTCCTATTCATAAAATGCCCGTATCGATTTCGTTTCCAAAATGTAAAAAAAAATAATAATAATTGTTGAATAAAGCCAAATAGAAATGGGCAAATATAGTCACGTTTTGGGTACACACGAAACACTGTGTGAGGCGCGTGATGCCAATCTTCGTCACTCTGATTGGTTCAAATCCGCCTCGCGCGTCGCACAAAACATCTGGTGAACAGCTGGCACATACGCGCTGCACTGATTTTGATAAGCCATGTCTTTACCATCCGTTAATACACCCCAACGTGATGACGTTTTGTCCAATCAGATTGTCTAAACTGTCTTGTGCATTTATGAATGGAGAAGAATGGTTTAAACTATTTTTTTAGAGCTGCACAAGGATCCTCAAACAGAACAAACTTCCAAACACCAGAATAAAACTGTGACCATGAAAGTATTTTCAGCTTTTCTAAAGCACTGAAGAATGAGAAACCCTCGTCAGTATTTGAAAACTGCTTCAAAGTTATAATTTGGAATTGCGTTAGGCCAAAACAATTCTCAGGTTCCTGGTCTCCGCGCGCGTCGCCTCAGACCCACAAGTTCTATTTATTTTTTTGTTTTTTTCTATGAAACGATGTCCAATTGCAGCCAAAATTACTGGATCGATTGGAATTCTGCCGAGCTGTATTATAAACGACTTTTTTCACATAGGAGTATGAACGTTTGCCCGATTCGTGAGGCCACTATACTTTGTGTATGGGAAATTTGGTCTGGTTCCAATAACCGCGTATACGTGTATCACGTATTTCACTGGTTGGCAAAAAATAAAAAAATAAAAAAATAAAAAAATAAAAAAAATAAAAAAAACAAGATTAAAAAAAAAACCACCCAAAAAAGCCGACCTATGACCAGACATTTTGGTCTTAGCTTCAGACCTATCAGATCAATTGAAGAATCGGGTGAAAGGTATGAATGAATTTCGCAATGTTCAAAGAAAAATCTCTCGATTTTTAGATATGGTGAAGAATGTTTCGAACTGCCCATGTTTCTTGTAACAACATTATATAAAAATATAAATACAAAAAAGCGACATAAAATCATTTTCCTAACATTGAAAAACACTTCAAAACGATAGATTGATTACGGAATTGGGTTTGCTTCAGATATATATTAGATTTAATAATGAAATGTGGTAAAGGAATTATCGAATTTCGAGAATTATATTAACACCTGTAAATATAGACGTCTATGCTATACATGGACGGATCATCATGAGCACAGGCCCTGGGCACAAATTCACCACGGGCCCATACACGCGCATAATACTACTAGTACTATGCTTTTTTAAATATTTTTTTTGAAAACCAAGGGCCCCTATTGGCTCCTGGGCCCGGGGCACGTGCCCAGTTTGCCCGTGCGGTAATCCGTGCATGATGCTATAGTACGGTGCGTATATTTCAGTAGGCACGGTAAAGATCTATCGAAGACATTGTGCTATTTGAAATTGCGCAAAACCTTAAGGAAACAGCGTTCAAATTACTTTCCCAAAGTGTCCATTATCTGAATGAAAACATACTGGAGGCGTGTGTCTCTCAAAACCGGTCATGATCAGCTGAGCGTCTCTCCTCCGCAAAGCCAAACCTCAACTGATGTCATCAGTGGGCCGCTCATGGGACTTAATTCAATAAAGGCCCAAAAGACGCGAAATATTATTTTACCAAACAGTTTAGCGATCGATCACGTATAACTATCGGTGCAATTTCATCCGTTTGAGTCCCCAGGGACGGGGCAATGTGTCCGTTGCCGGTGTCCCTGGTGGCGCTGAAAACGTGTGATTGTTATTTTTGCGCCAATCCGTGCCTGCTGCTGAGAGTGATGAACAGAACACATCACTGCTGGATTATATTGTAGAGGGTTGATGTCCGATGTAATGAATGGCTTCACAGCGAGAGAGACAGACTCTTCATGCATCTCCGATCATAAGTTATTTACACTGCCGGGATGTGTTATTTCGGATCTGGACCATTGAATTATTGTTTACACAGAGCTGACGGATTATTGTAAATATTGTTGAAATTGAATGATTTCTTGAATTACATAATGAAAGAGGAATAACATATTTAGTGTTCTGATGCACTTTTAGAGGGAGTGACGCACTCACATTGGTCATCTATCAGCACATTAGGACAACGGTTCACTTGTTACCATAACTGTAGAGGACTTAACATGCCCACTATTACTTAGTATTAGATATTTGTTCTTTAAAGGTTGTAACATGGATGTTTTGCCGTGTCCCATAAACAGAAGATGCAACATTGATATTTGATAAACCAAGTTAATTTCAGCCTCTAGTTTTCACAAAATTAAACCAGAAAACCATAACCGTCCCACAACGTTTTTTTAAAATTCGACATACTGCTTTCTCTTTGAAAGCACATCAGACAGCATTATTCCTCATGTGGATTGATACGTGTATACCGACTTTTACACCAAGTTAGTTTTTAAATAATTCAGTAATTAAGGTATGGTATTGCGGTAACACCATGTGAAATGCTCAATTGAGTAGTAATTACTTCTGAAAAGAACTGGAGGTAGTTTCAGAACTAATTACTACTACTGGAGGTAGTTTCAGAACTAATTACTACTACTGGAGGTAGTTTCAGAACTAATTACTACTCAATTGAGCATTTCACATGGTGTCACCGCAATTACTCTTACTTATCCTCCTCACCATGCAAAGCTACAAGCAGGCTAAGGTAAGGTATGCTATATCATTGGGAAAAAATTGGTTGTACGAATATGCTTACTTTCATTGAACCAGGTATATTAAACAAGTGAACGTTTAAGCTTTTAACATTGTGGCGTTAAGGAGAATTGTTTTTAAATGTATTGAGTTTGTTTGTATTCATTATAATATTGAATTTTAATAGGAAAAAAGCATTCTTTTCTAAATTGATTTCTATGTGAAATGTATACCATCTTGAGTTTCACATTACAATTCGAAAATGTTATTTGAATTACCAATGTCATACCTTCGCTTTAACCTTTAGCTTCAAAGTCGTTCAGCTTTGTTAACGCCGTGTCGTTAATTGAAAAGAAGTGCATTCATAATTCACTTTTTTTTGTTTTCGTTAATGACACACTGAAATAAGCTAAGACGTTCAGTGCTTGGTATGTGTACATGAATATTGATTGTTATGAAATATAGACCGTGCATTTACAGCCATTGTTGCCACATCACAGCATGCATTACCGTACTGGCACCAACCATGCCTGGAATTTTCCTTCCTCCATGCTTGAACATAGACTGAGATCAACTCGTAGATTGGCCGTATTTGTCTATGGGGATTCGCGCCGTTTCATAGCACACACTGTGTAGCGCGCTATCTCGATCCCATCGTATTACATATTGCATGGGCAGCAGTGAATCACCAGAATAGCGCTAATATAGACTTGATCTCAAGTCTAGCTCGAACAACAAATTTGAAGTGAATTCATAATGATTTATTGCGGGTTGGCATTTTGATGTAAGATTCACTACACGATAGCACCACACCTCAAATATTCGTGAACCTTAATACAAATACTCAAAACCTTCAGAAGTCTTTCAACACGTTCCCCCTGCAGGGTATCCGATTTAGTACACTATATACCACAACCTTTTTTTCTTCTTCTTCTTTATTTTCTTTTCTTCTTCTTCTTTTTGTATTCCCTGTGGGAGACATTATTTTTTCACCTGCAGTCCTTACTAAAAATAAAATTGACAACAAATTTAAAAATTGAAGTGCGTGACTAACAAATTGCAGGGAAGTGAGATGGAAGCGGTTTTATGAGATGGCAGACAGTCCTTAATTCGTTTAATTAACGTGAATACTCCCTGTAGGAAACCATAGCGCAGCCATACCAAAGGAAAGACTCACCCAGAACGCATTTTTTTACCATTGAAAATTGCTACTCAGCTTTCATTCAGAATTTTGTTTTGTTTTGTTTTGTTTTTCCCATTGAGCCATGCGTGCAGTGAGGCGCAATGAAAACGAAGCTTTAATTGACGAAAACAGTAATTTCGTTTGAGCTTTTTCTGTTACGGCCCGTTGAGTACGGTCTTCGATCACAGAGACAAGTTACCTAGGTTACATTAATGGGTACATTTCACATGTAATTGTCGCGCCGTTTGGTTCCCATTGCATAATTGCTGCTGTCAACGGCGTTCATCGTAGTTAATGTTTTTAAGGAAATGTTACCGCGGTTCAATTAAAACTGTAGAATACATGTTTAGTGTTCTCTTGTTTTAGGTTTTTTTTTTTTTTTTTTTTTTTTTTGGCACGAAGGTGTCTTAAGCAGCCCATCAGATTGTGTTCAGTTTAGTGACAAGGGCTTCCTGTGTGCAACCTAAACTCCGTTGCAAATTTAACGCAGGTTGGAATGAGTACATAATCTTTGCGGTTAAAGGATTCAGCGTAGTTAATGATTATTAAAGGATGATTTATCGCGGTTTAATTAGAACCGACGACTACATGTTTATTTATTTATTTTTTGTTGTAGGATGTTTTTTTCTTGTCGAAGATGTCACCCCGCCCGATTTTGTTCAGTTTAGCGACAAGATGTTCCTGCGTGTGACACTATACGCGTAGGTTATTTAACACATGTTGAGCAATTGCATAATCGTTGCGGTCAACGGGTTCAGCACTTAATTCAGAGGTGGCCAACCTTTTCTGGGTTGAAATGTGGCCCGCGAAGCCACAGTCATGAAAAACAAAATATATTCATGTGCGAAATAAGCCTTATCAATAAGTAAATAAATATTCCATGCATCCCGTCATGTTTCTTTTGGAACGGTGCTTACGTGGAGTGCCATGGTCGAGCGGTTTAGTGAATCGGATTTGTGTTCTGATGGCTGAGTCGTCAGAATGTGGGTTCGAATCCCAGCCGCGACCGGGGTACGGTAAATGGGTACCTGTGGTTGGTGTGTTTGATCATAGAGCAAGGGTTTGATTAGCCCATATGCGCTGAAATGGCAGCAATTGAGCTGTATACTCCCTAGGGAGCTGAGATGGTTTCAGGAATGATTTAATATGAGCCTGATGAGCAGGGGTAATAATATAATGCGCCTTGAGCACGTGCGCTATATAAGTCTTTATTATTATTATTATTATTATTATTATTATTATTATTATTATTATTATTATTATTATTATTATTATTATTATTATTATTATTATTATTATTATTATTATTATTATTATTATTATTATTATTATTATTATTATTATTACGTTTAATACCAAAAGCCAGTATTGTATATTCCATCGCTTCCCTTCAAACAACCAATACGTGAAAGTTTCAGCTTGTTACGAAGAAAACCCACGTCTCACGGTGAATTTCTGACAACGACAGAAGTCCATCGGAAACAAACTAAAGGTGATTTCCACACCGAGTGTGGAATACTAGCGGTGACGTAGCCAAGGGGAAGGGGGCGGCAAACTTGTTGGTACACTGTAAAAAAAACATGTCAATTTACAGCAAAATGCAGGCAACTCTATTTCCAACAATTTGCTGTATTACAATTTTACATAACAAGTGTGTTATACTGATTTACACAATTCTTTTGTGGGCCGAAAAAGAGAATCACAAAAACAAACAAAATATGGAAACGTACTGCAGTTTCATTGTTATGTGTTTACAGAAATTGTGTAAATCAGTTTAACACACTTGTTACGTAAAATTGTAATACATCAAATTGTTGGAAATAGAGTTGCCTGCATTTTGCTGTAAATTTACATGTTTTTTTCATTGTATTTCTGAATTTATTTGTTTGCTAAACAGTAGCGTATGAAAACAAATAAAAAATATAATAATAAAAGAGAAGAGAAAATTATACATGAGGTGTTGTTTTAAGTGGTGTTTGGGGTGGGGGTAGGGTGGTAATAACCTCTACCAGGGCATTTATGCAAACACTGTGTGCAACAATATAATAGGCACATCTACCCCTAAAAAATGTTTGCCTCCCCCCCTCTGAAAATCCTGGCCACGCCACTGAATACTATATCTACTGTTGAAGGGAATGGTATGACCGTTATCAAATTAACAATTTATCTAAAAAACGTAAAAATGGTACACATAATTATCACCCTGAGAAACGATTTCGTATGAAGTGCTTTTGTCTTAGAGAAAGCACGAATTGTTGTGACATATTCATAACTATTTTGTAAAATATTTGTTTGTAACTAAACAAACAAACACCCCCAAAAAACAAACAAACAAACATGAAACAGTCGTTTTCTCCAAAATATGTAATGAAATTTCCCCAGGTTAGTTTTATGAGTTCTTTAAAACTAGGGAGTTAAAATGAACATGCGCAAATTCAGTGTCGCGAAAAGGGGGCGGGGACACACGGCAAAAGGAGGGGTACACGAAAAAAAAAAACATATGCATATACGGCGATAATACGGGGCACGTGTCCCCTTAATCTGCCAATGAACTGCACCTTCCCTTCAAAACGTCAGTCTTTGCGGACGATGCATTCAATACATAACAAAATACACATTCGATATGAACTGTAATACATCATTGCATATGCGTACACGGACATTCGCGATCAGCCGTTGCGTGGAGTGACTTGACCAAGTGGGCGGGGATTACTTGATCGCCGCGGCAGTGTTAAGCAACCAGGCACTCTGATATCTTCACCGATTCAATCACAACTTCTCTCTTAGGCACTGCTCGGGAAAAAAAACATTGACTATTGTGTGCGTCACGTCCCGCAGGAATATATATATGTATAGGTGCAACAGTTAGAGACACGGAGATGGCAATTATCAACTTCAGTATTTTACTCATAGATATCTAGTTATTTTGTGTTTTTTTGGGGGAAAACTCCTTCGAGCCAGCACCATGAAAGGAGTGACTACTCAATTTCCAGGCTTTGCTGGAAGTGCATGGTCTACAAGGTCAATACGGTGCCACCAAATAACTTGTGTCTACGTCTTTGTTACAGGCCTTCTCGTGATCTGGGCAGGTTGCGGCGCGGCTGACGAGGATATGACTGAATACCTGGAGTGCTACAGGTGTACGGCCTACGATTTCGAGGCGGACTTCCAAGCCAAACTGTCCAGTTGCGAGAAAGGGGAAACGTATGATATCGTGAAGTGCCCGTACGATATGCAGGTACGCGAATATGTGTCAGAGAGCGAGACGAAGCTAAGCAGCTTCACGCTATATCCGAGTTGCACAGTAAGTTTCAGTATTCGTCTTTGGTAATTCAAAACTTGTGTTTCTAGGATCCTGTTAGAATTGGATGGTTCGTCATTGTTTGTTGAATATTGTACGTTCATTTCAACCGTCTTTTGGTTTTTGATCGTCTAACATCGAATGATTCATTTAAGGTAAACAGAATTGTATTTGGTATAACTTGCCGTACGTATCCTCCAGTTTCCAGAAATTTACCATAAGACTAACCGTGAAAAAGTGTTCACACTAGGTGCTCACGTTTCTGAGGAACCAACAACAACAAAATGTTACGTTTTTATTCTTCTATTTCGTATGTTTTACAAAAACAAGTTGCCGTCACAATACATTCTGTTAACTATTGTATAAAAAGCACTCCATAAGAAAACGTAAGGGTGATTGATACGTGAAACAACTATATCCAATTTAAAAAAATTATATATATATATATATATATATATATATATATATATATATATATATATAGGCCTATATATATATGGCTATATATATATATATATATAGATATATATATATATATATATATATATATATATATATATATATATATATACATTTTCTTGCTTGTTAGTTTATTTGTCTGATTTGTTATACTGTCCTTGTCAGCTGACTCCTTCCTTTTTCACTTATCTATACCTTTATCTACTCACGTTTAATCCCTATTTTGTCTGGTACCAGGGCCAGTACATTACTCTGTCTTTTGTACATTCCTTTGTGTTAAGTTCACACCTGACTAACTGTGTATTTGTTCATGTTTGTATATCGTCCATTTTGCCTTTGAGAAAGAACCTGCTAGATTCGAAAACTACTATTTTGAACTTACCAAGAAGTTAGTTTTTTTTAAATAATAGTTCATCGATTTGATAACCTGTGCCAATGGTGTACATTCCCTTTAACTGAACACAAAAACGATGGGCATTATAGCTCTTGAATACAGTCTGTGTAAACATTAATAATAATAATAATAATAATAATAATAATGTGTGGATTTATATAGCGCACGTATCCACCAACTAAGTGGTGCTCAAGGCGCATTATATTATTATCCCTGCTCATAAGGCTCATAAGGCTCATAAATCATTCCTGAAACCATCTCAGCTCCCTGGGGAGTATACAGCTCAATTGCTGCCATTTCTAGCGCATATAGAGCAAACCAACTCTGCCTTCACAGGTACCCATTTAACCCCTGGGTGGAGAGAAGCAATTATGATTAAGTGTCTTGCTCAAGGATTCAAGTGTCACGGCCGTGATTCGAACCCACATTCTGTTGCTAACACCAGAACTTGAATCCGGTAAGCTAGACCACTCGGCCACGACACCCCATTGGGAGCATTTATAGAGAAGATGTAACATTGGTAATTACCACATTATCAAATTAAAGAATTCATATATAAAAACGTAATTGTTGTGTAAAGTTTTGTATAAGTTCCAGTTATTCTGAAAAGTAAATTCTGTCTAAAGTGCTCTTACTCAGAGAAAGGAGGAATTTGTATGCATGATTTACAAACAAGTTAGAAAGGAGGAATTATTATGCAGAATTACAAAATAAAACACATCTTTGTTTAAAACATTTAACAGTTCTTCAATGTTATATGTGTATTAGTGTTTTGGTTTTAATTAAAGAGATAATATCGCCACGATCAGATCTCAGAGCAGACATTCAACAGGGCATGGAATCGGTGTCGTAGTTTAAGGTGAACACAGCGACTGAAAATTACTGGCTACTTGATGCAGCAGCAACGGTAATATGACCTTATCATGTGGGGTAATATTTTCAGTCACTGAGTTTATAATCTAAAACTAGCACTCCGATTCGACGCCCTGTTGATCATGACACTAATGATCACCTTCATGTATTTTGAAACTTTCACAGGTTGTTCATAAATATATTATATATTTCTTGAAAACGAAATGTTGAAATTCACTTACGTTTCCAAGCAAATTAGTCTTGTATTTTCCTTCCCTTTAATTGGGAGATTAAAATGAGAACACATAACTAATCAAAAACTAAGGGACCAAGAAAATAAATTATTTTCGAATAAGTTATTTCATAATAATTGACCAGGAATTTTACTAACTTGAAAACATTATTCACGCAGTATCCATGTTGAAATCACATTTCCACCTTCTAACTGCCAGTTTGCGGGTGTCAATTCGATACATTGTTGGCACTTTTCTGTAATTTATTTTTATGAAAATTTGAATATTAATTAGCACATTTTTGATGTCATCTATGGATTGTTAAACAATGTTTCTGTAAAATCGTTTGTGAAATTGAATGAGATGCAGTGCCCTTTGGCGAGGAAATAAATAAAAGTGTACTGAATTAAAATAAGACAGCTATTACAAAAAGAGGAAAGTCCACAATAAATCAACAATTACGAGAAAGTACCGATTTACAGGAATAAGCATCTTTAAGCTGAGTAAATGTACAGTTTTACATACAACTTGCTTGGTGTAAAGTTGACGATGGCACTTTTGGGTGAATTTGCGCGCTTTATAAATCTTCATTATGATTGCGTCAAACTCCACTTCAAGTATTTCTGTCGTAATTTATGTCATCCGAATAGCCATAATGCATTTTCACTATTTCTCATTATAATTTATGACATAACAATAAACAACTGAAAGTACAACAGGTTGGGTTGTTAGTAAGACGTTTAACTTTGCATGGTGAAAAGGATAAGTAAAGACTGCTGTGCCCGGAAAAACTTAAGGGCGTAAGACAGATTAGGTTAAGCGTGCGCTTACGTCCTTTTAACGGGCACGCGACAGTTTGTGGTTACACCGTGAAAAGATTATCTTTTTAGTAGTATAAGTGGTTCTGAAAAGAATCATGCAGTTGGTTACAATTCGACGTTTCGATGAGTGTGCTCTGATCGTCTGCAGGAGAATGCCAGACCCTTGGAGATGCTGGATGCTGGCGGAGTCTTCGCACTAATCCCCCATGCAGCATCCATCATTCTACTTAAGCAGCAGTATCTCCTGAGAGTCCGGTATTCTCCTGAAGACGATCAGAACATACTGATCGAAACGTCGAATTGTGACCAACTGGTTCTTTTCAGAACCACTATAATACTCAAAGGAAAAAAATACATGCAGTCTTTACTAAGGTCTTGATTCGTATAAAGTATGAAACATGGATGCATTTACAGACATTACTAAGAAAAGTGTAAAATGGTTTTAACTCTTTCATTACCATTGGTGACTTAAGTCGACAACACACAAGCTCCTTATATGATGCTACAATATAATATATTGGCTGATTTTGAGACACGTATGCAGTATAGATAATTATATATGTGACATTCCAGTAAAACAAATTAATATTGTTTCAAGAACATAAGTACCAGCATATATGAAGCTTCTCCACACACAAAAATGTATATAAATTAAAATGACTTGAACATGAAGGTTATGAATAAGCTGTGGGTTGGGATTGAACCAAATCACACGCATTTTTGGTATAATTATGTATCCTTCATAAACACTTGAATTGCCTTAAAAGGTCAAAGTAAACTGTTTGTTATTTGCCCCAAAATGGCATGATAAATGTCATTAAATGTTTGCTGCAACAGAAACTGCCAACATGAAGTGTCATATCTTTACAATGTGGAAAGGCTTATTAGTATTATATAAATCAACATATCACGACTTCATATTGCGGATGTAACAGATCCAAAAAGTGGACCTGGACCCAATTTCATAGCGCTGCTTACCGGTAAGCAAGTTTTCGTGCTAAAAATAGCAAAACAAACTATAGGCCTACATGTATTTAACCATAGGCGTATTTCACAGGTTAGCAAGAAAATACAGAGTGGCGCGTGCGCGTTCACCATGCATGGATTTGTATCGTTGCGTCACTCATTTGCCAGAAGTAGGCTAACGGCTGACATGTTATGCCCCAGTCACATTTCCGCCGGGCGCCGGGCGGAGAGGGGGTATCGGGCGGTCACCCGATGTCCCGGCCATCGGAGACAAATCCCGGATGTCTCAAATTGCACTTGGTCACGGTCACATTAGATACGGGCGCCGCACGGCAACAAATTAGATTTCAGCCGATTAAGTCGAACGGACAACGGACGGGGACCGTAGGGTGGCCCTACGGACATCGTCCAGGCACCGTACGGAGGCCTTGAGGCACCCGGCCGATGTTTTCCGCCCGGGCGGAGCCCGCCAGGTGAACGGGGGGAGGCCGGACGTATCCCGCACGATGCCCGCTTGGGATTTAATGTTTGTACGGCTCCCTTACGGGTCCCCTGCGGTTCATTTGCGATGAGTTGGGTCGAAAAAAAGTCTGCCGGCCATCGGAAAATTATAACTCCGCGTTAAAAGTTGGCGGCGGCCCGTGCGGCGTGTTTTAATCGGCCGATAGCTCCGATTGATCCGCCGGTGACCGTAAGATTTCCCCGATTCCCGTGCGATTTTAGGCAAAAAGCTCGCCGGGCGGGCGCCTTTCCTACAATCGGCGTAAATGTGACTGGGGCATTAGCGTGCATTTCTCTGTGCTTAACGGTTAGCTGCGCTATGAATTTGGGACCAGGTTAGAAAAATCTCTACAAAAATAGGCCTATGATTTCTCATGATTTTTCCTGATTTCTTGATTTTTTACAAACCTCCCTTTACCTCGATATTTTCTTGAAAGAAGAGAAGTAGCCATCAAAGAACGATAGAAGTAGCCTGAACCGTGTCCAAATAGTTTCTTGTTTGTGGGGATGTTGACAGTCTGTAAATCCTCCAGGCGGTTCAGTGGGCTTTATCCTCTAGACTAAAGGGAGAACCAGGCCAGATTTCCATTTTTAAGGATTTGTTACTTTTTGTCAAATCACATCCCTTCATATGACATCATGGACAGATTATGGCGTACGTTCGGTGCCCAATTTTACTTGGATTAGCCTATGTTCGAAGAATGAAACGCGCACGTGCCGACATGCTAAGACAGTATACATGCACCGTGAATTAAGTTTTGATAACCACAGCGTGTTCACACGCGATGACGTACGATGGCGCGTGACGCTCACGGCCGTATGGCGTGTACAACCATATCGCTGTTTTTATGATATTTTTTTATTTATATTTCAGCAAACCTTTAAAACGCGTGCGCTATGTGTTTCGCTTTTATACTTTGCCCGTCCCCACCGCTTTTATCCAAAGATAGTGGATATACCGGTGGGCAGGAGCGAACTTTTACATTGGCGAATTTGTTTCCATTAGTATAGTTCTATATTCCTTTCAGAAGGGAATCATCTTCAAATGACTGAAGCATAAAGAGGAACTGAATAAATCACACTGTGTCATAAATTCATTTATTCACTTAATATTTACTTTTTTATCCATACCCTAGTCAACTGTATAGACGACCATCACATCACATCAAACAAACAAAAACAAACAAACAAAACAAAAACAAAACTAAGTAAGACTAATTGCGGTGACACCATGTGGAATCTCAATTGAGTAGTAATTAGTTCTGAAAAGAACTGGTGGTACCAGTTCTTTTCAGAACTAATTACTACTCAATTGAGATTCCACATGGTGTCACCCCAATTAGTCTTACTTATCATCCTCACCATGCAAAGCTACAAGTTTTACCTAAAAACAAAACTAAACAAACAAACAATGGTCAAACTGTGCCGGTCACAAAATGTACACTGGTCTATGACAAGAAACAATAAAATCTGATATTTTGAGATTCCAGCAGAAAAAAGACGCGTAATTTAATTTTTCTTTCTTAAAACACTAACATTACATCTCAAATCTTATTCATCCGAAAATTTAAAAACCATCTTTATGTTATGTGCATGGAGAGGTACAACATGTACAAACTCTACATACAAATACACACACTTTTGCCTGGCGGGAAATCACCCGGGTACTTAAAAGTGATATATTACTACTCAAAACAATTTAGGGAACACCGGATTTTTAACATCAAATAGGTTTGAAATGTTCCATGAACCGGGATTTTCATTTGCAACCCCCTCTCTCTTTCAGTAGTCATGTCATGAAATGTGTAATCACTACATGCATCCTTTATCATCTGTTTCATTGTGCAGTTGTTTCTCATCAATTCTGTGAAACATTGTGTTTATCTGAAATAAATGATCTTGCTTTACCTGAGATTATCCCGGTGTTCCCTAAGTAGTAGTAGTAGTATATATATATTTGGTTTCAAGTTAAATTTTCTGTGGATGTCCTTATTTTACTATTTTTTATTTATTTATTTATTTTTTATAAAGAAAAAACTTACAGAGTATTTTTTTCAAAGATTAAAATTGCCAGTGAAATTTTACACAAAGTTGGGTAAATTTTGCGAAAGCGTTTTGTAAATTCCGAAGATTGTGAAAATATCTGTTGTGGTTAATGAGATATGATTTTTTTGAAATATTAAACTCAATAGACGTGTGTGCCACACAGTCATGCATAACGTCCGTTCAGTCTGAGGCATTGAGGGCAGAGTATTTAATTAGTAATAATTAAATAGAAAATCAATTAGTGATTGGTTTTCTTACGTCGTCGGTATTGGACCAATCTAGGAATTCCAAGGATTGTAAGTGCAAAATATGAAGTCATTCTGAGCTTGGCAACTATGGGTTTTTTTTCTCGATAAGTCTCATCGAGAAGGAGAAGAAAACAAAACAAAAAAGGACAATTTCAAGAGGTGTTCGCGCTGTCTCACGCGAACACTTAATTATATATTGTTATCTCTGAGATGAAAGCACATTTCTCAGGATGATTAATACTTGAACCTGCTTTACACCAAGTATCCTCTAAGATAATTATTTGTTAACTTTGATAATCTGTTAATTACCAATGTTGTACCGGTACCTTCCCTTAGAAGGAAAATCATGGTTTCTTGAACCAAATTCTATCCTCGTCATCGTTTGTTGCATGCACGGATTACCGCACGGGCAAACTGGGCACGTGCCCCGGGCCCAGGAGCCAATAGAAGCCCTTGGTTTTCAAAAAAAAAGCAAAAAAAGCATAGTACTAGTAGTATTATGCGCGTGTATGGGCCCGTGGTGAATTTGTGCCCAGGGCCTGTGCTCATGATGATCCGTCCATGGTTTGTTGTATTGCTTTTTACCCACATTGATGGACGTCCGGCTATACATGCGAAGCTCGGATGATATTGAATATCCGAGATTGATATTTTCCCAAGTCATAGCGTAAATTCTGGCCCAAGACCACGCCACATCGTGTTGCTATCAGTCCTGACGGATGACACGCGATATGATGGATTTCCAAGGTGCCACCGTTGCCGTGTATCGTAGACGAGTACTGCTGATTTAGTTTCAATATTTTATATCACACGACAGAAACTCGATCTTCCGTGATGTTCGTGTCCGGGCCTTCCTAAAATCGTTTTACCGATTCCGTACTCCCATGTTCCGAGTCTATAAGCTCACGTAGGATTGATCATAATGGACACGATCCATCAAACGTAAACGAAAGCGTTGCCGGATCCTTCTAGATTCCTTATAATCAATTGGAAGGAAAGTTCTGGTTGAAGACACAGAAAAGTGTCATGTAAGATAACTGCCGACATGTAACATGACTGCCTTCCTTCTTTCCGTTGTCTAGAGAGGTCTAGAATTGTCTTGTTCATGGAGTGCCATGGTCGAGCGGTTTAGTGCATAGGATTTGTGTTCTGATGGCTGAGTCGTCAGAATGTGGGTTCGAATCCCAGCTGCGACCGGGGTGCTTGTGTCCTTCAGCAAGACACTTTACCATAATTGCTTCTCTCCACCCATGGGTAAATGAGTACCTGTGAGGGCGTTGTTGTGTTTGATTAGCCCATATGCGCTGAAATGGCAGCAATTGAGCTGTGTACTCCCCAGGGAGCTGAGATGGTTTCCGGAATGTTTTATGAGCCTGATGAGCAGGGGTAATAATGTAATGCGCCTTGAGCACCAGTTTGGTGGATACGTGTGCTATATAAGTCCACATTATTATTATAATTGTTGTTGTTGTTGTTGTTGTTGTTGTTGTTGTTGTTGTTGTTAAAAGGGAGGGTACAACATTGATAGTAACATGATTTTAAAATTACCCAATTAATCTGCGAAAGCTTACTTGATGTGAAGGTGGTTTAAGTATCAACCATCCATATAGTAAGGCATCCCCAACACAAGCAACCGCTTACTGGGACATGACTCCATTTCATGATTTCTTATGTCTAATAGGTTACTTATAGGTTACTTATTAATACTGTTATCTGTATACTTTGACTTGAGAACTCTGAAATGGAAATAAATGTAAACGAATTGAATTGAAATTGAATAGTATTCTGTCTGAAATGCTAACTCTCATTCAGAGAAATCACGAATTAATACAATATCTATATTTAAAAAATGAATTGAATTTCACTGATCGCCTAGCAATAATGCACAGTCAAGTCGCACGCGGTACTGGGGTATTCCAGATAAAACATCATGCACGAAAAAAGACGAGCGCCGTTTCCAACTCCGCTATTAATTGATTCATATAGGCCTATCGATGTTATTTGAATATTAAAATATACAGTTTTATGTAGACCAATCACATTATTCGTGTAGTTCTGTTTTCATATTATTTCACATCAAATTAGGCTAATGCATTATGCATTCTCTACCAAATCGGTAGAGAAAATTTATTAAAAGGGTTCAAAAACCACAATGGTAAAAGGAGCTTGTAGCTTCGCAACTTCGCGCTGGTCTTTTTTTTTCGTGCTTTGTGTATACAATCCGTGCGTAGTGTACACTATCCGGGATACACCGCGAGCCTTGACTGAAGGCTAAACACAGTCGTGACTTGAATGCTAGTTCATGGAGTTTGTTTTTAACAAACGATCGTGCAAACTTCTCCGTCCAGGTTATCCCCGCAAACACGAACGTGTGTAAAATGTGCATCTGAACGTGAGCGCGCATCCAGATTCGAAGCAATTTAATTTACAAATCATCTGGTTGGGTTGGATTTGAGGGGTGCCAACCGGTGGCCGTGGACAAAGCATTATGTTGGTTTCTGGTCAAAACCGTAAAAAAAAAGATGAGGCTTTAAACAAGTGATCATGCAAATAGATCAGCATGAGACGGCATGGCTGTGCAGCACAGCTATATGAACAGCTATATGAACAGCTATATGAACAGCATATAGCGTAACACGACGTGAATACAACAATGGCCGCCGGCATGACAATGCATCGGATCCAAGACAACATCACGCGCGTAATTAATGACCATGTACAGTTGACCTTTCACACCAGCTGAACGAAACTTCCGTTGAACAGAGCGGATCAATCCGAGATCAGACTCAAGTGTAAACGCGACACGCGAAGGCTTGCTCGCCCTATCAGGATCAGATCCTCCTTTGATCCTCCTAGCCGGATCAAGTGTAAACGCGGTCACATATTGCAAGGATCAAGTCCATGGAATTGACATAATGTATACTGTTCATATACAAATAGTATACAAGCCATGCTTTAATTCAATATAATCATTCAAGCTGGTTTAATAATAGGCATAAAGGAGAGTCTGTTTTCCTTCCTCTGCGATATAGGTTCGTCAATAAAGACTGGCTCAGCACTAATGGTTGCATCACGATCTTTGCATCCAACCCGCATAATTGTAAGGTGATTCTTAAAAACAATACAAACACAAGCGGCGTGACAGCTTTTAGTTAAATGGACTTTATTTCTTTTCAAAACAAAAACTAGGAGTTTATATGGGTCGATCTGCTCGTAAAGTGGAGATCAAATATTGATAATGGGGGCTCGAACGTGACGTAAACTAAGAGTTTATCCTCGTCTGTTTGGCTATAATGTTGGCCCGTGTTATTTTAAAGGGACATTCATCTATAAAGTCCATGCAATGGGTGTTACTAAATAATGGTAGTTTTTTTTTTAAGTGTTCATTAACGTAAACAACCACGTTGTCTTGTGATTAGCAAGAATTGATCGAAAACCAAAACGTTTTGACGTGTACGTCAAGCGGCGAATATAATATTAATAATAATAATAATAATAATAATAATAATAATAATAATAATAATAATAATAATAATAATAATAATAATAATAATAATAATAATAATAATAATAATAATAATAATAATAATAATAATAATAATAATAATAATAATAATAATAATAATAATAATAATAATAATAATAATAATAATAGGACTTATATAGCGCACGTATCCACCAACTAAGTGGTGCTCAAGGCGCATTATATCATTACCCCTGCTCGTAAGGCTCATAAATCATTCCTGAAACCATCTCAGCTCCCTGGGGAGTATACAGCTCAATTGCTGCCATTGCAGCGCATATAGGGCTAATCAACCAACTCTGCCCTCACAGGTACCCATTTAACCCCTGGGTGGAGAGAAGCAATTATGGTTAAGTGTCTTGCTCAAGGACACAAGTGTCACGGCCGGGATTCGAACCCACAATCTGCTGCTAACACCAATACTTGAGTCCGGTAAGCTAGACCGCTCGGCCACGACACATGCAGCGGAAACGCGTTCATACTGGTTACATACGTGTTGTATGCATGTTGCACGTCAATTTAAGAGACAATGTACGAGGATGCCACAACGGGTATAGTGGTATCTTCATACTGCTTCATAGTCTAACTACGACTATTACGACGAGTGTACACAAAGACATTTTGATCACGTGGCTTTGTCATTTTCAACAGTTACATGAAAACGACAAATATGTCACAGGTATATTTATTTATGTTTTTTTTTTTTTTTTTCCTCTTGAGTGGAGTTATAGGACTCCTTTTATTTCATAGCACTACATACACTGTTACGAATCCACAATAACAAATAATAAACAAATTGCCATTAAATAGCATAAACATACATGTAGGAGGGAGAAAAATAGACTCGCCATGTTGTATAAAATTCAAAATGAGATGGTTGGGATTGACAAGGACAAATATATTAAAATCTCACCTGCTGCTGGTTTAAGAAGAAACCACAACTATCATATTGAGATTCCATTTATAAGCAAGGATGTCTTCAAGTACTCCTTTTTTCCACGGACTGGCAAGGCATGGAATAACCTGGACCACCATGTAGTTTCATCCACATCATACGAGAGCTTCAAACAAAAGCTCAACACACTCTAGCATGCATAGGCTGTACCATAAAATTAGCGACATGCGGACTAGATTCGCCCTGCTGACTACAACTTCAGAAGGTTCAGAAGGTATCTGGATAAAATAAATTACAATAATATACCGGTATACAATTTAGAGTGAAATATAATCACGAGAACAGAAAAAATAAATTAAATTAAATTAAAAACCAAAAGTTAACTTTCCATTATCATTAAAGAAACATAACGCCTTGTCTGTGGTATAACATGCCTTAAAGGTTTCATGACTCATTTATTTATTTATTTATTTGCTGTATTATATTAACAGGGTTATAGCCTCCTCAGTTTAAAAACTGCTTTCCTTGAGGGCCCTATATTAAACCAATATTAAAAGTTAAACTAAATAAAAATTTAAAGTAAACAAATAAAAGCAGTAAATATAATTAAGGGAAAAATATTAAAATTAACAAAATTAAAAATAAATGAGAGGATAACATTTAAAACATAAGCCTCATCGGAATTGCCGCGAGCTTGCGCATAGACTTCGCATCTTGGAAAACCTCGCGCCTTGGAAAACATGAGTACTCTTTCGTTTTTATGTATTATGACAACGTTACGGAAATTTTTTCTTTGAAATTGGTTAGATATAATAATTTAAATATTCTGTTTATGATCTCAATAATTTGTAATTAAGACCTTTCCCGCCAATTACTCGTACTTTGACATTATGTTATCATGTTCGTGTGACGTAGTTCCAACATAAACCACGTGCTGTCTCCAACGATTATCAGAAGCCATTTGGAAATGCATTGACCACCTTTTTCTTTAAGGGTTACGCAAGAAATCAGCTTGAGACTTGCATTTCAGGTGTTGTGAAGACTCAATCTGATTAATGTTATTAACAATTTAAATTTCTGCCTCAACAATCGCTTTTGAACGTTAAAATCAAGGAATATGTGTTAAAATACACTCATAGCGGTATGCAAGCTTTGGAACCGGAAGTAGTGAAAAGAATACGCGTACTACCAATGCGCGCGGGTATAACGTATCGACTTACGAACAGGAATAGTGATATCGGTGATATCCATGCTTCTGTGCAGTTATAAAATAAAAATAAGATGTTGAATATGTTCAGATTGTTTTATAAATGTCCATTTATATCCACGACACATGAGGGCGCCGTTTCTCCAATTTCAGATACGGCCATAGTTGTGATTATAAGATTACATCCTCTGTGAATCAAGATATACATTAATTAAGGCAAATCTCGGATTTCTGTTTTCCACACGCATTTTTTAATTTTTTTTAAATTTTATTATTATTATTATTATTGTTGTTGTTGTTGTTGTTGTTGTTGTTGTTGTTGTTGTTGTTGTTGTTGTTGTTGTTGTTGTTGTTGTTGTTGTTGTTGTTGTTGTTGTTGTTGTTGTTGTTGTTGTTGTTGTTGTTGTTGTTGTTGTTGTTGTTGTTGTTGTTGTTGTTGTTGTTGTTGTTGTTGTTGTTGTTGTTGTTGTTGTTGTTGTTGTTGTTGTTGTTGTTGTTGTTGTTGTTGTTGTTGTTGTTGTTGTTGTTGTTGTTGTTGTTGTTGTTGTTGTTGTTGTTGTTGTTGTTGTTGTTGTTGTTGTTGTTGTTGTTGTTGTTGTTGTTGTTGTTGTTGTTATTTTGCTATGAAACGATATCCAATTGCAACCGATTTTGAAGCCGACCTATGACCAGAAATCGGAGATTTTTTTGGCCTAACTTTACTTGTGGGCATTTTAGCCCATTACGCTGTGTCGTTGAAGAGAAAATAGTAAAATGCATTCAGATAGTTTCATTCGACAAACAGGAACTTCATTCTTCACACGTGTATGGTTGATCGTAAAACGTCAATTCAGATTATCCAAACTCTGAAGGTGAAATTTTACTTCATAGCCTAAGTGTTTTACTGTGAAAGAATATCTTATATCCAAAGCAGACATCAAACTTTACGAAAAGGTAATTGGGTACGGTCTCCAGAAGTTGATTATAATTTGGTTGTGATTAGAAGTAACCTTGAATATTGTAGTTCTGTGTGGAGTGGAACATCAAAACGTAACATTAGATTAATTGAAGGTGTTCAAAGACGGGCTACAACATTTATCCTGCATTATCCTGAGGAAGACTATAAGTCACGATTGGATCGTTTTGACATTTTACCGTTGTCTTTTAGAAGAGAAATTGGTGATCTTATATATTTTTTTAATTGTAAAATTACACATTTTAATATTGATCGTTATGTTAGTTTTAATGTAACTCAAGGCCGTCCTACCACTAGACTTTCTTCTGATCCTTATATGTTAACTGTTCCTAGGTATAAAACTGAATCACATAATTATTTTTATTTTCAGCGGATTGTTCCAATCTGGAATCAACTTCCTTTGGCAGCAAGATCTGCCACTTCACTTTCGTCGTTTAAATCTCAAATATCTCAGTTTTACAGAACAAAATTTTCTTCCAGTTTTTCGGTAGATAATATTTGCACATGGATGTCTTTTTGCCATTGCTCTCTCTGTCGGCGTATTTAATTTGTTGCTTAATGTTGTCTTTTTCGTTCTTTTCCGTCCTAACTTGCTTCAGCGGCCCTCCAGTGGTGTAACGGGGCGGGGGGGGGGGTGTAAAGAGGTATATAATGTTTAGTGAGTTTCTTGTGGTAGGATGGCCTTGTAGAGGTGCTGGTCACCTGTTCTATCTTACCATTCACTGGCTTTGTTTAAAATGAATTTTTGTGTATTTGTAGTTTATTAGGGTTTGGTTTTATATTTAATTGATGTAGCCTAATCTGATTGCCAGTGTAAAATGTAATAAAATAAAAATTTAAAAAAAGGGACAGTATCGTCACGATCAGAGCAGACTTTCAACAGGGCATGGAATCGGTGTCCTGGTTTGACATGATCTCTGACACTGAAAATAATACCTCATGAGCTGGTCTAGATAACAGGGCGTGATAAGATTATATTATTACTGTGGCTGATGCATAATGACTGCATCATAATGATATGTATGCATCAGCCATGGTAATAATGATCTTATCCCGCCATGTTATCTAGGCCAGCGCGCGTTCGTGGGGGTATTATTTTCAGTTAACTAGCGCACCGATTCCATGCCCTGTCGAAAGTCTGTTCTGATCGTGATGACATTGTCCCCTTAAATCTGTAGTAAAGCATTCATCATTATCTCGTAAGTAGATTTGAGATACAAAACAATTTTTTTTTTAAATAGGCCGAAACGTGTTGTCTTCTACTTTTGCAAAATTAGAGCAAACGTACGAGATAATAGGCTGGATCTAGTCGTGATTGGTCTCAATAATTATACAAAATGTTTAGGCCTATGTGCTCGATTGGTGGAGGCCATTTAATAGTTGGCAATCAAGACCACACGAAATACCATACAAATGTCTTTATTGTAATCAGTGTCTTATTCTTTATCATATTTTTGTTTGTTTGATTTTGTTTTAAGGTCGTCAAACAAAAATCTTCTGGTGCCATCACGAGTTACACGCGGGGATGCAAATTCTTCACGAACTGCACCGAGGTTAGAGAATGCGAAGAAGACGTAAATGCATCAGGAGTGTGCATGTCCTGCTGCGACTCAGACCTTTGCAATGCCGCGTCGCCGTGCATAAACAGACTGCAGGGCCTTTGGACACTGGCCGCCATCTTGGTTGCTACGTTGGTGACAAGTTGAGATCCTGCTTGTGGTTGGTTTATATTGGATTTCGCCGTTTTGTCTTTTTCAAGTTGAACAACAAAACTAAAGAATGGCTTGTTGTATGATAGTGGAAAATATATTAAAAGAAAAACGTAAAGTAACGTTTAAAGTACCAAGAGAGACGTACCAAAATGTATTGTAACGGCATCGAATTGATGACACCAAAGCTAGCATAAATAATAGCTGCACAATATTCTTGGTTGAAATAAATCAACCTAATTATGTGTCAAAGAACATCGCCCTTTAATATCTGACACAATGGTGGAAATGTTTCGTAAGACGGAAACAGTGTGAAATGTGGCGGTGCCCGCATTGTGTACTATTTCAATATCAACACTAAACACATTCAGAAAAACCAAGGTGCATCTCAACTCAGCCAATGGCACAGCTATACATCTGTTTGAAGACCTCTCGGCGGACACGTTTCCTCCGACCTCGTGTGAAATGGTCAATTCTGATTGCTGACTTAATTGTTGATTAATATGTTACATTCCGCATATCATATTTTCGAACTTGTCGTTGTTTATGAAAGTGGCACAATACGTTTATGAATCGTAACTAGCTACCGCGGATGAAAAGTTATGTCCACCCAACCCCCATAATACTTTGTGACTTCCGTCAAAACCTCTTGCGAGAGCATTTTGCCTGTATAAACCATCTTTAATTAGCCATGCGAATACTACCAATGACGTCACATTATAATATTGTGAAAGCGTTTTGTCCTTTACTAGCCATCTTGGATAGACCATTTTGGTAACAGCGATCGACTGAACACAATAAGGGTGTTAACAAATCTTGTAACGGCGTTTTGTGTATACCAACCATATTGGATGGTGAACAGCTAAAAGAACCTATGACGTCACAACGTATTGTAATGGCGTTCTGCCGGCACCAGCCATGTTAAATAGACCGTTAGCTAACAGGAGATGCTACCTGTGACGTCACAAAATCCTAACGAGGGTAATGGAGGATTGTGAATATAAGCCGTTATTATTTTTGTCGTGTTTTGATTATTTTAATTATCTTAAATGAAAAACAATATACATTCGGAAAATGAATGAAAACTTCAATTGCCAATCCTACGCAAGAGAAGTGTGGGCTGGACCCACCACAGATGAGAACGTTTATGAACACGACCTCATGCACAGCATCAATACTTTTGAAAACATCAGAGCTGCAAGTTGTACAGCTGCAAAACCAAGCGAGAGACTGTTGCATGTATTAAGACGTCCAACATGCGATATCACTGAGCAGATCGACAACATCCGGTGAAGAGATACAATAGGGAAAATCCATATGATGGTTCAACCGGGGAATTGAGAAACTGTAAGGATGACGGTATCATATAGCCACAGTCCAAAGTGTTGGCGATCGATGTGTTTCGCTGAACAAACCGAGAAGCTGCCGCATGAAAACAAAACCATCCGAGGAATAATTACCTTAAAGGGATAGTATCGTCAAGATCCAAGCAGATTTTCGATGATAGGGCATGGAATCGGTGTCCTAGTTTTAGATGAACTCAGTGACTGAAAATAATACCCAGCGTGAGCGCGCTGGCCTAGATAACAGGGCACGATAAGATCATATTACCCTGGTTGATGCATAAATAATTAGCCAGTGGCTGCATAATAATGTTATGCATCAACTAAGGTAATATGATTTTTATTGCTCCCTTTTATCAAGGCCAGTGCGCACTGTCAAGGTATTATGTGATCGTTTGATGGTAAAACTGCATAGGCCTACTACAAGTGCATTAAACAACATACCTGACATTGTTTCTTCAATTTTGAGGGATTTTTTGTTTATAACAACATCATCTTTACGCCATAACTTAGGTAAATATTTTGATCATTTCCTGCTATTGTTGTTGTTTTGTATTATTATTATTATTATTTTTTTTTAATACCAATATTGTACTCTCCCTTAGCAAGTGTAAGGCCAACAAAGGCTCCTGTTTCTGGTCTCCGCGCGCATCGCCTCAGACCTGCGCGTCAGTATTTTTAATATATATATATATATATATATATATAATATATATATATATATATATATATATATATATATATATATATATATATATATTATATATATATATTATATATATATATATATTATATATTATATATATATATATTATATATATTAAAAATACTGACGCGCAGGTCTGAGGAAAATATATATATATATAAAAAATATATATATATATATATATATATAAACGGTTCGCGGGCAAAGAAAAATTGGCTGATGCCGAACTCGAACCCGCGACCTCTCGATTACCGTACGAGCGCTCTACCAACTGAGCTAACCAGCCCCTATGTTGGTGGGCGGTCCACTTATGCCAATTATCTATTGCTCTATGGGGCCAGGTCAGAGGCCAAACCATATCTGCCGAGTAGCCAGGGATCAAGCCCCGGTCAGATGCAAACAACCTGGGTAACGGCAGTAGCGGGGATCACACAATTAACGGGACATATATATATATATATATATATATATATAGGTTTTTTTTTGCTTATGAAACGATGTCAAAATGCAGCCTAAATTGGAATTCTGCCACGCTGTGTTTTGAACGATTGTTTTCACATAAGGGTATGAACGTTTGCCCGATTTGTGAGGCCTCTCTTAGCCACCATACTTTGTGTACGGGAAATTTAGTCTGGTTCCAATAACCGCGTATACATGTATCACATACCGTATTTCACTGTTTGGCAAAGAAAAACAAGATCACAAAAAAGAAGAAGAAAAAAAAGTGCGAGTACCGCAACGATTTTGAAGCCGACCTATGACCAGAAACCAGATACTTTTTGGCCTTAAAGGTATTGTATTAATTAGCGGCAGGTTTCTTGGTGTGCTTATATTTTTTCAATCTCCCACCGACAATAGCTACTTTACCACAGTCACGAAGAAACTAATTGCTGTAGCGATAGTCCAGTAATAGCGTCTGCGGACGATGGGGGTGCAGACAATGAAAATGGGACCCATGCTCCGCTCCAAAGGAAGTGCTAATTAACCGATTGAAACATCACAGATTTATTGTGTGAAATTAGTAAAGGTACAGTCATCATGGCGTAGTCTCGGTACTGTTTTCAGGTCATTATAGCAATCTGGTTGTGTCAGTACTGCTAAAAGGTCATTATATCGAGCTATATAAGCTATATAAAGGACCTTAGAGACTACCAAGTCACTCTTAGAATCTTACAGTATACTGAACCGAAGATGAGAACTGTGTATTCCATCTGAAGTGCTTTCATTTGAGAGAAAACACGAAAATATGAGAGGTCGTGAGACCGTTGAGTTCGAAAACGGTTATATGTCATGTTTACAGTTAACTAGTTTTTATGAGGGTCAATTAATAGACAGACCTTATGTACTTTTTTTTACCAAAAGTGTATATGACATATCTAATATTGAAATTGTTAAGGCGGAAGAACAACTTGTGTCTGTGTCTATGAACACTCAATGGACAACCATGGGCGCGTTTTGGAGAACACGACCAGAAACCTGTTTCTGGCGTCAAATTTGTACCAGCAATAAGTTCACGGAGCCACTCGAAATCGCGTACGTATCAACCAGAAACAGTTTCTAATGTTACCATCCTCTTATAAACGTCAACGTTTCTCAAATTATAATGTTATTTTATGTATGGCCAAAATGGAACTTACTTGTGATCATGTCAATAAGCTTGTACAAACATTTAACCATTTATTTATTTATTTATTATTTTTTTTGCAAGTAAGGCACGAAACTATGTTATAATTCGCCGTCTTGAAAGTAAGTGTAACCGAGTAAAAAGATACACGATGGCTCCAGTCACGTGATTGCTGCACGACCGAACCCGCGAAAACGCTCAATCGATGTCCGGAGCCGAAACGTGGGTCTGGTCACGATCGCGAAAACATACCCCTGACATTTAAACATGCCCCACTTTGGTCGTGTACTGCGTTGCTTTGCTTCGAAATCTATCCTCACCATAGTACACCAATGAATCGAACCCGCATGGACACCAGCGAAAATAAATTTGCTTTGGCAAAAATTTACCCTTTTCCAATGCGGGGCGTATCGATTCTTCTGCTACATTCAAACTCCAGAGATATCGACAATGCATGATTAATCATACGCCAGTAAATATCACAACGACACCAGCTGGTCAGCTGTTTTCACTGTGGTCGAAGAAACTCACTCGTATGGACGTGTTTCTTAGCGACCCGGGCACTACAGGAGGTGCTGAAACATGCGACAGTGCAACACCGCTAAAACCCACATCATGGGTCCAACACATAAATCACTTATTAAAGTAGTCATCTTCATCAGCGACATTTGGCGACCACTACTACAGACTGAAGGATCTTCTATATCCAAAGTCCATAACCCACCCCAGACTGAGGGATCCCCTATATCCTAAGTCAACCACCCTCCTTCCCCTGTGCTTGTTAACAACTGATTCAGTTCAGTGAGCACACACTCCTCTCCCCAACCCCCTAGGATCCTAGTCTCATAGTCTCACAGTTTCCCGCCTGCGCGCCTCAACGAACTAATCCTCCAGCATCCATTCATGGGATGATCCTCCAGCAGCCTACTTAAGCAGCAGCATTTTCCAGAGTCCGGCATTCTCCTGAGGACGATCAGAGCATACTGATCGAAACGTCGAGTTGTACCCCCAGTTCTTTTCAGAACTAATTACTACTCAATTGAGATTCCACATGGTGTCACCGCAATTAGTCTTACTTAAAGTAGTCATCTGTTTAGGTAAAACTTGTAGCTTTGCATGGTGAGGATGATAAGTTTCTTTGCTACAATGGTAAATACGTAAAAGCTCTGCAACCAAGGGACATGTTCGACATGACCAAATGTTTGTTGTTGCGATGTTCATTACCACATACTTTCGTGAATTCCACAAGCCTAAAATGAAAACAAAATTGAACAACAATATTCTTTCATGCCATCTGGTTTTTTTCCCCCTCATCTCTTGGCCAGATGAATCGTTTACGCGCGGTTCCCTATGAATTGTGGAAGACGAAAGCGTGGACAAATTATTTAGGTATGTGGTCCTACATGCCAAATGGTGTCCACAGACTAATGCGGGGATAGCGTGCGCTGGCGGATATCAATGTTTAAAGGGACAGTATCGTCACAATCAGAGCGGACTTTCGACAGGGCATGGAATCGGTGTCAGATCACCGCAGCCGATGCATAAATAATGAGCCAGTGGCTGTATAATAATGATTATTGACCAGGGGTACTAATTAATATGATGTTATCGCACCGTTATCTAGGCCAGCGCTGAGTGGCTTGCGGGGTATTATTTTTCTGTCACTGAGTTCATCGAATATTAGGTCACCGATTCCATGCCCTGTCGAAAGTCTGCTCTGATCATGAAGATAATTTAAAGGCAAGATACAACATTGATATTTGGTAACGTATGTTCATTTCAACCCTGTGGTTCAATCATAACAGATTTTCACGTGAGCAAACGTACAAAAAACGGTTGCACGTTTTTATGCTTTACCAAAAGGTCGTGGGACGGCAACGTTTTTGTAAATTAGACGCAACAATGCAGGTATGTTTTTCTCTATAAGATGAAAATAAATAATAAAAATTCGTACGAAATCATTTCTTGGGATGATTTAATAATATACCAATTTTACACCAAACAGATCCTGAATAATTCCTTATTTTGATAATCGTGTAATGACCAATGCTGTATTTTTAAAGAAATTGATCTGCCAGTGTTGCTTAACATAACACATTGAACAGTTTTTAGTGAACATTGTGGCATTATAAGTGAAAGTTGTGATATCTGGCAATATCACAGTATAGTTTAGTTTTGGACAGCACCTCCTGACTATATTTCCCACCATGGCTTTGAATCACCTAGCCGGTTAGAGCCTTTCTACACTTTTGAATGCAACGCGCGCCCGGCTGCGAAAAAGATGCGATTCCCCCAAAATAGGCTTCGTTGCCATGACATGAAGATATGTTCTCGCAAAGGCATGACATCCCGACATATCTCATTGCTATTTTGCTCCATGGGGATACAAAGATTCGCCCTGTCCAAGTGAAATAATGTCTTGGTTTTGAATTGCACGTCTGGTATTTAGGGTTGATATACGCCACTCGTTAAGGTTAGAGCACGGTACCAGTCTATATACGCTTCCATATAGGATTTCAATAATGATTTCGACACCGTTTGCCAGAGGAATCTCTTTGGTATGACACCAGATCCCTCTGATCAATGGCCCGGAAGAACGAGTTATTAGACGGGGAGCCAATTCGCCTTTGTGCGGTCACGATGCATTACGAAAGCGATATGTTTGGATTTAATATTCCGTATAATTCAATTGTACGTTCTCCTGTCCCTTCCCTTTCTGACTATTCGAGTGTCCATGTTCTGCTTGTATGTATATATGTCTGCCTTCCTCGCTTTCTCCTTGCCTTGTTCATAGTTTGTTCAAGTGTTTTCAGCTATAACGAGTGTTTGGATATTATACCAAACATGACCTTTGACACCCTCCCCCCCCCCCACGTTAGCGGATTACACTGATGAATCACTTTAATGACAATTAGGTAATAGTGAACATGAGCCTTGCTCCCAGGGAGCCACAACTCAGTAGAGCAAACGACTTAACTATAAATACATTGATTTGTTATAATTATACCAAACGAACGTGTCACTTCGCTCACAGCCATGTTTTGTATCATCATTACAGCTATGTATCACTTTGATTGAATACCAGTAAAACGAACATGGCCCCTGGCACTAGAACCATGAATCACTTTATCAACAAGCAATCAGTAAAACGAGAGGCAGTTCCATATTGCAACTGGACAAGGGAAGATATAACCCCTTTAGATAGGCTTAATATAATACGGACGTTTTTACATCGCCTTTCACCAACCTGGGCCCAGTTTCACAGAGCTGCTATTGTACAAAATATTATTTAGCAATTTTATCTCCTCAGCAAAATTTAGCTGAAAACCAGTCAGAAGCAATCAACGTTACGTGGCTGTTGGGCTGGTAGCATAGTTTTGTCTGTGCACAAATTATCTGTCTGTACTTAGCAAATATGTGTGTTAAAGGGACAACATCGTTAGCATAAGAGCAGACTTTCAACAGGGCATGGAATCGGTGGCCTAGTTTTATAACATGAACACAGTGACTGACATTTATTGGCTCATTTATATTATGCAGCAGTAACGGCTGATTATGACCGTGTCGTGTGGGATACTAGTTTCAATCACGGAGTTAATCTAAAAGTAGCACTCCAATTCCATGCCCTGTTGATCGTGACAATAGAGCTCCTTTAAGCAGCTCGATTATGAAATTGGCCCCTGTTGTTCTGACTTCAGTTGCGCGTTTTAGCGGTTGTGCCCAGAATCATATTTCTGTCTTAATTTTGTGATCGGGAACCCCATCTTCCTGACGTTGCATGATAACGTATGTACTGGGACTGGTAAATTACAGTCTGCTGAACCAACCGCGTGAATATTGCATGAATGCTAGCAAAGCTTTCGTGTCCTTTTAACAATAACTGTATCATAACTTTATATGATTAATACCATTATATGTGTAACCGATCCGAAATATTGGTCGCACGTGATTTCACGTACATCGCGAAGAGTCACTGAGATGTTCCCATTAATAAAAACCATTATTAAAACGCGTTCCGGATTGAATTCATCGCGGGGGGGAAAAAACCTAAGGCGTGCAAGCACACCCCGGAAAATTAGTGAATACTATCTGTCCCCATTTCGGCAATTAGGGTTTGTTATGGGTGTTGGTTTTCACCTCGCATGTCCTCGGGATGTCCATTAGCGACACACTAAAGAAAGTGACATCGTGGCCACTTAAATTGTTCTCCGTTGAGATAGGAATTCTCAGAGCAAGGAGAGATCGTAAAATGATAAATGACATGTAGTCCGTGCCACATGTAGGCTATACGGAAATGTTAGATACGAAGAGAGCCCGGTTTTCCATCCTCGGTCAACGGTGAGGGAGAGAGGATTTGGGGGTGGTGTGGGTGGGGGTTCAGGGAAGTGGACATTTGGATAGCTTGCCCAAAAGGCTGGTTTAAAAATGGGCGAGGGGACAGCATTGGTAATGTTGCTAATAACTGCATGCTTCTATGGGTATGCTTATCTTCTTTGAATCAAGATATATATTTTTTTTTTAAACTGTGAAAGTTTAAGCTCAATACGGAATCTAAGTCATGAAAAAAGTGTGAAAAGGCATGAGGAAAATGCTTAGGAAAATACTTGTTATTAAAGTAAGACTAATTGCGGTGACACCGTGTGAAATTCTATATTGAGTAGTAATTAGTTCTGAAAAGACCTGGAGGTTACTTATTATTTTCTCTAACACTGAGAATACATTTGGATGATAATTCAGCGGTACTTTTACCAAGTTCACATCAAGTTAACTTTCGGATGATTAATTTGGTAATTTCGTAATCAGGTAATAACAATAACAATAACAATAATTGGGGAGGCTAATCATCCTTACTCGCGGCTGAGGAGCTGAATTGCGAAGGACGCGGCTACAAAGTGGTCGAGCCGCTGGCATACAAGGGCGCTCTTAGCAGCCAACCACATCGACCCATACATGACCACCGAGCACAGCCTGAGATCGAAATTGTTTGGTTTTTCATAACCAAGGTTGTTGTACATTCCCTTTAATATGGTGGATTATTTTGGGAAAGTTTGAGATCAAATTCGGCATAAAGGCAATGATCATAACAAATTGTATAATTATGCATGGCAAGCGTAACTCGTTTGTCCAGCGGGGAAGATACGTTCGTAATTAAAACTTCCGTCCCCCAGCCATAAGATCTCCTTCTTCGAAAATAAAACGCTTCTTGCTTCCAGAATAAAATAATATACACACGCACATTATGTTCAAATTTGTGAAACCTTTTTTAATTTGTAATTTTGTGGATTTTTTGTCGGGGTAAAATTGTGTGCACTCTATTTCAGGATGCATTGTTATATAAAATAGGAGTGATTTTGTATAATTGCAAAATGAACACGGCACGTAAACATAAATAAGACGCAAGAGGCACAGAAACAGGGCAAAACGAATATCTTCACAATTACAGGGATTATTTTGAGGTGTTAAAATTGAGTGCAGCACTTTAGATATGGGGCATCTTCGAAATCAGGTAAAATGATTAAACCTGAAATCAATGGGGAAAAGAAGAAGATCCCCCGAGGAAAGAGGATATTATTTGATAAGTATACCAAAGAAAAAGACATTATCAGTTTTTAAAAGGACAAGCAGGATGTTAATACCGAGAGGTGCTTTGAGGTTTGGAGCGCCGGTCGGTATTCTGTTCGCTTTATTGGCAGACACTTCCTGCGTTAGACTAGGGAACTGGTTCTATCGATCGCTTTATTGCGAATAATAAGAGCGAGTCCCGCCGGGGATGTGTACGCCTCACACGGGCCGGATGTCTTGTGTAACTCGGTGCGGCGTCGTTATTTTAGCTGTTCATTGTAATAACTCAATCTTAATCACTCAATATCTCAATTTCCACTTGTTTTTCATCAGTCAATCACCCAGTTTCGGAGAGCGTTTGATTAAATCCGTGACGTATGGAGACAGTTCGCCCAACGATTGCCATGGGAACTGTCGGATTGTATTGGTTTTTCGCCGTGTGCGTATCGTCGTATTTGTTATATGAATTTATTATTATTTTTTCTGGTAAATGGTGAAGGATGAAGTGTTGTCGTGACACGATGAGACATTAGCGAAAATGTGTATCCATCATACAGTTACTACTAGCGACTCGAGGCGGTATTTGGCATTATGCAAACTGTGTCAAATCACTGGCCATTTCTTTTACAGTACATGTTTCTCGTTTTGAAGAAACCACCGTTTTTATTGTAACCATGCAATTAAAACACAAAATAAATAATACAGAGCAATTTGGAGTTTTGTTGTCAAGGTTCTGTGTCTGCAAAAAGTGGAAAACAGGTTTTGCCGTGAATTAAGTCCGTTTAATGTTTTGTTGCAAGCCTTGATTTCCAGACTGAATTTCTGATCAGAATTCTTCACTCAAACATATTTCGCCGGCAGAAGTATATTTATGCCTTCTGAAAGCAAGTACACACTCGTGGTAAAATGTATGTAAATGCTTCGACATAAGAATCAAGAGATGTACATAAGCCCACCTGCATATATTCTGGCTTTCAGTGAAACGGGAGTATAAATTATAAAACTAACTGTACAATTGCTCATTACCATTGTCGGATCCAAATAAGGGAACATATTTTTTAAGTTGTAAATTTGTTTTTAAATTTTAAACGCATATTAATTTACAATACGTGATCATGTATAACACCATTCAGCTCTTTCCCCCGTGTGGTCTCCATTTAAGCCACGTTGGACACGCCTTTGCGCATTATGTTAAGTCATTTAAATATCAGTTAGTTCCAGCTATTTAATTTCAGATGATATCATTTCGTCAGATTTATATGTACAGTTTTTGTGAATGTGTGATGAATATATCATTATGAAATATATTTAAATATCAACTGCAAATGTTCACCTGACTCATGTAGTTATTAAGGGAAGGAACAATGTTGGTAAAACTGCTTCAACGAGTATTGATACTTTCTAAGAATCAAGATATGCATTAAACAACGAATCTGTGAAAGTACCAGCATACTTATGTTGCGTGGTTAAAGGAACGGTATCGTCATGACCAACAGGGCATGGAATCAGGGTGTTTGTTTTAGATCAACTCAGCGACTGAAAGTAATACCCCACGTGATAAGGTCATATTACCGTTGCTGCTGCTGAAATAAGCCAGCAATTGTCAGTCACTGTGTTCATCTTAAACTAGGACAATGATTCCATGCCCTGTTGAAAGTCTGCTCTGATCGTGATGATCATATTGTTACCATGCATTCAAATGATTCGATGGGCAAAAACATCGTCTTCATTCTAACGTGGGATCTTGATCTTATATTGTATTGGTTTTTTTTTATTGGGAAACAATGGGAAATACAACAATAGCACCTTTGAAAGAAATATATCAGGGGATGTTTGATATCATCATTGTTTGTTTGTTTGTTTTGCAAACTGTGATATTTTATATTTGTTGAGATAACCACTGTTGTATATTTCATTTAAAGGGGCAGTATCGTCACGATGAACAGGATATGGAATCGAAGTGCTTGTTTTAGTTTAACTCAGTGACTAAAAATAGTTCCCCACATGACGAGGTCATATTACCGTTGCTGCTGCATAAATGAGCCAGTGATTTGCACTCACTGTGTTCATCTTAAACGATCACATCGATTCCATGCCCTGTTGAAAGTGTGCTCCAATCGTGACGATACTGCCCCTTTAATGGGAAACGAAGGTGATAAGGACAATTGATCAGTTACAGCACTAAAACTACGATACGGAGGTCTCAGGTTCGAATATATCGTGTGTCATCTGTTTGTGTACTTTTCCGTTCGAATAATGTGTGAATTATATTAAATATGTGTTTCGTCTTTGTTTGTCCCGTTAAAAGGTCAATTTATTTTAAAATCTGTATTACAATTTATATTTGTTATTGAAGAAAGAGGAAAAATGTGTGTAAATTTAGGATTAATGATTGATAATTTAAAAATAACCAAATTGTTTAATTGTAGGCTATTGCATTCACTTCGTGTAAAGCTTATGATGATATGAATCTACCCTATAGATTATCATTTTGTCTGATGAGGTGCTATCATTTTTAAGAAACATAAACAAATAATGTCCCGTTTGAATTTAGGAAAGAGCAATTTTCCTTAATTCCACCTTAGAGCGAATATGTGTAGAGGTTTACGCAAAACGTGATACGCTACAACTTTCGTAGATTGGTTGTTTGATGTATATCTTGATTCACAAAGTTCAAGCACACTCTAAGAATTATCTGTGCCTACCTTAACAATGCTGTACATCTTTTAAAAGCGACACATTTCGCAAAGCAAAGTTATGTTGTATATAAAAAAAAATGAAATGATTTTGTGGTGGGCATTTCATAAAGCAATTTAAGTGTAGTCAATTAATGTTAAACCATGGGGTTGACTTGACTTGACTTGTATAATATATCTTTTATTATGGTACACTTTTACTCATACCTCGTATAATTCACTTTCAAATGAGATATTTCACGAAACAATTGGCCGAAGCCGTAAGCGACAAACCGTCCACTTGTTCTGATTTTATTTAAACGGCAATTTTATCACGCTGCGTCATACATTCGTTAATAGTTCTGTGAAAATAGCTTATTGTTAACGGGACAATATCGTCACGATCAGAGCAGACTTACGACAGGGCACGATACCATCGTGTTACCATGGCAGCTGCATAAAATGATGACACAATCTTTTCGCGCTTCGTAACCTATGCCAGCGCGTGTTCGTGGGGTATTATTTTCAGTCACTGAGTTCATCTGAAACTGGGACACGATTCCAATGTTCTGTCGAAATTCTGCTCTGATCTTGATTCATTTAGGTTGTATATTTTTCCCGTAAAAGAAAGAAGTAATGTGCATATAATTTATAAACCAATAATAAGGAATCTTTGAAATGTGGGGGAGGGGACTTGTCTAATTCGTACAGACAAACCTGATCTATACCATGCTCGATATGCAGCAGAGTGCCTCCCATAAATGTCCCTATACACTAACACATTGTTGTTCTGTTGTTAATGGTCCTGTCTGTCCCCCCCCCCCCGAAATAATAATAATAATAATAATAATAATAATGATAATAATATGGACTTATATAGCGCACGTATCCACCAAACTGGTGCTCAAGGCGCATTATATTATTACCCCTGCTCATCAGGCTCATAAACCATTCCTGAAACCATCTCAGCTCCCTATGGGGAGTATACAGCTCAATGGCTGCCATTACAGCGCATAATTATAGGGCTAATCAAACACAACAACCAACTCTGCCCTCCCAGGTACCCATTTACCCCTGGGTGGAGAGAAGCAATTATGGTAAAGTGTCTTGCTCAAGGACACAAGCACCATGGTTACGGTTGGGATTCGAACCCACATTCAGACGACTCGGCCATCAGAACACAAATCCGATGCACTAAACCGCTCGACCATGAAAATCTTCTAAAGAATTCCTAAGCTTCCAGGAACACAACAGAAGACACAATGGGAGGGGGGTGCACTCTGCCACATATCGAGCATAATGATCTGATCAGCGTCCATACCAATCGGTCAGGTTCCCAGACGCCGACTAATAAAAGGTGAAACAAATCTTCGATTGGATTCAAGGTGGCCACGAAATATCTGGTGCCTTCAAATTGTAAATAATTTTAAATTCTTAAAAGTCCCTTGACTATGTGGACGTTAGAGATATATATTTTGGTTTGTTTGTATGTTGTGTTATTTTGGCAGTTTGATTGGGTCATTATCCTAATAAATGAAAATCCATAAAGGTTAATGTGTCTTACTCACTGTCACTCTTTGGTCTCATTTTGATTCACTGTTGGATTACAGGCAGTGTTGTCTTTAGTCATGGATTTCTATTATACTGACTGGACAGAGGGTTGGCCCATTGGTGGGCCAATTAATTAGTGAAGCCAACACAAGCTCCATTTTACCACTCGCATACTAAAGAAACACAAAAGGAATACACACAGGAACACAATAAAATAATGCACATACAATGGGGAGGATGGATGATTCCCTCTGTGTAGTACTGCAAGGTGTAGTTTATGAGAGTGTTAATGTGGCGTACAGTGGCTTCAATGTAAGTGCCTGACCCTCGAGCCGGTCAGTACAATAGAGATCAGTGGCTTCAGCATTCGCTCTGTGCATATCACAGCCCTCTAGCGGCGAAAATGCACCAGGTGTATTGATGGCAGGGCACGTTGACATCAAGTGAACCTTGCGGGGACTCTTTATGCGCGTATGTAATGGTACTACGCGCGCGTGTACATCTGGCAGTCAATGATATTTGGAGAAGTTGCGCGCGTTAAGGGCCGGTCACACTGCTGCAGCGATAACGAGTAAGGAGAACGAGAACGCTGATAATGAACGCCATCGATTGGTTAAATAAGCGTGCGCGTATTCCGCGCGGTACAATTTAACCAATAGAATGCGTTCTTTTGCGTCGTTTTCGTTATCGTTACTTGTAATCGCTGCAGTGTGACCGGCCCTTTACTAGACTTGATTTCAAGTCTGAGATCGCGGTTATTTTTTGTCTACCAGCACATCAGCCACGCAAAACGCCGTTTACCCCTACTGGCTGTCACAGCCCTAACTCGCGATCTCAGACTTGACCCTCTTGTGTTTGTGGGATATTCATGTTTCATAGCTAAAATTTACATAATAATACGGATGCTAGAGAGATGGCCAATCAGGAGGCCACAAAAACCTTGTAGGCCGCGTCTATTACTAACAGGTTACACTCGCTTAAAATTCTTTCTGTAATATTCATTCGATATTAAATTTGTATAGTGCTTGGTACGTAAATAGTATTTGAAATGATAGGTAAATTTAATGAGATCTTAGAGTTGTAAAAAAGCACAAAATAAAATACATAATTCCTTCTCTACAAAAAACGTCTTACCTACAGTTTAAATGGAATCGTTGAGTACATCTCCTCCAACTGCATGTAGAAGGTTTAGTTTGAATATTCATGTTATGGAAGGCTTTCCGACCAATCAGATTGTTCCGTCCACTTTTGGACTAATTCGCAATAGGGTATGTACAAACCGACGAACAACATTCCCAAGTCTGTTATCGAAGGTTAACGTCGGAGGTTAATACACAAGAGGGCGCTATTTAATGCGATACTGTATTGGCTTCAGGCAGACAAAAAACCACGATCACAGACTTGGAACCAAGTCTAGCCCTTTACCAATACAAGCATAAACTGCCCCAAAAAATATCACTAAACACTACGTCGCAATATCCTTAACTTGCGCCCTCATGGGCCGGAGTGGATAGCCCGAAAGCATTACGTCACGCAGCAAAGCTTGCGAATACTGGCCAGAATGCGATATTTTTGTATGCAGTCCAGAATTGCCTTTGTTCACTCACCCATATCACTCACCCATATTATGCACAAACATTCTTAAAATAAGTTTGTGAGTTACTTTTTGCTTAAAACAAATGCTCCACGGCCGTAATTAAATATTATACAGAAAGGTTTTGTTCTAAATTTAAGTTGTAATTAAAATACAAAATGAATAATGCAAAAAGGAATAAAAAGGAATACAAAATATATACTCTCTTGGATACGAACCTTATTACGGTCATTATTACCGTTGCTGCTGCATAAATGAGTCAGTAATGTTCAGTCACTGTGTTCATCTTAAACTAGGACACCACAATTCCATGCCCCGTTGAAAGTCTGCTCTGATCGTTACGATATGGTCCCTTTAAACTAACATTCCTGTTGGAATTTAGGAAAGAGCACATTGGAATGAATACAGCTAATTTGAATGCTTATTAATGCATAATAAAATACAGTAAGCGGATACGTTCAGAGTTTGGTTGTTAATTATATTATCTTGATTCCAAGAGAGTAAGCATACTAGTGGTGGGAGCAGTTTTTACCAACATATTGTATGTTCCCTTTAATGTATGAACTCAACATATTCGAACTGAAAACATCGTACTCGTCGAGACGACCACACTTCAACAACGGGCCTGAAAGAAAATTCAATAATTATATTCATAGGAATCTGCGCTCCTTGAAGAGCGCTTGTTGGAAACCAGTGTCTCCCGCCCGAATGTCAAGTAAGTTGCCCCGTGTCTGAAGTACCACTTGTTCGCGCCTTGGTCGTTACGTCATAACCTTATTAGTGTAATAAAGGTTGGTAATGTACGTGGCTTATTGTGACGTGTTTCGCGATAACAAACAAAACAAAACAAAACCAAAACAAAACCCAAACCCCCCAAAACCAAAAAAAATAAACTTCTCAAAGGCATCATACATTTTTGGTTAAAGTGTGTGTAAATGCTTCCATATTTTAATTATGACTTGCAACTTTGCATGGTGAAAAAAGGATAAGTAAAGACTGTTTGCGGTGACGCTATGTAGAAAGTCCCTTTTGAGTAGTAAATAGTTCTGAAAAGAACCGGTTGGTCACAACATTCTCCTGAAGACGATCAGAGCATACTGATCGAAACGTCGAGTTGTAACCAACCGGTTCTTTTCAGAACTATTTACTACTCAAAAGAGACTTTCTACATGGTGTCTCACCATAGTTTATAACACTAGACCCACCACTGCCAACTTAATGCAGTGTTTATATTCTACGTAAAGTAATAGACTGCGACGATTGTAGCTCAAGGTAGCGGCTTTCATTTGTTATTGATTGATGAAAGCCCAAACCTTCGCTACGATTATCGCAAGCAACTAATTCTAGGTTGGAAACAAGATATTTTCACCTTAACGTAAACTGAATAACAACAAAGAAAACATACCTTTGTCGTGAGGATGAGGCATCAAACCGGAATTTGAAAAAAGACTGAACCAAGTCTGAAAAAAGTCACAGGCCTGTGTGTAATTTCATATCGGTATAGGCCCACATGATCACCCAATGAGTGAACCAACTGCGAACAATAGTACACATGGAACGTTCCCATGGAGGAACGTTCTCAGAGGAACGCTTGTTTGGCATGATCTCGCAGTCCAGTAGAACATTCCAGCGGTCCGCTGGACCACGGGCGTATGCCAACTGGAACGCTCTTTTGCGCCTCGAACGTGCCCGACTTTTGAGACGCTCCCTTCATGGAGGTACCTCCATGCTCCCTTAAAGCCCGCGAGACAGTAATTTAAAACAAAGCAAACAAGATAATTGATCAGTAAGACTTGTAGCTTTGCATGGTGAGGAGGATAAGTAATAATCACCTTTCTCCTGAGGACGATCAGAGCACACTGATCGAAACGTCCAGTTGTACCTCCAGTTCTTTTCAGAACTAATTACTACTCAATTGAGAATTTCACATGGTGTCACCGCAATTAGTCTTACTTAAGATAATTGATCAGTCACAATTTTACATAAAACTTAATTGATGTAAACTTGATGATGGTGTAAATCTGCACAGTCTGACATGCACACTGTCATGTAATCGCCCTGGTACCCTCAAGAACATTATCAGAGAAAACATTGTCAATCATAAAATCCTTCTCTCCCGCCTTCAATATCATCTTGGAATACATGACACAGCCCTGGATTGGTGTAAGTCATACCTTTTAAATAGGCCTCAGCATGTTTGTATTGGTAACGCTATCTCCAAGCCTGTTACTCTTGACTATTCTGTACCCCAAGGCTCTGTGCTCGGCCCACAGTGGTTTACTGTTTATACCTTTCCAGTTCGTGATATCATTTTGAAGTATAATTTAAATTACCATGTTTACGCTGATGACACGCAGCTTTACATTACTTTTAAATCTTCTCAAGAACCTGCTGATTCCTGCATTAAAACACTGGAGAAATGTATTCAAGAGATTCGAAGTTGGATGAGACAAAACTTCCTGAAATTGAACGATGAAAAAACATAATTTGTTCTATTTGAATCACGTCAGCAATTGTCTAAAGTTTCTCTTCCATTTATTACAATTGGTGACTCGCAGATAACCCCCTCATTACATGCACGTAATTTGGGTGTTATATTTGACTCGACAATGACTTTAAAACCACATATCTCCAACATTGTTCGCATATCATCATTTCATATCAGAAATATAAGCCGAATTAGGAAATACTTGAATAAAAGTGCTGCTGAACAAATTATACATGCATTTGTCACATCACGGCTCGATAACGGGAATGCTCTCCTTTACGGTCTTCCGCAGAATCAAATATCTCGTCTTCAGCACATACAAAACACAGCAGCTCGTGTTGTGACTTTGTCCAGAAAGTCATGCCATATCACGCCAATCTTGAAAGAACTGCACTGGCTTCCTGTTTCACAGAGAATTGTTTTAAACTTATGCTAATTGTTCACAAATCTTTTAATAACATTGCTCCAATTTATATTTCTGAACTACTTAAAGTCTACACTCCATCACGCAATTTGCGCTCCAGCAACATGTCACTCCTCAAGGAACCAACTTCAAAACGGAACTGGGGTGATAGGTCGTTTTCTGTCGCAGCACCGAGACTCTGGAATCATCTTCCAACTAAACTCAAATCTTGTCATAGTAATAACCAGATTCAAGTCGATGCTTAAAACTCATCTTATGTCTCAACTCTTCAAAGATGATGTATATTTGTAATTGCATTGTAGGTACATGTATCTCGGTACATAATTTGTTTTGTTTTCCCTATGCTATCATTGTATATTGTTTGTATTAATGTTTTTTCTTTGTTTCCGCGCCTTGAGCGCCCAGCAGGGTGGATATGTGCGCGCTAAAAATCTTTATTATTATTATTATTATTATGACATAATTATGGGATTTTAAGCCTAGTGTACATACAAACCAATGTTTAACATCCCAACTTGTTAACTTCAAAGAGTGGACCTGGTTACTCAAGTATGTCAGCTGGAAAGATGGAATATATACTCCAGAGTAAACAGTGATGATGCCACATTAAACAAACCAAGGGCTAATTATGGTCAGGAGATGAGCTGACTTCTTCTTCTTTGCAACATCATTCATCATCATCATCACAGACATAAAGCGACAACTCGCTCGCCTCGGCTGACAAACACAATACAAACAGTGTGCAGTCACCCGAGACCTAATGATGCATTAGTCCCGCATAACTCAACAACTGGGCTCTTCTCAATTTTCCCACCTTGGCGAAGAGCTCAGGCTGATGAAAAACCGGGGGTGATTGAGGCAGAATTAATTTCGAAAATGTCATCTAAGTTTCATGATGTATACACTGGGGTGATATAGCACAGTCCATGATATTGGATCGGGTCCCCGTGGGCCAGTTTGACATAAATGGAAAGGCTCCGGTTTCAACGGGTTTCTGTCATCGGCAACTTTAAAGTTTAAAATCAACACCATTTGCAAGAACTGGTCATTTGCAAGTACACTCAGAAGTCTATTACCTACATAAAGTATGCCACTCATGTACTATCCTAGTCAACGGCACAGTACTCCAAGAACAACGGATTTGGTCGCAAAAAGAAGCAGTGCAGTCTGGGAGACTTAACCGATGTGTGACAGAACTGTATCTCACACGCACCTTACCGTTTAGCACCAATTCTCCCCTCAGTTGATGGTTCGCTAGCCTGAAGGTCTGACGTCACGCTTTGAGCTAGAGGCGCGTGAATTACGCCAGATCCTGGCCATACAGCCACCATATTTCCCCCGATGCTCAACTTTGACCTTGGTTGGTAGCAAGCAAGCGCAAGCCTCAAAGCTTAACGTCAGATCGTCAGCACAATGCATTAACGTATCCAATGAAATCCTTTGAGTGGTAAGCCTGGAGCCTGTCTATATCCTTGATAAGATATAGACAGGGGACCAGTCTAATGGTTCGCCTGCGTCACGTCTAGTTTAAGATTGCGTCTAGTTCTAGCTTCTAGAACTAGCTTCGCGTGGAAACGCCTATCCCCATGATGCCCCCACGGCAGGCCGGACAGGGGGAGCAAAACCCATAACCAAGCTCATTGTCCATACGTGTATTTTGAGTACAATATCGTGGTATGGATTACAGCAGGCTGACACACTTTATGTAGGTATTGTCCTGTCCATGTCTTGTCATCTTGGAATATATCTAGGTCGGTGCCCCAGTTTGTTATCCGTCTCCTTTTGGACATTTTAAATTCTTAAGGTCCCTTGACTATGTCGACATCAGAGATATATATTTTGGTTTGTTTGTTTGTTGTGTTATTTTGGCAATTTGATTGGGTCATTGCCCTAATAAATGAAAATCCATAAAGGTTTGTCTTACTCACTGTCACTCTTTGGTCTCATTTTGATTCACTGTTGGATTACAGGCAGTAATCAATACAATACTGTACTTGGCACCATCACTTCAGAGCATTAGCAATAAAGTGCCAAAATAGTAGTTTAAACATTCTTTTTTTTATAGGCCTTTTAAGTTGCTTCTCTCAGTATTTTCTACGAATACTACCAAGTATTCAAGATTACTGGTTGTTCCACCTGACTGTACTTTTGGGCGCATTACACGTTTTGCAATTTCTCGCATCGTAACATGGTCTGTCCTTTCAGCCAAATACTAAGGGAATAAAAGTTCTTCACGTGTCCTTTACCACAGGATAAAGACCGAAGGGGTTTTAGCCACGGGCGATAAAGGACTGAGCCTTAGGCGAGAACCTGAGGTCTTTATCCTGAGAAAAAAGGCGAAGCGTCGAACTTTGTATTCCCATTCATAAATGCTCATCTCGATTTCGTTTTCAAAAAGTTCCAATATACAGTCAATTGTATTGGAAAAGAACCAGAACGGAACTGACACTTAATCCACATTTGAGGACAGATGAAGTTCCAATTCATTTTAAGCGGTGAGTCCGCGTGACCCAATTACAGTCTGATTGGTTCAATCCTGCGATGCGCGCTTATTCCAACAGATGGCGGCGACGCACAGTACCAGCCGTCCATGCAACCCCCATATGATAACGTTTCGTCCAATTAGATTGTCTTATGGGCATTAATGTGAGGCGAGGTTCTCTTCCAATGTTGTTTCTCCCTCGCTGCTGCCTAATTTGGAATTCATTACATGTATACTACTTCACGACAATCTACAAGCAAGTTAGCACAACGAGCATAACACAAACAGAATTGCAATCCGCGTAACTCTATCTGCCCTATCGATTGAGGACGTCAGGTACGCAACCAGCATCTACAACTGTTAACCCTGCGATATTGACCCTAATCAATCAATCATCAGGTATTGGTAGAGCGCCGTCATTCTGATTGCCTATTCCGAGGCGCTTGAAAAAGTGTAGAAAAATAAAACGAGAATTTACAGAATTTCACGAGGAGATGGGCAACGCACTAATTGTACAATATGTTTAAGGTATAATAATATGTCATAACGGTTACAAAGGAAGATTCGTCGCTGGTATTCTAGCGTTTACGGACTACCCAAATTTATGTCATGGCGCTCCGCGGAGTTACCATGGTTCGGTAGATTTCGCGCATTTTTGACGCAAGAGGGCTACCATGTGCACAAAGCACATCGAAAGATAAATAGCTTGAACAATTCATCACAAAGTAACGTATCACGTATTTAAGTGAACATCTGTTGTTTGTATATATTATTTACAATCACACCTTTGAGCCAACTCCTTAATTAGAGGGCTTTCAGAACTGTGCTCCTGGACTAATAATATGAAGTATTTTTCCACAACGTGATGTATCGTGTATACACAATTTATGGGGCGTAGAATAGAATTGTACATTATGTATGATGTCACAAACTGAAGATCGCCCTCGTTCGGAGGCAAAATAAGGTTACTCATTGGTTCATGCATATGTGCTTCTTGCCTGAAGATCTGCCGTCACGCTTTGAGCTAGAGGCGCGTGAATTACGCCAGATCCTGGCCGTGCAGCCGCCATATTTTTCCCGATGCTTAACTTTGACCTTGGTTGGTAGCTAGCGCGCAAGCCTCGAAGCGTGACGTCAGATCTTCAGCACAACGCGTTAACGTATCCAATGAAAACCTTTTGAGTGGTACGCCTGGAGCCTGTCTATATCCTTGATAGGATATAGACAGGGGACCAGTCTAATGCGCCCCTTTCATGTCCCACGTCTTTTGAGTGCGTGTGTACGCGCAGTGCGCAAACGTGAACTATATACATGCACGACGCGAATACATGAACTACATACATGCACGACGCGAATACATGAACTACATACATGCACGACGCGCATACATGAACTACATACATGCACAGCGCGAATACATGAACTACATACATGCACGACGCGCATACATGAACTACATACATGCACAGCGCGAATACATGAACTACATACATGCACGACGCGCATACATGAACTACATACATGCAGGACGCGCGTACATGAACTACATACATGCACAGCGCGAATACATGAACTACATACATGCACGACGCGCATACATGAACTACATACATGCACGACGCGCATACATGAACTACATACATGCACGACGCGCATACATGAACTACATACATGCACGACGCGCATACATGAACTACATACATGCACAGCGCGCATACATGAACTACATACATGCACGACGCGAATACATGAACTACATACATGCACGACGCGCATACATGAACTACATACATGCACGACGCGCATACATGAACTACATACATGCACGACGCGCATACATGAACTACATACATGCACGACGCGAATACATGAACTACATACATGCACGACGCGCATACATGAACTACATACATGCACAGCGCGAATACATGAACTACATACATGCACGACGCGCATACACGAACTACATACATGCAGGACGCGCGTACATGAACTACATACATGCACAGCGCGAATACATGAACTACATACATGCACAGCGCGCATACATGAACTACATACATGCACAGCGCGAATACATGAACTACATACATGCACGACGCGCAGTACATGAACTACATACATGCACAGCGCGAATACATGAACTACATACATGCACGACGCGAATACATGAACTACATACATGCAGGACGCGCATACATGAACTACATACATGCACAGCGCGAATACATGAACTACATACATGCACAGCGCGAATACATGAACTACATACATGCACGACGCGAATACATGAACTACATACATGCACAGCGCGCATACATGAACTACATACATGCACGACGCGAATACATGAACTACATACATGCACGACGCGAATACATGAACTACATACATGCAGGACGCGCGTACATGAACTACATACATGCACAGCGCGAATACATGAACTACATACATGCACGACGCGCATACATGAACTACATACATGCACAGCGCGAATACATGAACTACATACATGCACGACGCGAATACATGAACTACATACATGCACGACGCGCATACATGAACTACATACATGCACAGCGCGCATACATGAACTACATACATGCACAGCGCGAATACATGAACTACATACATGCACGACGCGAATACATGAACTACATACATGCACAGCGCGCATACATGAACTACATACATGCACAGCGCGAATACATGAACTACATACATGCACAGCGCGAATACATGAACTACATACATGCACGACGCGAATACATGAACTACATACATGCACAGCGCGCATACATGAACTACATATTGTACATGCACGACGCGAATACATGAACTACATACATGCACGACGCGCATACATGAACTACATACATGCACGACGCGCATACATGAACTACATACATGCATGACGCGCATACATGAACTACATACATGCACAGCGCGCATACATGAACTGTATACATGCACAGCGCGCATACATGAATCAATGAGTGACCTTTCTTTTGCCTCTGAATGAGGGCGCCCTCCATGATCTATGCTGAAACTCTAAATATAACATGTATCCACTTCTACAATATTATATTATGTTATAGATATAGTAAGATTTGCGGTGTCATGTATTGAAATAATCTCTTTGAGTAGTGAGGGTTCTGAGAAGAACTTTGGTTATCTTGACGTTTCGATCAGTATGCTCTGATCGTCTTCAGTAGAATGCCGGATCTCTGGTGCTTGAGGGGCTTAAAGGGACAGTATCGTCACGATCAGAGCAGACTTTCAACAGGGCATGGAATCGGTGTTCTAGTTTAAGATGAACACAGTGATTGAAACTAGCTCATTTTTATGCAGCAGCAACAGTAATATGACCTTATTATGTGGTGTATTATTTTCAGTCACTGAGTTGTTTTAAAACTAACACTTTGATTCCATGTCCTGTTTATTGTGACGATATTGTTCCTGGAGGATCATGATATTGTATGTTTTCTTTATGGAGGTCAAAATATGCTAACCCTATCCTAACATGAAATCAATAAAACCAACAATCGATGGTCGATATTATTTATGAGTTTACCATTTTAAATTTTACTTTCAATAATTATTTCGGGTCCGTAGCGTATGATAAACGTATCTACCCGATTATCAAAGGTTAACAAACCATTGAAACGTGCATCACTTCTAGTTATAAAAACATGTATCCGTGTTTGTCTATTCACCGCTAAGATTTGACGATGATTGTCCCTTGAGCCACAATCCAACCGCTGTAACTCTCAGCATTACCGCAATATCGCAGCGGAGAGGTCGTTTTCCCCTCGCCTCAGGTCTGTCCTAATTCTGTTTCAATGATGATGTCTTAAATTGTAGTAATCCGCCTTGTCTACGAACGCATTAGTGTCCGAGCCCCGTCAGCCGAGTGGCTTTGCGCTGTTATTGAACGCGTACAAAGGAATCATAATAAACCATATAATATTCGACGGACTGCAATCCGCACGTGGTTGTAATCTTTTAGGGAAACTGGTTCAGTAATGGGCGTTACAAATGTGTCGAATCAGGACACTGAACCACTTCATGGTTGTTGTGTAGAAGAAAATAAAACATTGGTATTTAATAGCATGCGTTCATGTCATCCCTATAGTTTTCGAGAAATATTAAAAGGTCTATGAAATAGACTATTTTAACAGTGTAAACAATAAAGTATGCCTATTGGAGAATATATTTGCCCTTTCTACTTTTTTTCTGCGTCTGTTTGTACAATTAAAAAATTAAATTCTAAATTTAGAGGGGCGCCGCGCTCCTCCCATTCCTCTTTATTAACATCTGTGACGCATACCTGGGAGATTTTAGCACTAGTCTGTGTTTACGTGGCACCCTGTGTCATGCTTTACTATTGAAGTTTTTAATGTCAATAGTCTTTACGTGTCCTCTTCACTATGCAAAGCTACAAGTCTTACTTAAGTACGTTTATTACATAAATGATGGCCAACAATAATGGGTTATAAAGGCATGCTAGCTATAGCGATGAAAACCTTTGTTTGCTTTGTTCTCTGCCCGGGTGTACGTCACGAATAGCGCCACCTCGCGTCGTGCAAAATTTAATTAAAATAAAAAAAATCCACTTAAGATACAACACAAACTTAAAATTGTTTTCTAGTCATATCAACTGATAACATAACAATAACAAATAAATGAAGACAAAAACATGCTTCATAGACCCTTTAAACTAGCCAGTGAAAGATAAAATCACAACAGAAGCTCATTTTGTTTCGTGTTCATTCCAACATGGCATTTCTGTCTTCGGATGACGCAAAGTCTTGTTGGAAATAATTTCACTAATTTTACAAAAACGATATTAGGCTACATATATTTCAACAGATGTTAGATACCTTGAAGAAGTTAAAAACAATTGTTAAAATGCATGTAAATGCATCCATACTTTATAAGAATCAAGAGATATGTACAGAAACCAACCAATGTCTGTAAATGCATCCATACTTTATAAGAATCAAGAGATATGTACAGAAACCAACCGATGTCTGTAAATGCATCCATACTTGATGAGAATCAAGAGATATGTACCAATGTCTGTAAATGCATCCGTACTTTATAAGAATCAAGAGATACGTACAGAAACCAACCGATGTCTGTAAATGCATCCATACTTTATAAGAATCAAGAGATATGTACAGAAACCAACCGATGTCTGTAAATGCATCCATACTTTATAAGAATCAAGAGATATGTACAGAAACCAACCGATGTCTGTAAATGCATCCATACTTTATAAGAATCAAGAGATATGTACAGAAACCAACCGATGTCTGTAAATGCATCCATACTTTATAAGAATCAAGAGATATGTACAGAAACCAACCGATGTCTGTAAATGCATCCATACTTTATAAGAATCAAGAGATATGTACAGAAACCAACCGATGTCTGTAAATGCATCCATACTTTACAAGAATCAAGACAGATGTACAGAAGCCAACATGTAAACATTTCTGCTCATTTTATTATGTCATTAAGTAATAAAATTGCGAGGATACATTCAGATTGTTTTTATTACATTATTATGTGGACAATTTATAATAAATATCTCAATAACATATGTCAGACGGAATAATAAAATATCTCAAGATATTTGGTACTATCACCAACGTCACATCAAGTATAAATTTTTAGATTATAATTCAGAAAATTTGTGTAAATAGCAAAGGTGCACACTCTTTGTAAATCGATGCCTCATTTTCCAAGATTATAATTTTATTACCTTCTCCGTAAATTAGTGTGGACAATGTGTACGGTTTCACTAGGAGCTTTTCTGATCAAGTTGAGCTTAGGCGTTTCTTTAAATTGAATGAGACAGGGGTGAAACGTAGTCACCTCTGAAGCCTCGGGCGGTGTAACATGATGGCCGCGCGCGCAGCTCACTCATTTGTTAGCTTAAATGCGCTCATGTTTCGTTGAAATGTGCAATCGCGACCGCTCTGCCCCAATTGCAATCAGTTAATCAAATAATACAGAACTTTATCCCCTCAACTGCTGACATGATTTAATAAGGACCAAGACTAGCATATAGCAGCAGTGTGATATCGAGTGGAAAGTCTCTGAAGATAATATGGGATAGGATCACACGATGCAGGCCTCATTTATGCATAAAGTGCCCAAAGAAGAACTTTATTTTACCCATTCCGGGTTCCCCAACTTGGTATCCTTTCTTTAAGATGAAAGTACTTCTTACAAAATAAATCAGTCTTCAGATGATATTTGTTAATTTGATAATCTGGTAAATACCAAGGTTGTACCTTCCCTTTCATGATAATTATATCGCCCGTGTTTGGCGAGCGAATTTTCAAAGATAATATCGTGAAATCCGGATATCCGAAACTTTAAATAAAAGCGATATTTCAAACCCGCTTGATTGTGATTGGCAGCCACGCTGGCCAATTGGAAGACTGCACACGCCCTCAACCCGTTACATGCATAAATTGTGTGGTCACGTGCAACCCGAGGATTAAAACACGGGGTTCCACCTTTTATTTAATGAGGTTTTAATTTACTGGTACTAATACCCTTCATGGACTTTTTTGTTCTATGTATCAAATGGCTTATAACTTTCTTAACCACAGAAAAATAGTAATTTAACATTTATAATATGTACTTTTTTTTTACCGTCAAATCGGCCCACACAGTGAGTGTTTGGTATCCAGACGCCCGCTCGAAAAGTGAACGTAAATTCGCGAGACTTTCACGTTTTTGTTGTTGTTGTTTTTGTTTTGTTTTTTTAATCAATATCATTAATGGATCAAGTGAGTTTGAAGCAAGAAGCTTATTACAGCCAGTGGCGAATCCAGAGGTGCAAAGGGGGCCTTTTCCCGGGTCAATTTTCACCAAGGAGTTTGAGAATGCACAGGCGGCTCTGCGTTGGCGGAGGGCCACGAGTCCGTGGACTAGGACATTGTAAGTACATGTATATTCACAGTTACAGATAACAGGGGAAGGGGATCAAAGGGGTCGTGTGCTACCCTTTTTGAAAATCAACTATGTACACAAATTCTAAATTTACCATCTATTTCCAAATGTTGGCGCCCTCCCCTTTGGGCTGTGTGCCCTCTCTTTATTATCATGTTCCCCCTTTTATTGCGACCTTGGATCCGCCCCTGTATGTTTGTAAGAAACTGAAGTATCTGAACTATGCATTTTAAAGTCAGAATGACGTATGCTAAAACAGCTAGACACCATGTGCCTACAGCAAATACTAAAATGTGAACCTGCTATCGCATAGGTTTATTAGAATGAACGAAGCATGGAGGCGTTTCCTTCGAATGATTTCGGCTGTGAGCTTTATTAAAGCCTAAACGTGTCAATACCATATTTTACTGAATGATGTTCCAGTTTGTGTTGTACAGTGAGTTTGTCTACTGTTTGTCTTCTGTTATTTGCTCTGTGTGTGTGTGTGGGGGGGGGGGGGGAGCTGGTATGTGTGTTGTTTAATGCTATGCTAGTTGGTTTGTAATTCGTACATTATACAGTTCTTCTGCTAGGCAAACAAAAAAAGGCCCCGGTTTGTGGTCATGGGTCGACTTTAAAATCGGTGCGGTGACGTTTTTTTAAATTTTTATTTTTTCTTGAAGACGATTCTTCTGAAGACGATCAGAGAATACTGATCGAAACGTCGAGTTACAACCTCCAGTTCTTTTCAGAACTAATTACTCCCCAATTGAGAATTTCCCATGGTGTCGCCGCAAATAGTTACAACCCACCCCAGACTGAGGGATCTGCTACATCCTAAGCCACCCACCCTCCCCCATGTGCATGTTAACAACTGATTCAGTTCAGTGAGCACACACCTCTCACCTCTCACTCCAAGGGTCCCAGTCTTCACACGAATCCTACTTAAACAGCAGCATCTCCCAGAGCCCGGCATTCTTCTGAAGACGATCAGAGCATATTGATCGAAACGTGGAGTTGTAACTCCAGTTCTTTTCAGAACTACTACTCAATTGAGAATTTCACATGGTGTCACCGCAAACAGCCTTTACTTTTAATAGCATGATAAATGTTTATCCGCTGCGTGCACATCGGAACCCTCTAGCGGTAAAATGCACCCTGTCTCAGAGGCTTGGGTATTGTACATAACTTAGTAGGCGAATTTAAAATTGACCCAGTCTGCGCACTTCCGCATTGAAACCGAGGCTCTCTGTGTCAAGTCAAAACACCAATAGAACAATAGAACGACCACTGATCTTTATACTAACTAGATAGGAGATGTGGGCCTATAAAAAGTTGAAGTAACCGGCCGCCATGTTGGTTCCCCAAAAGGTCAAGAGTCAAATGTCATGTTGGCATACAGACAATAACCGGTTCAGCAGCACTCGGCATTGTCGTTGGTCGGGAAGCAGTAAACCTGTCAGGCCGTCACGATGCTTTCTTGGGGGAACAAAGATGGCGAACAACGAGCTTCAGCCAATCGGCGCGATCTCCTATCCAGTTAGTGAAGAGATCAGTGAGAACGACTCATGCTCCCATCATACAGCGCACGCGTCAACACTGAGAGCCTCGTTGTCAAACTCGGAAGTACGCAGATCAACGTTAATGTAGCTTTGCATTGTGAAGAGGATAAGTAAGACTAATTGCGGTGACACCATGGGAAATTCTCTATTGAGTAGTAATAATTAGTTCTGAAAAGAACTGGAGGTTACAACTCGACGTTTCGATCAGAATGCTCTGATCGTCCTCAGGAGAATGGTGTCACCGCAATTAATCTTCCTTAACGTTAATTTCGTCATCTTGGGATTTGTCTATAACCGGCCCTGGCGAGGTGAAGGACGCCCTCAATCGGTGTAACTCTATAACTATGTCATCTCCATGAACCATTCAGGACCAATGTTCTTTTCAGTGGTCAATCGCTCATTCATAAAGTACCTGCTTGCACCTTTAAGGAACTCGCCCCTAGAGTACCATAATGAATTATTGAATATGTCTATCTTTGTTCAGAGATAAAGGGCCATTATTTATTGCCACCTGGTCTCCCTTTGCCGAAAGCTCATATCTGACAGGCTAATGTACCGGACGGGTAACCTATGCTTTAATTAAGCTCAGCAGAGCGCGCTAGAGTGAAATAATTATGGTTACCTTTTCTAATAACATAAACGCTTGACTAATCACTATGTTTTAATAAAGCACAGGCCTGTGTGAGCCTAACGCGACACATCCACGTGATTTTAAAATAACAAGGGTGCAGCTGCTTTGCCTCCATCAGGGGCGTGTCCAGGGTGGTTGAAAGGGGACACTTAAAAAAGAACACATATATACAAGTATTGTCAATATGAAATCATTACCTTTTACCCTGACGCCAGCTGGAGCCGCCAATGACCTCTCTCTTAAAATCCATGTCAAGTGATGGCGCTTTAGAACTCATCAATAAACTGAGACTTGCATAAGAAGTGCTAGTGGAGTGTCCTGGCAGAGCGGTCTAGCTTACCGGACTCAAGTTCTGGTGTTAGCAGCAGAATGTGGGTTCGAATCCCGGCCGTGACACTTGTGTCCTTGAGCAAGACACTTAACCATAATTGCTTCTCTCCACCCAGGGGTTAAATGGGTACCTGTGAGGGCAGAGTTGGTTGATTAGCCCTATATGCGCTGTAATGACAGCAATTGAGCTGTATACTCCCCAGGGAGCTGAGATGGTTTCAGGAATGATTTATTAGCCTTATGAGCAGGGGTAATGATATAATGCGCCTTGAGCACCACTTAGTTGGTGGATACGTGCGCTATATATAAGTCCACACATTATTATTATTATTATTATTATTATTTCGCGTTAGCACAGCATAAAAAGAAAGATCTTGTTTTCCTTTCTGCCGGTTACACCTCGAGTCAAGCTACGTCCCGTAGCCTTAGATCTCGAGTGTCTTTCGCAGAATCCTTGCTGTCCCTAAGAGTGCCGCCTTCTGTAGTAATTCTACTCTAACAGATGTTCCTATCTCCTTGAGATGTTTCTCCAACGCCTTCGGGATTGTACCCAGTGCTCCCACTACCACAGGAATAACCTTCACCTTGACTTGCCACAGCTTGCGGAGTTCTCTCGCTAAATCCTGATATTTCTGTACCTTCTCCTTCTCCTTCTCCTTCGAAGCTACTCTACTATCACCCGGCACAGCTATATCAATAAGATGACACATCTTTGCATGCTTATCCAAGACAACAACACCCGGCCGTCTATGTTCTATAACATGATCTGTCTGGATGTTGAAGTCCCAGAGAATCTTGACATGATCCGTTTCTTCAACCTTTTCCGGCACATGGTCGTACCACTTCGATTGCACCTTGACACCGTACTTCTTACACAGATCCCAATGGATCACCTTGGCCAACTTGTCGTGTCTGCCTTTGTACTCTGTCTGAGCATGCACTCTGCATTCGCTGACAATGTGAAATACAGTCTCCTCCGCCGCATTGCACATTCTGCACATAGAAGAGACATCTGTCTTCTCGATCCTTGCCTTCATCACATTCGTCGGCAGAGACTGGTCTTGCGCTGCAGTAATCAGACCCTCAGTTTCTTTCTTTAGTTCTCCTCTCCTCAACCATTCCCAAGTCTTGCTACTTGCCACTTCTTCAGTACATCTCAGGAATCGGCCGTGAAGTGGTTTTTCCTGCCAATCTCGTGTTCTTTCTTCTCTTCTTTGATTCTTATACTCCTTTGGACCTAATTCGTCTGCCTTCATGTATTTCTGTGCAACCTTCAACAACTTTTCCCGAGTACTTCTTACATGACACTGCAAGCTCCTTCTCTCGATGTTAACGCTGTCTGATACACTAAGTAATCCTCTTCCGCCCTCTGACCTCGGTAGATAGAGTCTGCTGACATTCGACCGTGGATGTAACATACCGTGCATCGTCATCACTTTCCTCGTTTTCCTGTCAGCAACATCTAGATCTGCCTTAGTCCACTCGACAATTCCCGCACTGTATCTCATTAGTGACACAGCCCAAGTGTTGATCGCCTTTATCATATTCCCTCCATTCAGCTTGGACTTCAAACACTTCTTCACTCGTCTTATATACTCTTTCTTAAGTCTCTCTTTCGATTCCTCGTGCAGTACATGATCTGCTTCAAGCACTCCAAGATACTTATAACTTTCTTCTTCACCCAACGCTCTCAATTGTGTGCCATCTGGTAAAGCAATTCCATCCGAATGTACCCTTTTACCCCTCTTCATGGTCATCGCAGCACATTTCTCCAGACCAAACTTCATGCCGATGTCATCGCTGAAGATCCGTACAGTCTGCACCAAAGAATCAATCTCTTTCTCGTTCTTCGCAAACAACTTCAGGTCGTCCATGAAGAGAAGATGATTAATCCTGCATCCATCCTTCGTCATCTCATATCCTGCACTAACCTTCCGCAAAATCATCGTCAAAGGGAACAGCGCCAAAACAAACAACAGTGGAGACAGAGAATCGCCCTGGAAAATACCTCGTCTGATGTTTACCTTACCAAGACATTCATCACTGGCCATCAGATTTGTTCTCCATGTCTTCATGCTCTCACCCAGGAGACATTTCACCGCATCAGCTGCCCCTATCATATCCAAACATTCCATAATCCACGAGTGTGATACCATGTCGTATGCCTTCTTGTTATCTGTCCATGCCATGGCCAGATTAGTTTTCCTGTTCCTGCAGTCCTTTAGCACCGTCTTATCAATGATGAGTTGGTCTTTCGTTCCTCTTGACCGCTTCTTGCAACCTTTCTGCTCATCTGGAAATAACTGCTGATCTTCTATGTGACTATACAGATCTTCTGCAATGATACCGGTCAGAAGTTTATACATCATGGGTAGACATGTAATAGGTCGATAGTTACTTGCAACGTTACCCTTCTTGATGTCCTTCATGATGAGAACCGTTCTTGCTTCAGTCATCCACGTCGGAACGTTGCCACGCACTAAGCATTGTTGCAGCTGCTGGGCTATTCTTTCGTGAAGACTACTGAAGTTCTTTAGCCAGTATCCGTGCACTTGGTCTGGTCCCGGAGCTTTCCAATTCGGCACTTTCCTCAACTGTTTCTTCACCTTGCTCACATCAATCTGAAATCCCTCTTGTTGTTGTACATTCTTTAACTCGTCTTTCACGTCGGCTAACCATTCTGCTCGTCTGTTATGATCACCAGGCTGATTATTATTATTATTATTATTATTATTATTATTATTATTATTATTATTATTATTATTATTATTATTATTATTATTATTATTATTATTATTATTATTATTATTATTATTATTATTATTATTATTATTATTATTATTATTATTATTATTATTATTATTATTATTATTATTATTATTATTATTATTATTATTATTATTATTATTATTATTATTATTATTATTATTATTATTATTATTATTAGTTGCAACAGATACACCTCTATATAGACGATGTAATCTATGACATCACATGTTTACACAAGAGCTCCAAAGGTCAAACTACTGAGTTTACATGTCAAATATTATTCATCAGAAAAGTATACAGTGTACAAACGCTGCATACAATGTATGTGTGATGTGTAGTGTGAGGGGTATATTATAGTCATGCACATGCTCAGATAAGCATCCCGTAGGAAAGAAAACAGTGAATCCATCCCGGATCCTGTTGTACTAAGTTCTTATTGACATTTTATGTTTGTCGAGAATGCCAACAGTGTTCAGTAATGAATAATGCAACATCCTCCATTGTCATCCATTGGGAAATTATTGTGCGCCTGCAGACACGTCAATACATTCACAGTGTGACATTCTTTCATCGCATCTGACAACTACCTGGCGAATATTACTGGTATTGCTCATTCGACCATCGGATGAATCTCTCTCTAAATTTACCTTTATTTTTTAAGTGTCAGTACAAATTATGGCTGTCATCATGTGCATGATAAACTAAATGTATTTAATGGAACACAGCCAGACCTGAGTCATTTCCTAATGTGACTCGGTTGTCGGAATTGATTTCCCATCTCATACAAAAATCTGTCATGTTCCAATGACAATTATCTTGGTAATACATGCGAAGAGGAATGTTACGACCGCAACCCCGGTTCTTTTCCCGTGAAAGGGAAATGTACTATTCGTTACCTTCCGTTCTGCCGTGTTTCACTTCTTGTGAATAAAGTTATATGTAAACTAAAGGGAGAATATCATCAAGGTCAGAGCAGAGCTTTCAACAGGGCACGGAATCGGTGTCCTAGTTGAATATGAGCAGAAAATTACTGGCTCAACCGTATGGTAATGACCTTTCGTGTGTGGTATTATTTTCAGTCACTGAGTTCATCTAAAAGTAGCGCTCCGGTTCCATGCCCTGCTGGTAGTGACGATACTGTCCCTTTAACTACATGTGAAACTTTTATCGTTTACGAGAAAATAGTGAAAATGCATTAAAGAGGGGCTCTAAGATCAAATTTAGTTTTGTGATTTTCCAATAACTAGAGTCCATATTAAAGTGTGAAAAAATTACCCCTCACGTTAAAGTGATGTAAAATGTCATTTTATTTGATAACCTTCCTGTGTGAAATTTGTTAAAATCCAAAGACAACAGTGACGTCACATTTCAAATAAATGGATCTCTACATTTTTGTACGGTGAATTTGCAGTTCATTCCTGAATCTCCACCACAATATTTGATCAAATCGGCGTTGAAATTGACTTTTTGACAAACAAAAACTTCCTGTATGGAATGTTACAGACTCATTTACCGTAAGAAAATAGTGACGTCGTGTTTCAAATATCGCTCTGAAAGGGTATCAAATAAAATGATATGTTACACCACTTTAGAGTGAAGTTAGAGACTTGTAATTTTTTCACACTTTAATAAGGACTCTATCTATCGGAAAATAAGGACTCTATCTATCACAAAACTGAATTTGACCTTAGAGTGCCTCTTTAATAGTTTTTTTTAATCAATGAACCCGAACTTTAATGACAGTACAGGGGCCAATTTCAGAGAGCTGTTAAGCAGAAACAATCGCTTACAAGAAAAATTCGCTTAGCAGATTGTGTTGGTCACCAGCTAAGCTTTCATACATAGTTTGTGTATTTTGATTGGTAGTTTATTTAACAGTACCAAGCAAAATTCGTTTCTTAAAGACGATAGCTCATCAGATAGATTTCACGGTATGTATAAATACCATCCTGTAGACAAAGCCTGTTGATGCATGCGCTGTATGATGGCAGCATGAGTCGTTCTATTGTCTACCTCACATCGATGTTGTGACTTGACACAGAGAGCCTCGGTTTCAATGCGGAAGTGCGCAGACTGGGTCAATTTGAAATTCGTCTATAAACTTAAAAATACGAAGGCCTGATATACGTAAGACTGTGAACAATTGATGTTTTTGTTTAGCATATCGAGGGTATGGGGTTATACCGTTTTAATGTTCTTTAACCCTTTCATTAACGATTTGTTTCAACAGGATGTCCCACTGGTGACTGAATTGTTTGCCCAGTCATGCATGAATTCACACATTATTGCACACACATATGCATCCATTTACAGGCACTTTTTAAAACTCGTTTTTCATCGTGAAGAGTTTGTTGGAGAAATATATCTTTGAAGAAATGATTGTTGCTCACGAAATTGTCTTTTATATGATACGTGTTTGAAATAACAACACTATAAAAGAAAGACATTTATGGGGTGAAATACAGAGAGTTATATAGTACCCGTACTCGCATATATGAAAAAGTAATTGACAGAGTTGGAATATAATACGCATACTCGTACTCAGTGGCATACACTCTTAAAATTAAAGTGCTGAATCAGCCTTTTAAGAGTTCGGTGAGTGACAACACTTTATAAAGTTAAATTCAACTCAAAGAAAGTGTTGAATTAACACAGAGTCAAATTAAGTCTAACTCTAGCAATGTTAATTCAACACTTTCAAAAGTTAAATCTAACAGAGCTGTCACTGGCCAAATTCTTGCACAAATTCTTTAAAAAGTTTAGTTCAACATTTGCAGTTTTAAGAGCGGAGCCATACCAAATAGGGGGAGGGGAAGACGCCCCCACTTGTTGGCAAAATATTGTCTGTCGATAAATGCACAAACCTTTTGGTATTTCTGAACTTTTGAAGATTTTTTTAAAGACTGACATAATTTGTCGGTTCATTTGAGTTTTGTGTCGGTAAATATACCCCCAAAATGTGTCCCCCCCCCCACTCTGGGGAAATCCTGGCTACGTCACTGCTCGTACTCATACTCATGTAAATGTAATCGTCTACAAAAGTCTGTTGAAGGTACATTGTTTAGACTTGATGGATGCACAATGTTTACCATACGTGATTGTGTACACTCAAATTGAATGTACATTTCAGATTACTGACGTACCTATTATACGCAGTAAATACACGCGGAATATAATTATTGTTATGACTTTATTCGATACATTCCCAATGTGTATCAGACAAATTCTGAGCGGATATTGCTGTCCAAAACAAACTCAGTTCTATTGAGAATAACATGTATGATGAGGAAAACAATGTATACATATCAACCACGACTCACAAATAAATACGTTAGCTTCACTAATCAAATAATGTTTTGAATTATTTTATAGAAATCATTTGTATTCTCCCGGTACCTGAACAATACGCAATTTTGAAAACATCACGACGTCCATGGGATAATTTTATTGCATTCCTCTCTGGGTACACAGCGAGTACTTGATATGTTTGGTCATCAAAGGTTTGCAGCAAATTAAAGAGCATGCAATTACCTGCAGGAGCGATGGACTTCTACTGAACAAATTTGTATTTTCTAATTGTATTTGTATTTAATTTATTTTTTAAATTTCATATTATTACTGCATTCCTCGCGCTATGTTTACCATTGTAAAACACCCATGGGAATTCACACGGTGTGACGTTATACAATTCGCACCACTTTATATAAAATTGAACAATTAAAAGCAGCAGGGCCTAGATACGAGTTTTGCATGGTGGATTGTTTGGAGAAAGGTAATGGGTTTACAGGTAACACCACCATGTGTAATAATCTCTTCATGGAAGAAGTGGTGTGGCTCTGGAAGGAACCGGTAGTGAGGATCGACGTTTCGAACAGTGTGCTCTGTTCGTCTATAGGAGGCTCTCTATCATTTCGGCAATATGTCTATGTATGCATACATACTTAATAACAATCAAGAGATAATAATGTACAACAACAAAAAACTTATGTCAGCCTATTTTGTTGTGTGGATTACCGAAACATTTAAAATGCATTCATATTATTTGTATTTATTCTTATGTAGAAACGGATCGTGGATTGGATTGTATTCATTATTTTTTTTAGCATGTTAGATGGAAAAACTTAGCATGATGTTTGGTACCATCGTACCAACTTAAATTCAGATAGCTTTTCGATAATAATTCGTCTTACGACCCCTGTAAACTTAAGATATTAAATAATGACTGTGCATCAATTGTACGTTAATAATTTATATAGATGACTAGCTGTCGCATGATTTCCCGATGGATTTCTGTCAGTGCCAGTATAATTAATACTCACTCACTGTAATTAATAAATTAATAACATCCTCCTCTGTATTCACACAGTTCATGATTTGAAATGTTTCTTGACTAAACTTGAGGAATGGCGAATGTATTCTTGCGGCTTGATTGGCTGGAATGAGACAATAAGATAAAACATAATTGTTACCATAGCAATCAAAACGTTTTTGTCATGTCCAGTTAGTCAGTAAAGAAAGGGAAGGTACGATGTTGGTATTAACATTGACAAACCAGGGCCCAATATCATAGCGCTGCTTTCCGTAAAGCAAATTTTCGTGCTAACTATAGCAGACAAAATTTGCTTAAGCATAAGTGTATTTCACAGGTTAGCAAGAAAATTCAGTGGGACGCGTGCACGTTCACCATGGATTTGTATTATTGTGTCACTCATTTGCAAGCAATAATGGCCGGTAAGTTAGCGTACCTTTCTCTGTGATTATCGGTTAGCAGTGCTATGAAATGAAAAACGTACAGTAAGCAAACAATCAGCTGCTAAGCGGCTGTATGAAACTGAGCCCTGATTAAAACCCAGTAAACACTGTCAAGATATATTGCCCGTTTGGCTATGACGACCCACGGAGGAGAATGTACCGGTATAAAGCGAACGACTTTTGAAAGATAATATCGTTGATTCTGATTGGCAGCCGTGCTGGCCAATCAAAAGACTGCCCACGCCCTCGGCCCGTTACATGCAATACATTATGTGGCCACGTGCAATCTGAGGAGTAAAACGCGGGGACCCGCCTTTTATTAATTTGAGTTTTTTAATTAATTCATACTAAGACGATTTTTTCGTTCAGTGTCTCAAACGAAAGCTTAGTTAACATGTTCAAAAGTATTTTGACTTAATCATAAGTCCACTTTTCATAATTTTTATGAAATAAATTTTGGTAAATAAGGTTGAATTTAGAAAAATTATGAAATTTAAAAATTGTTCATTAAAATGAAAATTTATTTCATAAAAAATAAGGATAAGTGGACTTATGATTAAGTCTAAATACTTTTGAACATGTTATTATACAACTTCCAGAGAAATAGCAATGTAATATTTAAATCTATATTTTTTTTTACTGTCAAATCGGCCCAAATACGGGAGATATATCTTTAAGTAAGTGTAAATACAACAACACTTGTTAAGAATCTAGATAAAAAACCAAGCTGTGAAAGATTCAGCAATATTCATTGTGTCGTTAACGAGAAAATTTTTGAAAATACATTGAGAATGTTGATTTTCATTCAAACATGGAATTTCTGTCTTTGGATGATAGAAATTCATCTTGGAAAATCGTTCAATACTTTGACTAAAATAATAGCACCTGAGACAGAAATATATCAAAGGATGTTTGATATCATCATCAACTTAAAGGGACAATATCGTCATGATCAACAGGGCATGGAATCGGAGTGCTAGTTTGAGATTAACTCAGTGACTGAAAATAATCCCCACATGATTTTATTTATTTATTTAGATCATTTTGCAGGCAAAAATACAAATATATATAATTCATCAATAATTAAAAAACATAACATCTCAATTCATAAAAAATTATACATCAAAATAGCCTTTAACTTAATAAAAAATAAAATACAAGCAAAAAACTACAAAAAGAGACAAAGAAACTGACAAACAAACAACCAAACAGAAACAAGCAGACAGAAAGGTCATATTTTCATTGCTGCTACATAAATGAGCCAGTAATTTTCAGTCACTGTGTTCATCTTAAACTAGGCCACCGATTCCATGCCCTGTTGAAAGTCTGCTCTGATCGTAGTGGATTAACATAACAATAATACGGATCGGAGGTTAAGAAAGGTATGCCTCAATAATCATATTTTGTAAATGAAATCTAATCACAAAGTATTTTTGGGGCTTTTTAGTATTGCCGCTGAATGGTAAATTAGAGTGTTGCTATGATCACCACGGCGTTACTCTTTGATTGGTGATTGACTTAATATTTTCACCACTAGATGGCGCTATTGCATGTTCAGAGACTTCACGCGCCAGGTTTTATGTAAAACTTTTATTATTCGTTTTTCGAGTCAATTATTGTATAGTTGCGTTAAGCCGTTCAGTTATCTAATATTAGTTTTGTGATTGATTACGAATAAAATAAACAGGTTTTAGTTTTACCTGACTGGCGAAAGTTCTCTTTCTTCTTCACCTTCTTCCGTAATTACGGTGGTTCCAATTTTGCGCAGACGTTCCTTGGCAACCTCGGATATTATGGCGCGCATTTCGTCATTCTCCTCAAGAACTAACAAATGTGGAATACATTGTTTGGAAATAGTCATAATATACTTTTTTTAGTAAGACGTTGAATACTTAAAAATAATTATAATGTAGTCAGTCAGGCAAATATCCCATTGTAATATTCTTTGTCCAACCCCATTTGCCTCTGTTGTTATTAATATCGTTAAACCTATCAAGCTTGGGCTTTTTTTCGTTCTCAGACCTAGGGGCCGGGGGGCACTCATTGTGACCCCTCCGTATTTTTGTATTCTTCAGCCAATTTCCATGAAACTTAGTAGGTATGTTCGGTTTGACGCGATCTATCGAATGAGGCCATGGAAACTTTGATAGGTCACCGTTAGGCGGCGCTATACCAACTTTTGGGTAATTTTTGTTTGTTTTGAGAAATTTCAGGGCCTAATTTCAAGGCTCTGCTTACCTTAAGTGAAACAATCGCCGCTTAGTATAGCACAACATTCCTTGCTATAAGCATGTAGGCCTAAGTGTTATGTCACTGGTTAAAATGGAAAAAGCAAGGAATATCTGCTTGTACACATGATTGTTTTTTGCGTAACTATCGAAAATTACTATATGCTTTAACCTTTTGAGCAGAATATGGTGAATGTAAGCGCAGAATCCAGTGTTTAGTAGCGATATGAAATTGGGGTCAGGTGTCAATATTTATTTAGTTAAAGAAGACTTGTCTTTCAAGAAAGCTCAAACCAAACAAACAAATCGGTAGAAAGTGGGGTAGGGTAAATTAGACATACGTATTTGCGTATATTTACAATGACTGCAGACGCCATTGCATGTACAATGTAGAGCCAAACATTGGTTGTCCAGGGGTGTAATAAAAATACACGTTGAAAACAGCTTTTACAATGCTCACATGTGTGTCACAGTGTTTCTGTCATTTTGCAACTAAAAAAGATCCAGCTTACTACAAGTATTGCATTTATTATATAGGTCATTTTTAATTGTAAGCCCTTTGCAAAAAGTAATTTTGTATTTTGTTAAAGATTAACTGTCTTTTTTCCTAAATATAATGGGTAACAAATACGTGTTGTTTTGTTGACAGGCTTACATTTGGGAGAAATATTCGGTAAGCCTATATATCGTGTCTGAACATGTAGCCTGCAAAAAAACTAGGGTGTTTTAAAGTAACAATTTGGTGTCAAAAGTATTCTTCCATAAAAGTGTTCTTATTGGGCGTAAATAATCTAGTGTAAATTTGAATACACAAGTTTTTCAGTAAAGACTGTTTGTGGTGACACCATGTAGAAATTCTCTTTGAGTAGTAAATAGTTCTGAAAAGAACCGGTTCGTTACAACTCGACGTTTCGAACAGTATACTCTGATTATCTTCAGTTTATGCAGTATACTTATTGTGACAGCGTGCCGAGTTTTCATTAAAAATGAAGAAAAAATACTACCTTCTTCAAAATCGGCTTTTTCAAGTTTATAGAGGTCACAGGTCGAAGCAGCAATGACGGATGCGACTCGACGTTCATCAATAAGCAACGAAATCTCTGAAAAATAACGAGAACAATCTTGAGCTGTAGTCAATTAAATAAAATCCTCAAATCTGTGATGTTGTCACGACTCTCTTTTGATTTGCATACAATACTTTAATAATATTGTTCAAATTGTATCATAACACCTACAGTATGCATTTGTCGTCTGTTACAAGGTAATGTATAGTTTGGGTATTTCCAACGTACCAAAATGTCTTAATATAATGTTAAACTTATGATATTGTAACCCAAAATGTTTAGTTCGAATTTAAGACTTAGTATACCGAGTCCCTTAACTCAGTACTGTCCGAGTGGGAATTAATAACGCCATCTATCGACGAGCGTTGTGGACGTTTCAAAGTTGAAAAGGAATGTTTCTAATTTGCTTCCACAGGTGTGGACCGATTTAGCCGAGTAGTATGATTGTTGATGGATCTAGGATTTTGCTTTTTAAAAATATCTTTTTAACTAAATTCTCAGGTAGTGGGGCTTTAGGTCAAATACTCAAAAATTTTAAAAATACTCTCTTGACCTCATCAAAAACCGATCATCAAAAATCGATGAGACCAAAAATCGATGAGACCAAAAAAATCGATGAGACCAAAAATCGATGAGACCAAAAATCGATGAGACCAAAAAATCGATGAGACCAAAAAATCGATGAGACCAAAAAATCGATGAGACCAAAAAATCGATGAGACCAAAAAATCGATGAGACCAAAAAATCGATGAGACCAAAAAATCGATGAGACCAAAAAATCGATGAGACCAAAAAATCGATGAGTATTTTACAAATTTAGTTTTTAAAAACAGTACTTTAAAAAGTGAGATAATGAAATAATATTATATTGTTTAATAATAAAGATGCCTACAAAGAAACAACTCAAGAAACAATTGAAAATATTTAATAGAGTATTCTGTAATAGTAACATAAAATTACTATTGATTAAAAAAGACAATAAATATCACTACGTTTGTAGAATGTATGAAAAAATATTTTCTCCTCATAGAATCATTTTAGCAAACGGAGACGTAACTCGTATTCGCACGGTTATTACAGATATTTGGTGAGGCTTTAACGTTGTTTTAAAAGTGACATAATGAATTAATATTATATTGTTTAATAATAAAGATGGAGAGAACGATAATTATGTGTGAATGGCTTTTAGTTGGTAAAAACTGCAAGTGTTGTAGAATGAGTATTCGCGATGATGTCTATTGCCCGATGCATCGATGGCGTATTCGGCTAGGAAAAAGTATTCCACTTGCATGTTATAGATGTAAAAATGGCACAAAAGCAAAGGCGGGCTCGTGTACGAAATGCACGAGGATATTAAATGTAGTGAGAGTAAAATCTAAACGTTGTTACAATAGAGTGATGAAAGAGTTGTTAGAAAGAAATTTCTTTCTGGATTATAAATTATAATTATGCGTCGCTGGGGCGTACGGAGGAGGTCTATCAATTACACGCTCCGCTACTCGCGATTGCTGACAATAATAGTTTTTATTTATCGTTAAAGCTACTTTAAACTCAAAAGTTTTTCTATAAGAATTTTTTTTTCTGCATAAGCGACATCAGAGTTTACTTCTTTTTTAACCTCTATACTCTTTGCGACTCGGATTTTTTCTTTCATTTTATAATATTTTTCTCGCTCTTCAGTCACGAGCACAAATTCTTCTTGACTGATGTAACCGTCTTCTAAAGCTTTACTAACGTGGTTTTCAATCGTGTTGAGTTTACTCAACGCTAAAATTCGTATTTCATCGTGTTTTTTAGCTTTTTTATACATTTTATTTTTAGCGTAAATAAGAGCTAAAGCTGCGACGCCCAACCCCAAAGCTAAACCTTCTAAAGCTAATCCAACGGGTGATGATACAACCGTGGCGATACTAGCTATTCCGATGGATCCCGCTCCAATACAGCCCAATTCTGCGAGAGTTTCTGCGTTGTTACAAGCGTTTATGATTTTATTATATTTTTTATATACACCCTCACGTTCGTTTATTTCAATTCGGAGTTCTTTTTGAATATCGTAAATTGTTTGCAATCGAAATGTTTTAGCGTCATTCGTCAAAGGTGGTAAATTTGGATAAAGTACGTTCGTTGATTCTATAGGCATGCTCATTTGTTTTTATTAATAGAAAAGATTTTAATCTTATGGGAAAGTATTAATTGGAATTTTTTTAATTTTTATTTCATAGCATATTCCTGTATTCACAGCGCCAAAAAAAGTAGCTTTAAAATAGAATTTAGCATGATTTTCTTCTGCATGTGAAATGAAACACATTACACATTCTAAATAACTCGGTTCATTACTAAAAGAAAATTCATCCCCCTCAGGAAAATTAATATGATTAGTTGCAAACTTATCCAATTCTTCACTTTTTACTATAGAATAACTATTATTATCACCTTTATTCATTTTTGCATATAATGAGTAATACAATAAATTACTAATAAAATTTTTTATTGTATTACTATACCAATAAATTTCAAAGTCTAAATTATTTAAATAATTATATGATGTAAAAGGTAAATCTGATGTAAGTTCACTAGGACTGGCATAATTAGTTTCTTCAAAGTCAAATTTTTTTTTACTGTTTAAACCGTCATCTATTGGGTACTTGCTCGTTTTTCGCTTCGCGTCAGCGCGACTAGGTCCATAAATGCTAGCCATATTTATATTATAAATTATTTAATTAGATGGTAAACTTGCAATTTTTATATTGAAACAGATTTTTGAATTTAGCGAACCGAAAAAACTCGCTTCAACAAAAACTTTTCTAACGTTTCGTATTTTAAAACACATTTCGTATTTTAAATGTTGAATTTCATCATCAAGAAAATGAAACTTTTCATCTCGTTGCGGAGAAGGAATATAATAAATGTTGGGAGCATAATCGCGCGTCGTTGAATGCGTGACGAAACTATCGGTTTTAATAAACTGCGTGAAAATACTACAGTACGTGGGCGCGGTCGTAAACAAGAAAAAGGGTTGTTTAAACGTATCGTGCCATCCGAGTATAACGTCGACTTTTTCGATTAAAACTAATCGCTGTAAAATTTCATCTCTGTTTAGATATCCGTGATGTTCGTAAATTTCACCTTTCGCTTCATCGCTAGCGATCGTTCTAATATTCGTTGTACGCTTCACGTAAGCGCGACTCGGTCCGTAAATACTCGCCATATTTATATAATTTCAACATTTAAAATAATGGGGAAACCGTGATTATGTATATCTCTACTTTTGCTATCTCTAACTCGAAAACTCAACTCGTTAAAAGTTCCGAGTTGTAATTTTTTTGCTAATGGATTTGTATATTGCATGAACATGCTTTCACCAAACGACGCGTCTCGCAAAGGCAGCGAGTTTAAAATTGTGCAAGCTTTTCCGTTGAAATAATTATCGGTCGTAGAAATTTGATCGCAATGAATGTAAAAAAATTTAAAAAGTTGTACGTCAATTTTCCTGGTGTATTCTCCCGCGGTTAGAGATTCGCTATGCAACCCCAATAAATTAGCTAACCCAGATGTAAATTTAACGCTCTTGTTCGCTTGAGCTAATATTAACGTGTATTCACCATTGGATTTATCGATTCTATACGTTATCCAAGGCTCATTTTTTGCTATAATCTCGATAATTTCGATAATGTTGTAAAGGCCCGCTTCGATAAATTTTACTTCACCTTCCGATTCACCAACCGTACGAACTAGTATTCTTTCTTTTTTACGTATGTTGTAATATCCCACCCAAATGTTTACGCTGTGTAATATAATCGAGAGATTGCCGAGCCGATTATCGATAACGTTTTCTAAAGAAATCGATCCGCCTTCTTTACCAATTTCGATTTCAAACGTATGATACATTTTATTATTAAACATTATATAATAAATGTCGTTACCGCGAAGCACGTTTCCATTAGCATTCGAGAGTAATTTTACGTATTCATATCCAACATCTGGAAATTTTAAAGCGCCTCTCGATTTTAACGATTTCTATTTAACGAGTATAAACATTTACGTAAACAAGAACGAGTTTTTTAACGTTCGTTTTAATAATGTTTTCAACGACTACAAGCTGCCTCGCGTTAAAAGCGATGATGTTGTAGACGATTGGTATTCCAACCCGCTCAAATTTTATCAAAATCAAATAAATTTTGTGACGTACTGCGCCACGACGAGGTGTGGCGTGAGTTATCAACATTTAAACCATTTAAACCCAATGATTCGTAGTTTTTTTAGATTTCACGTCTATTATCAAATAAGACGATTGCTCAAAGAAATGAGCTGCCCCGCATCTTTCCAAAATTTCTATAATGCGTTTGTCAATAATATAGACGTGAGCGCGTACAAAAAAATATGTAAAGAATTTCACCTTTCTCAAAACAACAATTGGAAACAACGAGTAGATTTAAATTCAAACGGATTAGGAACTGCTTATTATTATGATAATGGTATCAAAGCGGTACCCAATAACAACTATAACAACAGTAGTTTGAACGTTATTTCTACCGAGGTGACCGATTACGATTATTACAAAACCGCGACTAAAATGAGTTTTGGAGACCATCCTTCGACCTATACGATCGCATTCATTTCACAATCTTCAACCGAGCTCGCTTGGTTAAAATTTATAATTAGCGTAGCTAGAGGTTTTACGGACGTTGGTACGCAACGAATTAACGATTCTATAAGAACGTACGTTTACGCGATTTTAGGAGCTCAAGCGCAAGCAAAAAGCTCATTTTTAGCGGGTGGTACGGGTTTAGACGCTCAACGCGAATTTATAAATATAGTAGAATCAGAGATTGACTCTCCGGTCGATTTACAATCTTCTATTCAACGATATCAAGATGTTTTACAATACGCTCGCAGTAGTTTAAACTTTTGTCTAGGAGAAAATTTATACATGATGCCTAGCGATATGAATTTACGAATAGGTAATTATGCGGGATACAACAATAATCTATTAATCGCGACGAGCGGTTTATCTTTAGGTGGCAATTTAGATACAAATTCAACGCCCGTCGTTATTCCTATTTTACCTTTGCTTAACGATAGCGAATCAATTACTGAAGAAGATTCAATTAAAAAAGAAGACGCAATCAATTTAGAAGATGCGATAAAAAATAGTCATCAACAAGAAAAAAATTCTTTAATACTTGGTTTTGCGATTTTAGCCGGTGTAGGCGTTATGATTTATGAATTGTTTTAACGCGTCAGCGTTTTCTGCGTATAGGCTAAAATTAATACTCCGACTCCAGTTAGCGTTATTAATAAATGTTCCGCGGTCCACGCGACAATGTTGGAAGCCGTTTTTAATAACCAACTTACTATACTACCGATAATGGCTGGCAAAGCGGCTAAAGCTTTCGCCCCCAGTTTAGATAATACATTCGCTAGATTTTTTAATGTTTTTTGTATCCACTCTTTTACACCGCCGCTCGGTGGAATGGGTTCTGGTGCAGGAGTTGGTGTAATGGGTTTTGGTATAACTATACTACCGATCGATTTAACGATAAAAGCAATGGTCACACTAAAAGCTGTTAATATACTGACGATCGTTACGCCTTGTTCTCTAAATAAAGTTTTAATTTTATCACCCAACGTAACGTCTCTTTCTAACATTTTAACAACAGTTTCTTTAATTCTATTAATTTGACTACGGAGAACGTAATCTTGTGCATCAATTTGCTCTATTAAAACTTGTTTTTCATCGTTTAGTTTTCGCAAGTTTTGTTTATATTTTTCATCAACATTATATCCTCTTTCTTCTGCATCAACAATTAATTCTTTCGCATCAGAGATGTTTTGGTTGACTATTTTTAATTTAGTTAAAAGATTTAATTGTTCACCCCGATTCGTAGTCATAACGTCTTTGAGCGCCAACACTTCTCTCCATTCTATATTTAATTCTGTTTGCGCGTCTTGATCTCTCGAAAGAGTTTCATCCGCCATTATTATAGCTTCTTCTACTTTTTTAGATTTTTCTACAAGCGGTAGAGCGGGTAATCTTCTACCAATTTTCTCTTGTATCGGTTTTTCCGTTTCTTTTACAACATTTTGAATACCTTGTTCAATTTCGGTATATGGTAAAAAATCGCCTCTAGTTAAACCACTAACCTTGAGTGAATTTAACGAAAGAAATCCTTTTCCTCTTTTTTTACTTAAACGTACTTTTTTTTCACCTTTATTAAAATAGAGCATACTTTTTTGGTTTTCTAATCTTTCTTCAAAATCATTATAGTCTTTTATAGATGTATTTATATCTATACTATCATAAAAATCATTAACTGCTAACCTAAGCGCTTGATTCTTTTGAGATAAAATTGGCGTACTATAAGACGTTTCTTGTTGTCTCGGAATATCACCCAAGTTGTTGACACGCATTTCATCATCAAAGTATTCATCATCAAAGTATTCATCTTCGGGTTGATTAAACATTGGGTCTAATTCTATTAGATCGTGCCCTCCTTCTGCCATTTACAATTATCTTTTATTTTAACAATCTATAACTCGCGTAACCAACTACACTCATACCAATAATGATAAATACAATCTCTCCAGTTTTTTGATCTTCGCTAGGAACGTAAAAATCTTCTAATCGCGGTTCTTGTTGTAAATCGAGAGGTAAATTTACTCGTGTATTGGTAACTCGAGAATATTCTTGCATCGCTTCGTTAATGTTATTAAACGTTCTTATCGCACCCGATTCTTTTTGTATTTTCTCATTTAAATAATCTATATATTTTAAACGCTTTTTACTAAATTCGTCTCTAGCTTTCGAAAGATGTTCCAACGCTAAATCGTGTCGTTTACGTTCTTGTTCCGCGTCATTACCACGTAAATTACTAAATAAAAAATTAGATCCGGTAAACGCTAACGCATTAATTACCGCACCTCCAACCATCATCGCTACAGACACCATTTATAATCAACGTAAATATAGTTTTACGTAGATTATATATAAAAATTATTATATTTAACAACGTTAAATATGACGAGTAATACGTACGGAGATACGCTAGATCCAAACAGGAGAATAAGAGAACCTCGAGGTGTAAAAGGAATGCGCCAAAAAGTCGTCATTACAAACAATCCGAGTACCATAAACGAAAATCAATTGTTGACGGTTCGTTTTCCAAATTTAGGAATGAATGACGTCATCGTTCCGAATACAACGCGATTAGCTTTCAACATTGAACTCGTTAGCGTCAACGATGAAAATAGAACGTTGGTACAAAACATCGGTAGAGCTATCGTAAAACACATAATCATTAAAATGGAAGGAAATGAAATATTTAGTTTAGACGATGCGGATGTATTCAATTGTTACAAAGACGAATGGTTAACCAAAGATCAGCGCGAAAATTTAGCGTATCAAGGAATCGAAACTGAAAACGTAACTAAAATGAGAATAGACGCTAGCGATAAAGTTCCCGCGGGCAACGGTGGAGCGGATAAAGCTATCGCAGACGCGTATAAAAATAGGTATTACATTCCGCTGGATTTTGAATTGTTAACCGATCATCAACCTTACTATCAGTCGGGTATAGGAGATCGATTGACTTACGAACTCGTGTTTAATAAATTTGAAAATGTGATTAAAAGCACCGACGACAATGCAAAATATGTTATAAGTGGAATTTCTTTAGAATTTGAGGTTGTTCATATGCCAGAACTCGCTAGAACAATTAGAAATCAATACAGCGATAGAACGAGTATATTGTTTGATCGCGTACTGAGACAGAGCGTAACTACGTACAACAAAAAAGATACAATGTGGAATATAAATTTAAATACTCCGGCAAAAAGTATGAAAGGAATATTGTTTCTATTCAAAGAACCCGACGTGAAAGAAAGCAACAAGTTTTATAATCCAAAAATAACAAAAGTTAGTATTACTATCGAAGGCGTTCCCAATCAACTCTACGCGCATGGAATGAAAAGATATCAACAATGGGAAGAGATTTCAAAATATTTCGGTGATTCGAGAAAACAACACGCTATACGAGTTGTACAAGCTCTAGATTTATCAAACGTTAAACTATCGAATTATTTACTTAATCGATACGGTTTATTTTTAGATTTAAGAACGAGTACCGATAATGTATTACACGGAAGCGGAAGACGAGTACAAAACTTATCCGAAGGAATCACCATTCAAATTGAAAAAGAAGCCGAGAGTGCGGGTGAACTAAACATGTATACTTTTATTATCATGGACGCGCAACTAAATATTAGAAACTCGCGTTTCGAATCGGTCGATTATTAAAAAACGTTTATTATTAAAAAGAAAATGTTACTTAAATATCCACACGCTGCGTTAATTTGCGGACAAACGGGATGCGGTAAAACTGAATTTGTTTTAAATTTATTACAAAATGAATATTTAAAATATTTTGAAAATATCGTTATATTATGCCCTACTATTTTCAACAATGATGCGTACAAAAATAGAAAATGGGTTCTAAACGACGATAACGTACACGTTAATGATTTAAACGACATATCGCTGAATAGGGCTATACAAATTTATAGCGACGCTTTCAAAAATAAAGAAACGTTGTTTATTATAGACGATTGCAGCGCGAATAAACAGTTGCATTATAAAAAATACGACGAGAATAATAAATGTATGATTACTCAATTGGCTTTTAGCGGTAGACACATTAAACATAGTTGTTGGATACTTACTCAAAAATATAATAGCGTATTGAAAGATTTTAGAGAACAACTCAAATGGATATGTTTATTTTATTGTAAAGATAGAGACTCGTACGAGAATTGTCTTAGAGAAAATGATGTTATACCAACTCGCGAGTTGAGAATAGAAATTCATGAAAAATTAAAAAGAGTTAAACATCGTAAATTAATTTTAAAAACGGATCAGCCTACCGGTTATGAAATACGTGACTGAGTGATTACCGTCAAGTCGAGAGCAATTCCCCAGGTTACTCATAGGTTACTCATAGGTTACTCATAGGTTACTCATAGGTTACTCATAGGTTACTCATAGGTTACTCATAGGTTACTCATAGGTTACTCATAGGTTACTCATAGGTTACTCATAGGTTACTCATAGGTTACTCTTAGGTTACTCATAGGTTACTCTTAGGTCAAGGGTAATTTAATAAATATTATAAAGCATATTTATAAATATGAATGCTGAACGAGTATTTACGAATATATCTGTTAAACGAGTAAATGATTTTATATATAATCTTAACCAACTCGTAAATACCTCTCAACAAAGACAAGAATTAGTACAAGTATTAAACGATAATACTGAAAAAGTAAAAGGTATATGTCATAGTATAGATGCTGAACGAGTAAAAGATCTAATGTTAAATCTTAACGAGCTTTTAAACGTCGATGGGTTATCTAAAACTAATTATTGGTTCTTATATTTTTAAATAAATTTAATCGATTATTCTTCTAGTACGTATAATAAATGGAAGAAGTACATAAGGTATTAAACGAAAATATACAGACGCCACTTATTAACGAAAATATCAACGACGATAGCTTATTGCTGAAACAACGTCTTTTATCGGTCATAATAGGAGGAGACTCTAAAAAGTTTTTTGGTAAAGAACTAAGCGTTGGTGATATTGAAGCTTTGAGCGAGCAAGATCGAAAAGTATTACACGCGCAATACGAAACTAAATTAGGTCGCGATATTACTCAGTCTTTAGGTAGCGCCATTATAACGTTATACGCTAAACTATTGGAGCTTAGTTTAAATCGTATTGATTTGTACGGCCATAAATTTCAAATTGATGATAAAGGTAAATTAATTTCAGATTTAGAAAAAGATCCGTTCATTAATAGCATGCTTAATACAACGTTGTGTGAAATATACTACAAGTACGGTATGTTTCTCGCTCCGATCAGCGTTTCGCTGATTACGGCAAAACATTTAAAAAGAAAAGAAGAAGAAACATTATCTTCAATACCTAATAAAAGCGATGGAAACCAACGAGCAAATGCCGAAGGAGATTTCAGAACCAACACCAAAGACAGTGACGAAACCAGCGACTAAGTCAAAAAACCCAAACAGAGTCGCTGCCGGTAAAAAACTCGCCGAACTTAATAGACAGAAAAAACTACAACTCGCTAAACCCGCGAAAAGCGTTAACAACCATCATAGCGAAGGTTATAAAGAAACTATAAGCGATGAAACGAGTTACAATTATTTTTATATTGCTATTGGAGTTGGTGTTATTGGAGCTTATTTCTTGTTTAGAGAACCAACATTTAAAAACGAACCCGTTAAAAACGAACCCGTTAAACTCGCTAGCGTTAAACTCACCACCCTTAGAGAACTTGAAATGGAATAAAAAGTTTTTATTATGTTTAACGATTATAAACATGTCTTCAATGCCAACGAAAAAGATCGCCGATACAATTTATCACAGCTCAGTTATGACTCTTTTAGTAATTTTATATAGCATGCTAGGTGAAAAAATATTTAAAATGAAACCCGCCGATTTAGGAAAATTGGATATAAAAGACGGGTTAAAACTAACCGCGACGATTACGTTAAGCGGTGCGACGCAAATGTGGTTAGTGACACAAGGAATTTTACCAAATTCACTCATGCCCGCCGAATAGAATGTTAAGAATAATATTTATAAATATTAAATGGATGAACGAAAACTATCCAACGCTTATTATAGTCCGAGAGGATACTACAAAAGTCAAGCAGCAATTAGCAAGCTGGCTAAAGAAACTAAAGTAAATGTAAAACTCGTTCGACGATGGATAAAAAAGCAAGCGCTGTGGCAAATTTATTTACCCTATCCTAAATATATTCCGAGACCAACAAGTAGTAATAGCTCGCTCGAAAAACCAAACGAGGTTCATCAAGCAGACTTGTTGTTTCTTCCACACGACAAAGTCGGTAGAATTACGTACAAGTACGCGTTAACGGTCGTAGATGAAGCCAGCAGATATAAAGCTGCAGTACCTTTAATCGATAAAACAGCCGCGCGAGTCAGCGATGCTTTTAAAAAAATTTACGCGCGATCGCCGTTGGTTTGGCCTAAAATTATAAAGGTCGACCCCGGAAAAGAATTTATGAGCAGCGTTAATGCTTTGATGAGTGAGCATAATGTAAAAATTCAGCGAGGAGAAGCTGGTAATCACAGAGCTCAGGGTATCGTTGAGAGATTTAATAGAACTTTGAGCGAAAGATTATTTTCGCATCAATACGGTCAAGAAATTGCACAAAATGTTAGAAATAGAGAATGGGTTAAAAGATTACCTGCGGTCGTAAAAGCGTTAAACAATGAGACGACGCGATTGATTAACTCGAAACCCAAAGACGCTATTAAATTAGATAGCGTTGAGCAAAATCCAGCCTCACCGGGTAAAAAGAATGAAAAAAGAATTCCATTAAACTCGCTAGTTCGGTATTTATACGCGCCCGGTGAAGCTGAAAAAGATACGAGACGTAGAGCGACCGATCCTATATGGAGTTTAAAAATTTATAAAATATCTAAAACGATGAAGGCTGCTAATCAACCCATATTGTATTATGTAGCTCCTGCGTTGCTAGGTGTAGAAGGAGGCCCCGCACGTAGTTTTGTAAGAGAAGAAATACAAATTATTCCTAGAGATACGATGAATCCACCGAAACGTTAAACGTTAAGAGTCCGTTCAAAATCAACCATTCAATCATGTAATGAAAATAAGCTAGAGTGTCTATTCCGTTTTCTAAAATGTATCTCTTTGTATCTAGAGGATCGAGCGATATTTTATTTACTCGAGTTGTATATAGTCTATGTTTATCGTGTATAATAAAATTCATAGGGTGATGTAGAGTTTCTTTTAATGATAAAACTTGTTTAAATTGCTCGTAATTAATATTTTGTTGTAAAACTTGTTTTTTAACTCCTTTAGCTTTTTTTATTTCGTCTTTGTCTGAAGTAAGTATCGCATACATTTTGGGTCTTAAACAAACAACTTCAGAAATTACAGTTTTCGCACACTCGTCTTTCATTTTACCAATCACTTTTTTGTTTTCTTCAGAAAACAGAAAATGACTCTTGTCGTAATTACTAAAATCGTATAAATGCTTGTCTTTTTTCATATCTTTGTAAACATCTTTCGTTTTAATTTCCAACAATAAGCTATCTGTATCCGTGTAAATCAACTCACAATTATTTTTATACTTGCTTTTTACATGATTGTAATAAAAATCGTACATGAAAACCTTGGATAAATCTAGTATACTCATTCCAATAATGATTGGGCGGTCGAGCTTGAGTTTTATTTTGTGCATGTGAATCGCCACTAAGTCGTTATCGAAAATCCTAGCCTCTGCAAAATATGGTTTCGCGATGAGTGAACGAATTTGATCTTCCGATTTTGGATCGTTTAATCGCTTCAAATTTACGTTGACGCGATTTCGTACATTTTCCATCGTTTTTCCAAAAACCGAATTGTTCATGAGTTTGTACAAATCTTTTTCAAATTCACTCGTCGCATCTTTTCTTAATCGTGTATTTAAATCAATGTACGATTTCATCCAACATGATTCATCAAACTGTAAAACTTTATGAATTTTAGTTAGTTTCATCCCGAGTTGTAAATACAATAGCAAATTACGATAATGAAGCACGTAGTTTTTCTTGTTACCTAAATTTGGTACTAATTTAGCAACGTTTGGAGCGGGTTTATCTTTTAGTAAATTCTTTTGATAGTCGCTCATCCATTCTTTCTGTACTATCAACGACTCTGGCGCGAGTGGAAACGCGTTGTGAGAATCGTGTAATTCTTTGGGATATTCTAAATCAACCTCTAAAATGTATCCTTTATTTTTTTTTTTAAACCCATCTCTCTCGAGTTTGTTAATTCGTTTTTCGCTCAACCATTTGAAACCACCGGTCGGTAAAGGTTGACTCATAGCGAAGCCGTATAAATTATTAGCGTCTAAATTCATAATGTAACTCGATGGTTTCGTTTTATCGTAGTCGTCTAAATATACATTGTTTGCTTTCGCGTATCGTTTACTCACCATGCACGTTCCTCCTCGCATACCTTTTTCTATAAACAAATGCATGTCGACATCTGTAAACAAATCTAAAGTTTGTTTTGAATGTTTTAAGCAAGCGTCCCAACTTAGCCCAGGACTCGTATAATAATGAGCTGGATCTAATTTATAATTTTTCATACAAACATTTCTAAAGTTTTCAAATACGTCCGCCAACAAGCAAGTATCAGTACGCACGTACAAATCGTGATAATCACCCAAGTTTTTACAATCAAACTTGTTGTAAACGTTTTTAGCGTGCTCGTATTGAGTGACGGTAATGTTACTATCGTTTAGACTACTGTAAAAAGATTCTATCGACGGAAGTTGCGTTTCTTTGAAACGCTCGAAAGAGTCCATGTACTCGTAAGGATAAATGCCCTTGCTTTTAATGAGATTGAATTTTTCTACATTTGGTTCGAGTTTACTCGTAATTGGAAAAGAATCGTTTGATTGTACGATTTTGTCCAACGAAGCTAGTAAAAATTGAGCGCTGTCTATAAATCGTAGTTGATTAATACTAAAAGAAATATACTTTTCGATATTGTTTGGAATACACTTTAAATTTCCCTCGATGAGACCGGTGGCCTGCATAATGAGATGAGAGTCGTAGCCTCGCAAATTATGAAATACGACCGGAATAAAAGTTTTTGTTGGTTTTAAACTTAGTTTTAAGTTACATTTATTATGAGCAGCGCCTCGATACTTTCCGGTAATGTGACAATGATCTCTAACTCGAGTAAACTTGTTTTCAGGGTCATTAAAAAACTTCTTTTCACATACCCAACACTCGCTGGCAGAGTTGTAATTTTTTACATTTTCTTTAGTCATTTTTAATTTTTTAGGATTTTTAAATATCTTATTAATCTTTTCTTCCTCTTTTTGTAATTCATCTAAAAAATGTTTAGATGCGTCTTCTCCCCTGTACGTGCGGGGAAAACTACTACATTTACCATCACATTTTACAACGATGTACGAATAGCCGCAAATGATATGTTCGGCTAGTTTTTTAGTATTGGTAGGTTTTTCGTCAACAACATTTTTAATAATGCTTTCAAAGTCCGCGTATATTATGAATGGAACTTTCATCTTTTTATGAAAGTTTACAAACTTTATTTTATCGTTTTTACCCTTTTCAGGCATTACGATAGTCGTCGGGCGGTCGGTTATTCCCTCACACATTTTTACGTGGTTTTCGAGATATAATTCCGTCGAAAAACCTTGCAAACATATAAAACAAAAATGTTTACGATTCGCGTGTTTCGTTTGGTCAAAAAGTAATTTATTCGCATCTTTTATCCATACGTAGTGATATCTAGTTCCTTCTTTTTCTTCTTTGTGAATTAATAATAAATTTATGCGATCCATCGTTTTTGGTTGATCGCTAACTCGATAAACCATAATCACGTCTGACTCACAACCAAAAACGTTTATAGCTATATTGTTTTGTTTTTCTACTCGCTTAATTTGATTGATCGGAGTTGGGCTGTTGATATTGTTAAAATTAAAACCGTCATCTATTGGGTACTTGCTCGTTATTTCCGGATGAATTTTTATTTTAAAACGATGCGCGCATAAAGCCCATCGCAAACAATCGTCGTCATCGTTTTTCATGTTGATGCATGCTTTTTTATTTTTAATATATTTGGGTAGATCTATGTAAGAACCTCCTCTTAGAGGTTGCCATTTAGCGATTCTTAGATTCATTCCTTCAACACGATCTACTATCCATCCACTACCCTCTTGAGTGTATTTTTCTAAAACTTCTTGAATTTGCGAAATTATCGTATTGAATTCATTTTCGATATTGTTTAAATTCAATAAAACAACTTGTCTTCTATTATGAAAATGAGGTGTGACAAAATCGTCTGTGCCTACAAAGTTTTCTTTACGTAATGAAATTCGTATAAATATCATAAACTTGAATGCTTTAAAATCTTTCAAGTCCTTTTTTAGCACGGCGATAATGGTTGGTTTTACAGCTCTCCAAAAAATATGTAAATCTTTTTCTTTGCTGTGATTCAACGGAACATTCATTAAATGTTGACGTAAATACATACCACCGCTAATGGGAGGGTTAAACCTCAACTTGGTTTCTCTGTTGAGAAACCTTTTAATAGCGTTCAAGTAGTCTTTTTTAATCAACCTTTCGTTCGCTCCCGAGCCGTGTAGCGGTAACTCAATATTTTTAACTGCTACGAGCTCTCGTAATTCTTCGAAATTTAATTCATACAATGGCTTTGGTTTTTGTTGATTTAGATACTTTTTAACCGCGTTGTACCAACTACGTTTATCAACTCTATTCTTGCTGTTTTTCACGAGAAATATTCGGCTAATGCGTTGTTGTTGTTGTTGTTCTCGCATAAAATTTTTCAATTCATCCAATGTCCATTTCGAAGGTGTAGGCATCTTTATTATTAAACAATATAATATTATTTCATTATCTCACTTTTTAAAGTACTGTTTTTAAAAACTAAATTTGTAAAATACTCATCGATTTTTTGGTCTCATCGATTTTTTGGTCTCATCGATTTTTTGGTCTCATCGATTTTTTGGTCTCATCGATTTTTTGGTCTCATCGATTTTTTGGTCTCATCGATTTTTTGGTCTCATCGATTTTTTGGTCTCATCGATTTTTTGGTCTCATCGATTTTTTGGTCTCATCGATTTTTTGGTCTCATCGATTTTTGATGAGGTCAAGAGAGTATTTTTAAAATTTTTGAGTATTTGACCTAAAGCCCCACTACCTGAGAATTTAGTTAAAAAGATATTTTTAAAAAGCAAAATCCTAGATCCATCAACAATCATACTACTAGCCGAAACTTAATGAATTAATGAATTATCTTGATTCAAAGAAAGTAATGCTACTTTCAGAAGCAATTTCATCAAAATAGCCGACACTATTTATACATTTAGTGTACCTATGTCCACTATTACTATTATTGCCTTTGACAACAAGTCAGAACTTTTGTAAAAGGTATATGTTTCTGGTTTAATTCCTATCAAATTGTGTAACATTTGTTTGTACAGCGCATTTAAATAAATTAAACTGTTTGTTTACGTGCCAATGCATCTGGCCAATTGGTCACTTTTAAACAAAAGGTCAACTATTCCCACAAATACAACACTGTCTGTCACATTGACAAACTACGGGAAAAGTCAGACACCTCCTCAGAGCATGTTGTACCAAATTTACAATTTGAATACAACAAGTCAAGAGAGATGAAGTGACACTGAATGAGATAGGACCATATTCTTTATGCCTGTATCTACCCAAATTATATTGTGAAATTGTTATGAATATTTTTATATAATTTTTTTTATATTTAAAAAACAATCCCTACCAAACCAACCTCCAAAGTGGTCCCCATCCTGCAGGGTACCAACCACTCGGTCATTCACGCTTATCTTCACCGCTCCATGCTCGATGAAATACATGGCCTTGCCGCGGTTACCAGCCTTGATGATGACGTCACCGGCTAAATATACCTCAAAGTGGAGTTTCTCAATTATGTCGATGACAAAACCAGGGCTACCCTTGCTGAGGAAGTCTGCTTTCTTCACAAGTGAACGTAGATGGTGCTGTACAATCTCCTATTAATTAATGGAGTTATTGTATATTGTATTGACTGAGTGGAAAATAATCTGAACTGATGAACTAATTAACGACTGCCTTATTGATAAAATATTTGTCATGTATACTACAATATGGAAATACATGTTGAATTGAATTTCCTTGATAACTTCCTTGAAAACTTTAGTCATAACTTTAATTACTGTATTAAAAGTAGTTTTTTCATTGAATATCAAGCACTGATCTATATTATACTAACTGGATCGAGGGTCATGCACTTACATTGAAGCCACTGTATGCCACGTTACCACTCTCATAAACCACGCCATTCAAAGCTAGCTCCATATGGAGAATCATCCTCTCTATTGCATGTGTATTACTTGGGTCATGCACTTACATAGGAGCCACTGTATGCCACGTTACCACTCTCATTATCCACGCATTGCAATGCTAAACAGGGAGAAGCATCCTCCCCATTGTATGTTCATTCCTTGTGTTCCTGTGTGTATTCCTTTTGTATGCGAGTAGTAAAATGGAGCTTGTGATGGCTTCATTAATTAATTAGGCACCAATCGGCCAACCCTCTATCCATTCAGTACAATATAGTTCCGTGATACCTACCCTACGCAGTGGCGTCGATTGTTGCTGCAGGATGGCGTCCTCGTCGAAATATTTTCGCTGGTAGCGGTGTTCGTAGTACTTCAGTACACGTTTCTGAGTGTCGGCTGGTACTCTGCGGTATCGCATGTATTCCTTGACCTGATTTATCTGCGAGATTTCAAGTAACAAATACATTTTTTAAAATGAAAACAACTTTGCGATGTTTAGAGCACATGCTGTAATCGAAATAAAATGTCAACAACTGAGGGCGTCCTTTATTAATACCGTGCACGCCAACGAAAATGCAGGAAAAGTATTATGTTTACCTTTTCATTGTAGATACGCCCGGATGCATCGATCGAGAGCAGCAGCGTAGACATGTGACCGATAAAGAGTGCATAGAAAGATGCTCCCAGCATCATGCTAAGAGTTGCACACCACATCTCAGTCAAGTTTTGAGGGGGATGCTGCCCAAAGCCTATACTTAGCATGTGACAGATTGCCTTGAAAAAAGACCACGAGTACTGCTCCCACTTGCTGGCGTGCTGTGCATGATTCAAAAAGAGATCACAATTTAAAAGCCATGGTACAATTTTTATTTATTTATTAATTAATTTTTTTTGGGGGGGGGGATTTAATTGTAAAGGTAAACTCTCCGGTTCGTTCTTTTTTCATGAACTTGTATAACGTATATATTTGACCTCGATGTGAAACACTACCGTGCCATCCTCGTCCCAAGGGCTTTGAGCAGTCTCTTACCCACTGCTCTCTCGTACTGAAACCGGAAACCTTCAATATCCCAAAATCTTGGATATGCATACAAGGTGATAGTCTGGTACCGTTACTAAGAATAGCGTGTGCTGCACTGGAGAGGCCGGACTAGACCATCCAATTTATTTCATCATAATTTCGGTAAAATCAATGATCAAAACACGTGGTGTGTTAAACAATTTCATATAGGCATTATAGTATGAGGAAGAAAAACAGAACAATTGAAATATTTCGTTTCTTCAAAATAATATTCGAACTGTTTTTTACGTATTTGTTGAAGTAACCAATCGATGTAGCGGAAAGCACTTTTCCCCACCAGGGTCTAGTCGTGAGAACGAGGTTGACCCTGGGAACGAGGTTGTGCTGGTGCATGCGCAATGCAGTTCAGAGAATCTTGCAATCATGTCGGGCGCAACTGTAATAATGAAATCATCCAGCGCTTGCAGTGTTTAACATTAATAGCACACAGTATCCTCACGATCACAGCAGACTTTCAACAGGACAGTGACTGAAAATTACTGGCTCATTTATGGAGTATAGTAACGGTAATATGTATGACCTTATCATATGGGAAATTATTTTCAGTCACCGAGTTAATCTAAAACTAGCACTCCGATTCCATCCCCTGTTGATCGTGACTATATACTGCCTCTTTATGGTCAAAATAATACTAGTTAAAATAATAAAGTACCATGTACAATACAAACCCACGCATAACATGGTATTTGGTAGCACATAATCTTACCGTCTTTAAACTAAATATCAAGCATTAAGATAATAATTCACTCATATTCCTTTCGGGTTATAACCAGTAGTGTAAGCCATTAAACCCGTCTGCTTTAGAGTGTAGAAACACAATCAGCTACTTTATAGTGGAGAATGGTATTCATGGCCATTCGATGCTACCTATAGACGATGTGACCAATGACATCAAATGCTTATTACAAAAAGGGTCAAACTGCGCCGGGCACAACATGCACACTGGTCTATGACAGGAAACCATCAAAATCTGATATGATGATATATCAGCAGAAACAATTCTTAATTTGATTTATTTTTTAATAAGGCACTAACATTACAACTCAAATCATACTCATATGACTTTTTTTTTTAAATTGGAGAATAATAATAATAATAATAATAATAATAATAATGCGTGGACTTATCACGTATCCACCAAGAAGTACAAAATGTACACAATGTACAAACTCTGCATACAAATACACACACCTTTGCCCGGCGGGAAATCACCCTGGTACTCTTAATATCAAGCAAAGGGTAAACAATTCACATTGTGTATAGCAAATGAAGACTAAACCTTCACGCACTCATGCAGTTCATATGAAACCAATTCGGTAAAGTTTTCATTCTTGACTTATAAGAGCGAAGTCCTTTCTCTAGTAAAGTGTGACCTACCTCAAGCCCGCCAATGACGACCCAGCTGTCCCTCGGGAACCCCTGGAAGAAGGGAACAAGAAACTGTACACATCCGTTCCAGTGGATCATAAATAGCACCACGAGAACGAGGTTGGTTATACGGATTACAGCGCCCTCTATGTTAAGTATCTACAAAGCCAATAGAATAAAATATTGCTTATTATTACCATCTCAGCTCCCTGTGGAGTATACAGCTCAGTTGCAGCCGTTTTTGCGCGTATAGGGTTAATCAAACGCAGCAACCAACTCTGCCCTAACACAGGTACCCATTTACTCCTGGGTGGAGAGAAGCAATTATGGTAAAGTGTCTTGCTCAAGGTCACAAAGGTCAGGATTTGAACCCACATTCTGACGACTCAGACATCGGAACACAAATCCAATGCACTAAACCGTTCGACCATGGCACTATATAATTGGAAATTATTCAAAGAAATAACACAAAATCAATCAGGGTGTACCTCTTCCAGACGATGAACGTAACGAAGAAGACGTGTCAAACGCAACAGACGTAAGATACTCAAGACCTTTGCCAATCTGGTCAGACATAAAGAACAAAATCATATTAGTATTATATTCTTAAATACCAGGCATTAGCAGATCGGGGGGGGGGGGGTTGCCCCCTTTTTCGCCGTGTATGTAAATTTACAAAACAAATACAAAACAAAATGTGATTGACTCTGGCAAAACCCTAAACTTGGACCCAATTTTCAAAAGTGAGATTTTGGTATAGTTTGATTCTCAAAAAAATAAAATCTGATTTCTACAAATCTGGTATCAAATGAAAGAGGAAAATCTAGAGAATCAAATTATACCAAAATCTCACTTTTGAAAATTGGGTCCAAGTTGAGGGTTTTGCCAGAGCCAGTTACAAATGTGTCCCCTCCATTTTTTGGCAGGATGCCTTCGTTGTTTCCGTGTCCCCCCCCCCCCCCCCACACACACACACTTTCAATGTGCAACTCCACTTATCACACTTACAGAACCTTTGCCCGTCTGCATAACCTCAACATTGGAATAGTTTACCAATATCTGTTAGCAATTCCCTTTTCTTTTACTGCATTTAAACATAAGCTTAAATCTCATCTATTTAATGCCTTGTAGTGTCAACTAACTTGGCGTACTTCAACAATTCATTTACCACAGAATAAGATTTCAGTAGTGGATCAACGAGTTTGGGTAAATGTTGGCATCAATATTATTTTTTTAAATAAAACTTTTTTATAATCCGGCCAGAGTGATTTTACTATCTCAAAGTTCTGTCAGAAATTACGAAACGCCGATGTCCGGAAAGTGGGCACATATCTGTGGAGTGTTGTCAAACGTGGCAACGTGCACTTATAAAGTGCCAACATAAAACTTAAAAGAAAGGTTCTACCAATTAAACAATAACATAAACAAAAATGATTCTTCATATTCTTAAATTTTAACAGACATTTATGCTCGGTTGGTATTTATTTCAGTCACTGATCTCATCTTAAACTCGGGACACTGATTCCATGCAATGTCGAAAGTCTGTTTTGATAATGTTCCTTTAAGATATTTGCAGAACACTATTTACCGGAGTGCACGGAATTTGAGTGCGGTTTGATCGAAGCTGCTGTCCCCGTTGAAAAAAAGATAGAAGTAATCCATAGGAAACGAAGATGGTAAATCGACCAGGAACCATCCGCGGAGGTACTTTAAAGCGATTGTCTTACGGTCCAAGATCACCTATAACAACAACCAAAATGTATGCATTACATCAGAATAGTATTTAACATAGTGTTGAATGCAGTGTTTTTATAGTTTGTAACAATAAGGGTTGTGAAGATTTTGTTTTATATATTTTATTTATTTATTTGGAATTACACTTTTGAAACAGTGGCACACGATGTATGTAAATATCGGTGCATCCATCAAAACAATTTCTAAGTACAATAGTTACAACAATTAATATTTATAAAAATAACAATATTTAACTAGAGATTCAGAGTTTGTCTCGACACAAACTCTAGGTGTTCGGGAGGATGTAAGGTCAAATTGGGGTCAACTTTGTTTAAATATTTGGTGACAATTAACGATCTGTACAATGGTGCAATTTTTTTAAATTTACCTCTTGTGGTTGCTGAGATATGATTTTTTTTAATATTAAACTTTGACTTCCGGTTTGGACAGGACATAAAGGTCAAATTGGGGTCACCTTTTTGTAAATATTTTTTGACAATTAGCGATCTGTACAATGGTACAAAAATTGTGAATTTACCTGTTTTGGTTGTTGAGATATGATTTTTTTAAATATTAAACTTTGACTTCCGGTTTGGACAGGAAGTAAGGTCAAATTGGGGTCACCTTTGCGTAAATATTTTTTGACAATTAACGATCTGTACAATGGTGAGTTCGACAATTAACAATTTATACAAGGGTGCAAAAAATGTCAATTTACCTCTTATGGTTGTTGAGATATGATTTTTTTTAATATTAAATTTTGACTTCCGGTTTGGACAGGAAGTAAGGTCAAATTGGGGTCATCTTTTTGTAAATATATTTTGACAATTAGCGATCTGTACAATGGTACAAAAATTGTGAATTTACCTCTTGTGGTTGTTGAGATATGATTTTTTAAAATATTAAACCTTGACTTCCGGTTTGGACAGGAAGTAAGGTCAAATTGGGGTCATCTTTTTGTAAATATCTTTTGACAATTAACGGTCTGTACAATGGTATAAAAATTTTGAATTTACCTGTTTTGGTTGTTGAGATATGATTTTTTTAAATATTAAACTTTGACTTCCGGTTTGGACAGGAAGTAAGGTCAAATTGGGGTCACCTTTGTGTAAATATTTTTCGACAATTAACAATGTATACAATGGTGCAAAAAATGTCAATTTACCTCTTGTGGTTGTTGAGATATGATTTTTTTAAATATTAAAGTTTCACTTCCGGTTTGGACAGGAAGTAAGGCCAAATTGGGGTCACCTTTTTGTAAATATTTTTTGACAATTCACGATCTGTACAATGGTACAAACATTGTGAATTTACCTCTTGTGGTTGTTGAGATATGATAGTTTTTAATATTAAACTTTGACTTCCGGTTTGGACAGGAAGTAAAGGTCAAATTGGGGTCATGTTTTTGTAAATATTTTTGAAAATTAACAATGTGTACTATGGTGCAAAAACTCTGAATTTACCTCTTGTGGATGATTTTTTTAAATGTTAAACTTTGACTTCCGGTTTGGACAGGAAGTAAGGTCAAATTGGGGTCATGTTTTTGTAAATATTTTTCGACAATTAACAATCTATACAATGGTACAAAAAATGTCAATTTACCTGTTGTGGTTGTTGAGATATGATTTTTTTAAATATTAAACTTTGACTTCCCGTTTGGACAGGAAGTAAGGTCAAAGTGGGGTCACTCACAACTCGAGTTTCATCTACTTGTTAAGTTCTAAGTACATGCCAAGTTTCAAGTTCATGTGAAGTTTGCAAGTATGTGTTTTTTTGCGGACAAACGCGGGGGAGAAGAAGAAGAAGAAGAAGAAGAAGAAGAAGAAGAAGAAGAAGAAGAAGAAGAAGAAGAAGAAGAAGAAGAAGAAGAAGAAGAAGAAGAAGAAGAAGAAGAAGAAGAAGAAGAAGAAGAAGAAGAAGAAGTAAAAAAAAAAAAAAAACGTACAAAAACAATAGGTGTTTCGGGCACATACTCGAACACCTAATAATAAGAATATTAAATAATAGTAATAATTTAGCGAAACAAAGCGAACGCATGGAGCTGGACGAAGGGACGCATTAACACGCCGCACCGTCGTATACGAGATAACCATGTAGACCTACACAATGCCAGGTAGGTCTACTGAGGTAGGGTGAGCAAAATAACAAAATGCATACGAACCAATGTAGGCCTATATCCCGCGATTCGCTTTGCTTCGTCAAATACAAATAATAAATAATATCAAGTAAATGGATATTTACAAAATAAATTGCAAAACAAATTGCACGGTCTTAATTGTGTCTAAAGATGATTTGACAACACTGTACACTGCTAGAACGCTGGTCAAAACCTCAACCAACACGGACCACATGCGAACCACACAACATCCGTTTAAAACATTTAACCAACATTTAACCAACAAGCTTAAACATTTAATCAACGTTTACTCATGTCCAAACTTGTTGGTGAAAAACATCCAACAACAATTGCGCGTCCCACCCGGCAGCCCGTGCCGGCTAAAGCTCCGACCCGCGTTCCAACAGTGTAGGTTTCGGCGGATATGCTAATAGGCTATCTCCTAACACCCCAACGCATCAGTCTTGTAACCCATACGGAAAAAGAGAAATGAAAACATGAAAACAATTGATTTAGAAACATGTCAAAGCGACAAGAGAATCCCGTCCATGTCAAAATCCCCCTCCACCCGCGGATTTGAGACGCATTAATTATATTCCTACTCTCTAAAATCTCCCGGATCAGATTTGACCCGGAAAAAGGTCCTATGGGGCCAGAGCCATTTCTTGGTCAGATTGTAGACTGTTCCGGAGTCATGTGTGTATGTGTATGTGTATCTGACTCGGATTCCGGGTACGTCTGACCAAAATTCCGGGTCAGCTTGACCTGGATTCCGGGTAAGTCTGACCCCAATATTGGTCTGTCCCCCTGGGACCCTTTTCCGAGTCAAATGTGACCTGGGAGGTTTTGAGTGTATGCTGAAACAGTTTACTTCTGTCGAAGGGGTGATGTGTTTTTTTTTTTTTACCTAACGACTCCTGTTATCACTAAAAAAAAGATGAAAGTACCTTAAAGGGACAGTATCGTCACGATCAGAGCAAACTTTCAAGAGGGCACTGCGATCTTGATGGTGCGGCGCTGTTTAAATGCTTGTAATGTATGTATGTTTGTATGTAATCGGTGTCCTAGTTTAAGATGAACACAGTGACTGAAAATTACTGGCTCATTTATGCAGCAGCAATACCCATACGACAAGGTCATATTATGACCTTGTCGTATGGGTATTATTTTCAGTCTCTGAGTTAATCTAAAACAAGCACTCCGATTCCATTTCTCAGGATTATTGATAAGGTGAACCAACTTAACACCAAATACGTTTTTAGATAATAAGTGATGTAATCACCGTTGCTATACCTTCCCTTTAAATTGTAAACAAAAAAATGTTGTAATTTGTTATAAAAAGGAAAATGTATGAAGTGGATTAACACCCTGGTTTATTCTCTACATTAGAATGCATCTTGATTAACTTGGTTCTTATAAAGAAAGTATGGATTTATCTATGAACATTGTTTTCGAAATCACCCAACAGATTCTACGCATCCAGGGCCGACTACACTGTAAAAAAAATCCTGTAAAATTACAAGATTTTTTCCTGTAAAATTACAGCTTGACAATATAAATTTACAATTAAATATTTTTTAAAAATACGAAAATAAACGGTGTATTGTTTATCAATAGTACTGAGTTTATTTACATACAAAACTTTGTCAAACCAGAAATACGGTGTCAAGCTGTAATTTTAAAGGAAACAAATCTTGTAATTTTATAGTTTTTTTTTTACAGTGTAGGGCTACTAAGCAGGAAAGAAATTGCTTACCTGAACTAACTTGCTTGACAGATTTAATTAATTATCACTAAACTCACATACAAGAATGTATGTATTTTGGCTGGTAACCTGTTTATGTTGCTAAGGAAAAAAATCTGATGAGCAAAATTCTCTGTTTAGCATGCTGCTCTGTGAAATTGACCCAGGCGTGTGTCAAGGGAGGTGCGGCGAACAATTTGTACAAACAAAGAAGCCCCCAAAAATGTATGCCCTAAAACTATTCTGATTGAGATCACAACTACTCCTCCCACTTTTTTTTTTTTTAAATTAGCCCCGGCCCTCGCGACTGATTCGTCTCTCATGTTGTACCTCTTCGTTCTGATGGTGAACTATCCCGGTGAGGAAGTTGAGCACGATGTCCAACAGGAAGAAGCTGTCGGTGACGCAGTTGATGGCACTCCACTCGACTGAGAACTGCTCGCTGAAGAAGGCGATGTTGATTGGTAAGATGACCAGGGTGATCGCCATTAGGAGAACCATCCAAAGATCCCAGTACCATCTGAGTGTACGAATAAAACCAATGATACATATATATTTAAGCAAAGGCTGGGAACTGGGTGTAAGGTTGGGTTGGGGAACAAGGTAGAGGAGCGGAAGATGAGTATTCTCTTAAAACTAAAGTGTTGAATCAACCTGTTAAGAGTTCGGTCAGTGACAACACTATATAAAGTTAAATTCAACTAAAAGAAAGTGTTGAATTAACACGAAGTCAAGTTAAGTCTACCTTTATCAATGTTAATTCAACACTTTTAAAAGTTAAATCCAACTTTATAAAGAGTTGTCACTGACCAAATGTTGATTCAACTTTTAGTTTTAAAAGTGTATGGAAGAAAATGTTATTGGTAGTAAGAGGGGGAACAGGTTGGGGCTGGGAGAGTCAAGAAGTGTGAAAGAGGGGATGGAAAGAATGGGTAAGTAGACGAGGTGTCGCCATGAAGGCAGGAGACCGCAAGAGAGGTCGAGGATAAGAAGATGAAATGGGTGGGGAATAGAGGTCGAATGCAGGAAGAGCAGGGAACCAAAAGTGAAGATCAGAGACAGGGAGATGAATTGGTGAGGAGGGGAGATCGACGATTTTGGTTTGGACGGTTTTAAATTTGTTGCTGGCCGGTATATACCGCCGGAAAAATCCCGCGATTTTTTGGTTTTACTGTGAACAGAAAAACAATAAAAAAAACAGTACTTTATATAACTTATTTTTGAAGTTTGTTCACCTTATTGACCTGACCTACAACTATGACTGACCCCCTCCCTCCCCCGTTATCCCCCAATTTTCCCCAACAAATTTCCGGAATATTTCAATTTGTATTAACCTCTTTCGAAAACCATTCGCATTATGTGGTGTAATAATATCATTGACCCAAAAGGTTAATAATTGTAGTGTCAAAATTAATTACAACTAGACCTATGTAATAATATGTATGCTCTGAATAACTCTTTGTTAGGGGGTGGGTGATCATTATTGGGGGGGGGGGGGGGGCATTGCTAACCCGTCACAAATATTGGGGGTCATGTTGTACTTTCCCCCACCGCCCCCATCCCCGGATCGCCGCCCATGATGATTATGGTCGCCCATCATGGATTAATAAAATACTATTTTTTTTCTCAGAACAGAAGGGAAATGTAGCTACAATTAGGGAGGGGGAAATGTCGCCCTCGAGGGCACGCTGTCAGGTATGATGAAGCTAACAAATAAACACATTGCTGTACGTAAAATATTCATTGGGGGGACATTTTTGATTATGGTTACTCTAAACGTATTCTGATGCAAATTAATCGTACATTTTACATCTTACGTAAATTTTGCAAAAATAACATGCACAAGACAAACATATTCGGGGGTGGGATGGATCATTCGTATTTGGCAGATTATTATAACCTATTTAAAGGTTAGAATACATTTTTGCGCAATAAACACTTATTTGGGCAACTTGAGTTGGTCCACGTCAATAATAATGCGAGCATGTAAACCACTATGCTACCGAGCCGACTCGAAAAACCTTGAGGTTATTTTTAGAAGTACCTTGTGCATATAACAGCTTAAGGGATATACAACATTGGTAATTACCACATTATCAAATCAATAATTTATTATCTAAACATTCACGTCATGCGTCATCCATCCTGATATATTGTTTTGAGAAAACAAGAATAATAGGGGCATAATTATGTTCAATATACACAGAGTTGCAAATAATAGAGAGTTGATTTTGTAAAGGACATCCATGAGGCCAAAAACAGTCTCGGTTTCTGGTCTCCGCGCGCGTCAGACCCACGCGTCAGCATTTTTGTTTATTTGTTTGTAGGGGTGTTGGGGTGTTTGTTTGTTTGTTTGTTTGTCTGTTTGCTGCTATGAAACGATGTCCAATTGCAGCCAAAATTGCTAGATTGATTGGAATTCTGCCGTGCTGTGTTTTAAACGACAGATTTAGAAGCCGACTGATAACCAGAAACCGGAGACTTTTTTAAACCTAAATGTCGGCTTCCATAAAATATGTATAGCGCCCTCCACTGACAGGAAGTTAATAACATCTTCAATTTATTGGTCTCGCGCTCTAGCACTAATCGTTCAAGTTACTGATAGCTCAGTTGTTAGAGCAACCCACTGTCAAGCCAGCGGTCCGAAGTTCAAATTCCACCGGAGACTTTTTTTTTATCAATTGGTTCGATTACCGTCAGCGTCCAATTTAGGAACTTGGCTTTTCGCTGGAACTGGCTCCGGTAATGCTTGGGAGCTGCCTTGTTTCTCCCCTGAAGGTGCAGGGCCTTCTTGGCTTGCAATCGGGGCAGGGAAGGATATAATTATATCGGTGAGCCGGAACGCCTAATGGAAGCCGGTAAAGAGACCCTATACGACTTTAAAGCGCCGGTAGGAATCAATCCCGATAAATCGCGGCTCCTGAATGCCTGGTATTCGCTGAGTAACGTTTTAAATAATATATATCTACATAACAGCAAAAGAAACGTCACCCCTAAAAATATTTATTATTTTCATTTTATAATTAATATAATTTGTTTAATGAAGAATATTATGAGTATGGAGTGTAACACGAACACAATGTGGCAAATTTGGTTGACCTGGCAGCCAACCATCCCACAACATTGTATATTTATTATGTTTAATAATATAATTACTTAACAACATTTAGGGGGTGACGTTTCTTTGTTGTTATATATATATATATATATATATATATATATATATATATATATATATATATATATATATATATATATATATATATATATATATATATATTTATTTTGTTTTTATTTATATATATATAGCCTAAGTAATCCTATATTGCTGAATAGTACCGTTATCGAGAAAGTGTCAGGCTAACCAGACACTGTATTCAATAATTAAGTAATTAATTAGAATAAATATAATTTGTTATAATATTTTGCAAAATATTGGTCAATGAAGAACTTCTCCGATAGCCGTCAGTGACACCGACCATCTTGCAGGGGCGCCCTCAGGCATACATAGTGTACGCATGTGCGTACCATTACAGTTAACAAAATGTTATTTATTTATTTATTTATACACATTTACTTAAAAATGTTTGCACATAAATTCCCTTAAAAACACAGAGTTCCCATGGGCTTCACACCCTACATCCCCACAACATTACCACATTGTTTGCGTTGTTTGCGTTGTAAGTTTATGTTTGCCTCATAATCATTATCAATATTATTGAGAAAGTGTTAAATCATCATGTAAATGGTAATTTCTTGATAGCACGTGACCTAATACATGCATCTAATGTATCGTACATGTATGTACACTCCATCTCACTGCTGTGTCAATGTGGATACATCGGTGGAAACATCTGACCGCGGATCAGTGAAATTAGGCCTGGACTGTCAGGATAAATCGCCCCGCTCTAGGGCTAAAAAAGGGATGATTTTTATACATAAAATGCTTTGAAATTGTTTTCTTTGAGATTCTATAGCTGGCGACGAAAAAACAGCGAGATTTTATTGTTTTTTGGTATAGTAGTTGGGAGGAAGAGTCGGGAGGAGAGGCCTTGATGGGAAGGCGAAGGGAGGAGGAGGAGGAGGGGTGCATGTGTTTCTCTACTCTACCTGAAATTACTGAAAGGATGTATGACAAATCGCTTGGTGTCCTGCTGGCGTTGTTGTTCCTCCTTCAGCGCCTTGTCGCTGCGGTAAATCTTCTTGACGAAGTCCTTATCCGAGGCGTAGAAGAGGTTCTCCCGCGTGAATGCCGAGCTGATGACGGTCGACATCAAAGAGGAGCGGTGGGGCTTGAGGACGGAGGAGGGCTGGACATCTAGGACAGATTTGAGTATGTCCATTTCGCTTCTTGCTCGGTCCCCTTGAATTGATTGTTTGATTGGTTATTTAATGCAACTCACTTGGTATTTATAAAGGCATTTTTTTCATCGGAACATTTGCTTTTTATCAAAATAATGGTGAGAAGCAAGGTTTAACAGTGAATGTCCCAAAATGAATATTTATTTTGTAATTTAATTACCGCTTAAATCCTAACCCTAACCTGATAAATCAGTCGTCTGAAGTGATTATAAAATAAATAAATAAATAAATAAATAAATAAATAATACAATAACACATATACAGTACCAATCAACATGCACCTGTTTTGTCCTCGTCCACCGTGAGCACGTGGCGATCGCTGACAACGTCCTCTTCCAGCACTGTTCCCGCCTCCAACGGCGACACCCTATTGACCACTATCGCGGGACAGGTTTTTATCCTTGAAAATGACATCTCACTTGACAACCCAATATCCCGCAAAACAGTCCCTCTACTGATCACAATGTAGGATCTCTACGGCGAGGTAGGCTACATAAGTGGGCCTACATGATGCGTGAGTAACAAACCCGGCATGGAATGCCAAATAATAGTAGAAGGCTGGTTCTTCATAGAAGATCCCGGACCAGTAGCCCGTAGGAGGTTGTCGCCACATGGGAGTTCTTGAGTCACACTGCCTGTTTGGTTTTGAATTGCACGCACTAGTACTATATAATATTATATAAGCGCATACTGCATTATAGTGTTTGCGTCTAACGTTGTTAGGAATGTAAACGCGCGCGCACGTAAGTAAATGAAACAATGGGCAACGTCACATCGAACATGTCCTGTTTGTTGCGCGCGCGGGGGGTAACGTGCGAGTTCAACGTGACGCACTTGTTCAATGTGACGTCACCAACTGTTATTTCCGTTCGCTTGTGCGCGCGCATGTACATGTAAGTGTGCGTGTACTGCCGGCCTGTGGTGCAAAAAAAACAGAACAACGTACAAGACCTTCATCGGTTGCGAAGATTGCGAAAATGTATCACCCTTTATAAATTTCCTGCTTATAAGGTTCGAATTCAAAATGTTAAGGATTGAGTAATTTTTGGTGCAATAGAAGATTATATATCATTGTATGTAACGGTAAGCAAGAGTACTGTGAGTTCGCTTGTTCTCAGTAATGTGATGGACAAATAAGGAAGGAAGGGTCTCGACAGAAGCATAGTTTGAGTTTAATGGCATAATTATGGAATAGCAGGAGATGAGCAAGAACTAGTCAATTTGGTGGAGTGCCTTGACAAGACTTCTGCAGTTTATGACATGAAAATCAGTGCAGAGAGGACCAAGCTGATGACAAATAACATAAACGACATAACGACAGAAATCAAAGGTCACAGGTTTGAAACAGTTCCAAGTTTCAAGTATTTAAGATCAGGTGGTTATGGGACAGCAGTAGTAGTAGAAGAAGAAACATTGGAATGTAAGCTGTTAGAACTATTAGCTGGCGGAAAAAGTGGGCTGTCGATCTATACATTTGAGATGTCAGAACAATATAGGATGTCTGACTTTTGTCTGGCGTATTTCGGACCATTATGTCCGCTTGGATTATTTTGTCAGCAGTTATTGGCCCATTATGTCCACGGAACCATCATGTCCACAGACCCATCATGTCCGGCACATTGTGTCCGCAAATCCCTGTTCCCGAGAACAATTTTCGACCGGACCGGAAAAATTTTTGATTGAGGTCAAAGGGTAAAAATGGGTTTAAATACTTCACTGTTGGGATTCTTCTTTTATTATGTTTTAATTATAAACACTAAATAAATGCGATATACTTTTAGCAGTCAGAAATGCATTGTAGTTGTTTTTTATACACAACGAAGTAAAACATCAATAACACCAAATAAAAAAAATCTTCATACTTTCGTTTGTTCTCAGAATCAATAAGACTTTATTTGTTTTCCGTCTTGATTATTTCTGCTCCACTCATTGGAAGGTCGTTTATTTCTGCTCCACTCATTGGAAGGTCGTTTATTTCTGCTCCACTCATTGGAAGGTCATTTCCATGTAGAGCATTTCGAACCGAAATTCATTTGTTAAATCTAGGATTTCAAATGGGTTATTGAATGTCATAATTTATAGAGTGTATTGTTTACACAACCATGAAACTGATAATGATTTAAGAATAGGCCTATGCTCTCATGATTAGTTTATTTTTTGTTTAAATTCGTCATCGGGCGGGTGTTACAAACCAGCCAAATGTTTAACAGAACCTATAGACAGATTATTGGGTTCCATATGTTCTGCAATATAATTTTAGTAGTAATTAGTTCAGAACTAATTACTACTCAATTGAGAATTTCACATGGTGTCACCGCAATTAGTCTTACTTATCCTCTTCACCATGCAAAGCTACAAGTTTTACCTTTGATTTTAGTAATCAGAAAGGCGATGCAGATTTGTTTCTCGTGCAGAAAAAAGTAATGCATCAACAATAACAGAATTAATGCAAACTTTCAAAAAAATAATACAACATAAAACAATCCGGAAAATTATTTCTTTCTGAGAACCACACCAGGATCGGCAGGTTGTTCTCAAATTGTTCATTCCCTAAACAGAAATTCATTAACTATAATGGAATATATACAGTTATTGACATTGCAGGCTTTCCAATGGGTTATTGAATGTCAGTTACACGATCATGCAACTGATAATGACAATAATTGTAGGCCTGTTGATTACACGATCATGATAATCCAATATATTACAGTAACCCATTTGAAAGCCTGTAATGTCATTAACTGGATATATTTCACTATAGTTAATGAATTTCTGTTTCGAATAATTAATTTGAGAACAACCTGCCGAACCTGTTGTTGTTTTTATGTTGTTTTGTTTTAGTTTTTTGTTTTGTTTTATTCATTTTATTTTATTGTTTTTGTCTTAATCATTAAAAGTTATGCTCTCAAGTGTAGTTCTATGTTTTGTTTTGATGACGATCTCTCGACTGTCTGTTCCAGATATGGATCGCAGTATGGATGAAAGTCCTGCCAGTGGAGTAGGTTCTAGAGACTGGTACAGTGAGTGCACGGCTTGGAATGCTTTGTATTACTGTAATAAAAAACAAACAGATAATAAATATTTGAACAAAGCAATGTGAGACAACGAGACAAACAAAAACAAAACAAAAAACACGTGTCATCAACTTGTTTTACCAGAAGTTGCGTTTCCATTCTAAAATGACGGATACATATTTTGTATCGTTGACGCGTGACATCACGAGGTCTCTTCTGGTATGTGGGGAGTGTCGTGGCCGAGCGGTCTAGCTTACCGGACTCAAGTTCTGGTGTTAGCAGCAGAATGTGGGTTCGAATCCCGGCCGTGACACTTGTGTCCTTGAGCAAGACACTTAACCGTAATTGCTTCTCTCCACCCAGGGGTTAAATGGGTACCTGTGAGGGCAGAGTTGGTTGATTAGCCCTATATGCGCTGTAATGGCAGCAATTGAGCTGTATACTCCCCATGGAGCTGAGATGGTTTCAGGAATGATTTATGAGCCTTATGAGCCTTATGAGCAGGGGTAGTAATATAATGCGCCTTGAGCACCACTCAGTTGGTGGATACGTGCGCTATATAAGTCCACACATTATTATTATTATTATAGTTCGGATAGGATTCGAGTATCATTCGTGGAATGAGTTAATTTCGATCCGATAAACTTCAAACATGGTGGCTTGTGCATACACAACATGTCCTGGCGTTCACGCCAGTTTTAGACATCAACAAAAAAGGATCATAATGTGAGTTTTGCATTATAAAACAAACATTTAGTTCATTAAATTCGTGCAAGGGTAATTAAACAAATAAAAAACATTCAAAACAAATTGTTTAATCATTTGGTGAAACTGCTCTGTTCCATTTCATAAGTCGAAAACGATTAAAATAGAACAGATGTTCAGATAGTTTTACCATTCATGTACTCTGAAGTTCTGCGTAGTTCCATCTGCAGTGTTTGGTATAATACCACCGCAATCAGGATACGGTCACATGTCATAACAGGGAACACATGAGAATGTATGAATAAAATGCATGCATGTTGATCATGATAATAAATTTTGACCCCCGTTGAATCACAGTGACAGCTGTGTGCATGCATACATTCTTACCACTTCATAAGTCAGCGGAGTTTCCTATAATTATGTCATCATATCCAACAATCAAGCTAGATGGTGACCTGAGATGGTGACCTGTGAAACTAGGTAGCCTACCACTCGAGTGGGTGAACGGCAAACCCAGCCATGTGATGTCTATTTCTGGTAGGGCTCAGTTGATAGGTTTTCCTCCAGATAATTTTTAGGTCTTGAAAGTGTTCGTTTTCTTCTTCTCCTTCGTCTTCTCGATGAGACTTATCGAACATAAAAAAGATAGTTCCAAAGTTCACGGGGCCAATAAACAGGAAGTTCCAATTCAACACATTCTAACGGCAAAATTGATAGGTCTTTCGAATATGAAAGTGATCTTGTTATAATAAAATTTGATACACCTTTGCAAAATATGATTGACATCATCGATGATAATTTGATTGAACCGGAAATTGACTCGAACACCGTGTGTTTGTTCTAACAAACATTTGAACTCTAGTTTTAATTGTGTTTTGATGTTGTTCACATGTGTATGGGCTTTTATTCTCTTATGTCATTTTACTTTTAGCATTTTTATCTCCTGCCCATTTTTCTCTGTCACAGGTTGAACCTCTGTTTTACTAAGAGCCTGTGAATGGTTCGATTGTTGAAAAAACGGAACTTTGCTCTTTAAAGAAACACAGCGGACAGCGAAATTAGTTTGATCCTCTTTACCGGCTGTCAAAATATTTATTGTTATTATGTAGTCATATCAAAAATCAACAAAACAGTATCGGTTTTAAGTTGAGACAGTATAAATGGATGAGAACATAGACAATTTCAACACTTCAGTGCTGTAATATATCAACTCAAGTTTGGCAATCTACCAATGACTTTGATCATGAAAAACAACAAATGATAACTCACAAATCGAGTCTGGGTAACTTCAGTTGGGAGTAAGATCAAATAGGAAATATGAGAGAAAAGATGCAATTAAACCACTGAGTTGTCAACAATTCAAACTAGGAAAATTCAATGAACAATTGGCAAATATACGAAAGCTTATTAAATCCTACAGTGGTCCCTCTACAGTGTCAAGCGACAATGGATCTGTAGAATTAAGTTGAATAGGCCTAATGAATTTACTTCACAAACCGTGAAAAATAATCAACATCAAGGAAGAATTAACTATAGAGTGAACCACTTGACAAAATAATCAACAATGAACACAATATTCAAAATATGGATATAACAATTGGTCTTAGCTGGTTTTCGTGTTCAACTGGGTCTTGGAAGAACGCAATCTTGAAAGACGACTCAGGTGGGCTCCGAGTGCGACGTCCTGGCGATCTCCAGAAGAGGCGACGAAAAAGGGGTTGAGAATCGGGGCAGCAGGCACATAGCCACGCGGGGGGGGGGGGCACGGGGGGGGCACGTACCCCCCCAAAAATGTCAGAGTTTCAAAAATTCAAAGGGGTGGGCCATCCCCCCCCCCATACCACAAATAATTGTGCGAAAAATTCTGGCTCACAAGAGCATGCACGGAATGTGCCCCAAAAAAATTCCAACTCTGGCTACGTGCCTGCGGGGCAGTGTGGGGAGATCTTTCGTGTATCATCAGATGACCAGCTCAGTGTCGTGCAGCCATGCCCTTGTCTCTGGTCCGACGTCGAAGAGGCCGGCTTCTGAAGGTGGTCTGTATAGGGGGCAGGTGGTAATTATATGATCGGCAGCCTGCTCAGGCTCGCCGCACTCGCATGCGGCGCTGTCTGCCAGGCCCCACGTCTTCAGCGATGATTTGAAGCGGCCGACCCCCGTACGTAGACGGTTCAGCAAGGTCCACTGCCGTCGTGGTAGGTCTTCTCCTACGACGCCAACTCCCGGGTCCCAGATGTAGCGGTGGATGCGGGTGGGCCCGGCCGTCTCCCACACCTGCCGTCTCCCACACCTGCTTCCAAGATGCCGCCAGCCATGCGCTTCTAGTGTGGGGAGATGAACCGGGTGGACTAGTGTCTGTATCAACAGAGCACGTGGTAGAGGACGTAAGAAGAATATGTTTAGGAACATACTTTAGGGAAAGTCAACGCGAAATCGGGCACTTTCGAGAATAGGTTCTTCTCACATCTAGGTCTTGTTCGCTTCTGCGTAATGGTAAATAATTTTCAAAATACAACTAACTAGAACTAACTAAATTAACCAACAATTGTAAAAGAAATCTAATAGATTGTAAATACAGTATGCGCTTCGTCAATGAATTTGACAACTTTAGAAATGTTCCTTCTAGAAAATAATCGAGAGTAAGTACTTGCTTTTCAATAATGAATCATGAATGAGAAAAATCAAGGAAATGGTTCAAGCATAGGTTCGAACATGATAATCGTTACGTGTGTGTGTCTAACACTTCTACGGTCAACTGAGGGCAAAGGTCACAGTTATTTATAACGCTCAACAGCAAACAGTCGTATAGTCTATTTAATTGAAAGGAATGTGTATAACTGTCTTATTTACAAGGACATGGACATAGTCCAGCCAGGACCATCCATACAGTATGCGCAAGTGTATACAACAATATAGCACTACAACTGTGAATCGGTAAAACAGTTTAGTTTGGATAATCAACTTGCAGGGAATTTGTATTAATTAGAAGAGTGATTCAACCAACTTTAACAAATTAAGAAACTGGATCATTGAATAATAAACACATCTGAACAGGGTGTGGAAATTAGTAACAAATGAAATACACCAAAACTGAACAATAACGAGCTAAAGGGAGGCATGGAAATCTAGCGGTCGGTTAAATCTAACGGGACTCATGAATCTTTTCCGTACGCGCAATGAGTATTAAAGGTTACACAATGAAATATCACTTTATACAATTCAATATACATTAAGGCAATGTTCTACAAATATACCGGCGACAGGTCTGAAACTCATATTGGACTGTTCCATCCATCTTGAGTTTGTCTGTAACCAGTTTAATAATAATAATAATGTGTGGACTTATATAGCGCACGTATCCACCAACTAAGTGGTGCTCAAGGCGCATTCTTTCTTTTTTTAGTTTGTTGAATAATCAAATCACAATCAAATTCAAATTCAAATTCAAATTCAAAGTAACATTTATTTCCACATGATATCATCATCAAGAAAAGTACAGTGGGAAAATACTGAAGTGGAGGCACGTTCCAAAAAAGCAGGGCTTGTCAAGGAACAGCCTGTATACAAAAACAGAGTAACAGCTTCACACAAAAAAACATACACATCATTAATACCACATACAACAAACAACAATGACAGTGTGTATACGTGTACTAAGACTGACAAAAGTAATTAGACAATAAGTAACTTAATGAGAAAATAATAAAATGACTGTAGAAAATAAAATTAAAAAGGGTTTACTGAGGAGACTGGTGAATTAAAAAAGACTTGAGTTTGTGTTTGAGTTTGTGTTTAAAAACATTGAAAAATTACACACGGAATATATTTATACATAGAAAGTAAAATAAGTAGCTTACCTGTATCAACAGAGCACGTGGTAGAGGACGTAAGAAGAATATGTGAGGAACGTACTTTAGGGAAAGTCAACGCGTTCCTACGGAAAACTACCCAAAGTGCGAAATCGGGCACTTTCGAGAACAGGTTCTTCTCACATCTAGGTCTTGTTCGCTTCTGAGGAGACAGGAGCGGGACAAGGGATAAAACCATGCTGGTCACGCACTCGGACAGGCGGGATTTGACAATTTGATTGGTCTAAATTTAAAAAAATTTCGCCTTCAGAGGAGTTGGGACCAATCAGCAAAAGATTAGTGGACAGCACTCTTGAAGAAAGCGTGGACACTAGAGATTGACCAATCTGGAGAGGTGTTATGCCACGTTGGCCGGCGTGGTCAAAAATCCCGTCACTAAAACAAAGGAACTACTTAGCTTGCAAAATTGCGTAATGTCCTTAGGGTAGTTCCGGACACGAAAAAATGTCGTAGTCAGCAGATAACCTCGTGGGAACAACAGTTGAACCCTTCTTCCACGAGTTGGTTTAGAAACATTGTAAGAAAAAAACGTGAGGGGTAAAATGCAGCCTCGGGTGATTCACACAAAGGCAAGAAGCAGAAATCACCCTGAAAGTAACGTTTGTCGGACCACCTTAAATGGGTTATAATTGAGATTATAACCGGGTCCGACATTTCTTTTTTTCTTTTTTTCCCTTTCTTTTGCAGTGAACCATTGATTGGCCCATCAGAGGTCTTATTAAGAGCTTTCAGTTTGATTATATATTTCATTTTGTTCATTGACCTGGTTAATGTCTGTTGGGCTATTGTTCACAATTGCTCCTTATAAATTATACAAAACAAAACAAAACAAAACAAAACAAAAAAGGTCATAGGTGTTATGAAAGGCTACACCTTTTTCGTGGATCCATTTGGATCTCATGTTGTCTGAAAGGTGGGCCACAATTGGGCAACACAATGAATCGAGGACATCGAGCGAACTTTGTCCACTGGCGCCACATTGGACTTGAGTGCCCTGTGATCAAGACACTGGATGCATATTCACAATAGAGGGCGAAGATGTGCACTTAGTGGACAGACAGAGCGTTGTATGAGAAGCATATTCGTCACAACTTTGCAACCCTAGGCCTATAGCTTCTCGAACCACTGCACTGTTTGCTCTCGTATGGAACAGAATGTGTCAGAATTCGCTAGTTTCTCCCTTTTGCAGCCGATAAAGCGCTATGAAATTATGAAATTTCGTTTGAGCAAAGTAGTTCAAATCTTAAAGCCAAAAGATATAATGAATCACACTTTTACATGAAAGATAGTCAGCGTACAATTAAAGATGGTATCAATCATCCCTTGTGTAGTTTCACCTACATAGAGTTAGCATAAAATGTTCCACGCCTGAACTCCTATGCTTTACTGTGTTACTGTGTACTCAGTTTATTATGAATGACTCTCTGTGTGTGGCACTTTAGCTCTATCAAACACGACTCCACATGTATAACAGCAAGTAGCCCGCTAGTACACGTTTCAACGTTTACCAACCCGTAGTAACAGCCAGTAGAATGTATACAGATGATTAACAGGTTCACTACAATAAACAAACAATATATAGTAATTGTATATAAGTCAACTACATGTACATGCCACTTTAAATCGTACATGAGAATGTAAACATTAACCCAAATGGAATCAGTGCAAATCAATCCCGTGAAATTACGTGAGAACAAAACCCCTGAAAATATGGAAAATTCACATAAAACCCTTGTATATCGTCACAATCAATATAGAATTAATTTCTAGAGAAAATGGTTTTGTCCTTACCGACATTTGTGGAACCAAACCTAGAAATATGCAAGTATCAAATCAGTAACGTACTTTCTTGTAACTTTCCATAACTTTCCATAACAACGAGAATAACACGAACAAGCAATTAAGCCACCCCCAATTGGCACCCCCAAAACCAACACAAGAGGGCGCTAAACCAAATTTACGGTGGAACAGCTCGCCGCAACACCTTGAAAACATTTTGTCTGACTTAAAAATGTCCCAAGTAAAATCCCAACTTCATGAGAAGAATATTTCACGTTGGAATGAATACATTCTGTATACATTCTCATTTTCTATAATAGTTCATCACAATGAAATGAGCTGAAACTATAGCCCAAATATTGACACCCGTCTCTGTATAGGCCTGATGTGTACACTGAACGGGCCACCGTGGTACACGGGGTTGAGAGGTTAATTAACCTGGGCTAGAGCTGAAACATCCACAGGTTGATTTCTGTACATATTTTGTAATTCTGTACATATTCTGTTACATACATTTTACCAAACGTGTATGCTAACTTTAATTATTATTTGTTGGTATAGAAGTGTTATTCCAGTAACGGAATCGAGAGTATCCATTGAGCATGGAAAACGAGGTGAGATCCATTACGTTTAACGGCTTAAACCCTTTCACAAAAGCTCATTTTTATGTTTTTTCGTCCCCGCGGCATTTTTTCCTCATTGCGCGGCATCGAGGTCAACAACACCCGGCATAACAAAGTCTTTGTAACATTTCAAAGAAACTCAAGAGGATTACTACATGCCCCAAACTGTTATATTTCCACTCATTCTACTTACCCATTCGGCCAATAGCGGAATTTTAAAGGGACAGTGTTTTCACGATCACAACAGACTTTCAACAGGGCATGGAATCAGGTGTCCTAGTTTACAATGAACATAATGACTGAAAATCACTGGCTCGTTTCTGCAGCAGCAAGGCTAATAATGACCTTACAATGTGTGTATTATTTTCAGTCACTGAGATAATCTCAAACTAGCACTCTGATTCCATTCCCTATTGTTAGTGACGATATTGCCGCTTTAATCTATAAATACAGTGATTAGATTGAATCAACATGTTTTTTAGCTTTAAGCATCTCAAGACCCGATACCGATATCAAAATGAAGGCTTTGCTCGCCTGGCCTCAAGACATGCATTCTCATTCCCAATAAACCCTTCCCATTTTTATTTCAAGTTTTCTTCAACAACAAGCATTATAGGCCTAGTAATGTGAGGAACTGCAACCAACAGTGGTTGAGAATTTTTTTAAATTATTGATAGGATAATTTTAAGATAGGTTTAAAGATGCACTCTCACTGTACTCGTGAGCTTACAATGGACATCATATATTTTAACCGATGTTTGGCCCCAATGTGAAACACATGTTGGCATGGCGTGCAATCATCATTGGTGCCCTCTTCAGCTGGCAGTCAAAAATAGTGCGGTCAGGGTCCAATTTGAAAATAGGTTACCAGCGAAATTGTCATGTAGCGTGCATTGCTTCTGACAGGTACTCAGCACTGCAAACGCAGTAGGTTCATTAAGCGGGTTCAAAATTTCCGGGTTTAAAATGTACTATGTACATCACAAATCTTGCGAAAAATACACCGTAGAAAAATACAGTAGTTTTTTCTATTGAAAAGAATCAAACATTTACAGAAGAATATACAAAAATGTACGTGCCGTTTCTAAATGGTTACGTTCCTATTCTCTGTCAAGTTACAGCAGGTTTGCTGTTGATGCACAGTGGAAAATTCAGCTGTATAACAAAGAATCTGCTGTATAATAAAGAAGTCTTCGTAATGCCAATTAACAAAACAACTTACTGTAAATGAACAACACCTTTTTTCCCAGATGTATGTCCTGTCTCTAAGGTTGTTCCCCACAAGCCTATAGGCTTACACGAACAGCCTCCATGTCTCTAAGGTTGTTCCCCACAAGCCTATAGGCTTACACGAACAGCCTCCATGTCTCTAAGGTTGTTCCCCACAAGCCTTGGCTTACACGAACAGCATCCGTGTCTTTAAGGTTGTTCCCCACAAGCCTATAGGCTTACACGAACAGCCTCCGTGTCTCTAAGGTTGTTCCCCACAAGCCTATTGGCTTACACGAACAGCCTCCGTGTCTCTAAGGTTGTTCCCCACAAGTCTTGGCTTACACGAACAGCCTCCATGTCTCTAAGGCTGTTCCCCACAAGCCTATAGGCTTACACGAACAGCCTCCATGTGTCTAAGGCTGTTCCCCACAAGCCTATAGGCTTACATGACCAGCCTCAATGTCTCTAAGGCTGTTCCCCACAAGCCTATAGGCTTACACGAACAGCCTCCATGTCTCTAAGGCTGTTCCCCACAAGCCTATAGGCTTACACGAACAGCCTCCATGTGTCTAAGGCTGTTCCCCACAAGCCTATAGGCTTACATGACCAGCCTCAATGTCTCTAAGGCTGTTCCCCACAAGCCTATAGGCTTACTCGACCAGCCTCCATGTCTCTAAGGCTGTTCCCCACAAGCCTATAGGCTTACATGACCAGCCTCAATGTCTCTAAGGCTGTTCCCCACAAGCCTATAGGCTTACATGACCAGCCTCAATGTCTCTAAGGCTGTTCCCCACAAGCCTATAGGCTTACATGACCAGCCTCAATGTCTCTAAGGCTGTTCCCCACAAGCCTATAGGCTTACACGAACAGCCTCCGTGTCTCTAAGGCTGTTCCCCACAAGCCTATAGGCTTACATGAACAGCCTCCATACTCTGTGTTTTCATGTATGGCGTGTGGCTAGATTGATATTGTATCCTTTCATATATCCAGTTGTCTAATTACTATCTTTCTTTGTACTAAGTGTGTGGAGTGTGCAGTGTGGAGTGTGGAGTGTGGAGTGTGGAGTGTGGAGTGTGGGGTGTGGGGTGTGGGGTGTGGGGTGTGGGGTGTGGGGTGTTGGGTGTGGGGTGTGGGGTGTGGGGTGTGGGGTGTGGGGTGTGGGGTGTGGAGTGTGGGGTGTGGAGTGTGGGGTGTGGAGTGTGGGGTGTGGAGTGTGGGGTGTGGAGTGTGGTGTGTGGAGTGTGGGGTGTGGAGTGTGGGGTGTGGAGTGTGGGATGTGGAGTGTGGAGTGTGGAGTGTGGGGTGTGGGGTGTGGAGTGTGAGGTGGAGTGTGAGGTGTGCGGAGTGTGCGGAGTGTGCGGAGTGTGCGGAGTGTGCGGAGTGTGCGTAGTGCATAGTGCAGAGTGCAGAGTGCAGAGTGCAGAGTGCAGAGCTGAGAGCTGAGAGCTGAGTGTTGAGAGCTGAGAGCTGAGTGTTGAGTGTTGAGAGTTGAGAGTTGAGAGTTGAGAGTTGAGAGTTGAGTGTTGAGTGTTGAGTGTTGAGTGTTGAGTGTTGAGTGTTGAGTGTTGAGTGTTGAGTGTTGAGTGTTGAGTGTTGAGTGTTGAGTGTTGAGTGTTGAGTGTTGAGTGTTGAGAGTTGAGAGTTGAGAGTTGAGAGTTGAGAGTTGAGTTGAGAGTTGAGAGTTGAGAGTTGAGAGTTGAGAGTTGAGTTGAGTGTTGAGTGTTGAGTGTTGAGTGTTGAGTGTTGAGTGTTGAGTGTTGAGTGTTGTGTTGAGTTGAGTTGAGTTGAGTTGAATTGAACAGTGTACGAGAATTCGAGGAAGGAGTCAGAATTACGGAAACAGCTAGAAACCTTGAGACAATGCCTTCCAACCAAAGAGTTTACACATATTAATATTGTTTTATTGTGCATAGCTCTGAAATTTCTGGAGTCCAGCACAAGCTGAACAACATCCTCGACGCATTAAGCCACAAACTAGAGTGCAAAATGCAAGATGGCCCGACTAACGACTACTAGTCTGGTCTCTCGAGATACGGATATCAGTCCAATCATAGCGAGAATAAAACCATTGTAAATCTCGCACCCTTATATTCAGACTCGCTGTGTTATACTTAAAACAAAAAAATCAGTCCCATCATAGAATAATTAAAACCACTGTAAATATCGCACCCTTATATTCAGACTTGCCCTCTTATACATAAACTAGAAAAGCGGAGCCATGGCTCACTGCTGGATGCTTATGAAACTCGTTTTTTTATTTGAGATCAGCAAAGTATAACTGGGGCAGCTTAATAATGCTTAATAATATTTTTAGCAACAAGCTAAATATAGCATGTTTTGTTTCTACGTGTGGTTGTATATACCATCGTCATTGATTACTAAGAAGGCACCTGATTAATACTTTCGTATTTACAGTAAATAAGGTGAATTGCTGACATTGGGAGGGTGAAAGCACAGACTGGGGGTGGGGAAGGGGGAAACCGGGCTCCAGAAATACATGTATGTTTGCATCGGTTTGTCGTGGAGTGTCGTGGCCGAGCGGTCTAGCTTACCGGACTCAAGTTCTGGTGTTAGCAGCAGAATGTGGGTTCGAATCCCGGCCGTGACACTTGTGTCCTTGAGCAAGACACTTAACCATAATTGCTTCTCTCCACCCAGGGGTTAAATGGGTACGTGTGAGGGCAGAGTTGGTTGATTAGCCCTATATGCGCTGTAATGGCAGCAATTGAGCTGTATACTCCCCAGGGAGCTGAGATGGTTTCAGGAATGATTTATGAGCCTTATGAGCAGGGGTAATAATATAATGCGCCTTGAGCACCACTCAGTTGGTGGATACGTGCGCTATATAAGTCCACACATTATTATTATAATTATTATTAATATCGGTTTACTGTACAAAGATTTGTTAATGGGTCTTGGCTTAGGTCGGGGTGAGGGTGGGTTATGAGGTTTGTGAGGGGGACTGCAGTCATGAGTATGATTAAATTGTTCAAAACATTGAGATAGCTGTAAATAATTAGAAAGGCTTTCCTATAACAGCATAATTTGAACCAAATTGTCTGGGCTGTCAGAGATCTTCAAAACATCTCAATACAAAAGATGACATTTGTCCTTAAAGATTTTAATACTAACATTGCGTAAGGATTAGAGTGACAACATTTCATCAAGATTGTATTTTGTTACTAGAAATTGGAAAGAATTGCATTACGTGGCAGTTCCGAGAGCAACTATCTCGAAATATCTGACACTATTAAAGTGAAATGTAGTATTAATTTAAAGCAAGTAAAATTATTTATGAAATTGTGAAGTTGAAGGAACTAGCTAAAATACTGTCCGAACTTTGATGCAAAGTAAATTAGGTTAGTGGAGACGAAGTATTTCCAAAATAATTTACCTGGAGGCAAGGGGGGCAAGGGGGGGTGGGGCAAATGCCCCCCGGTTACTTTCTTTGCCCCCCCCCCCCCCAATTTTCCTCCCCCCCAATTTTTTCCCCGATGGTAAGTCAATGCTTTTTCAGCAGTACAAAATTACATTAAAAATTAATGTTTGGCCCCCTTAAATTTAAGCTTGACCCCCCCTTTCCCCCCCCCCCCCCCAGTTTAACAGGTTTGGTGCCGCGGATGCCTGGACTATAGGGTTATTTAAAGTTTATAGAAATTCAGTTTTCGTTATATTTATGTGTTACATGGAAATATTTTGTTTACAGCCATACATCATTAGACATCACTGAGGGTTGAGCTCTTAGCTCTTCATATCACAAACCACAGAAGTGTACGGTGTAATGGAACTTTTATAAAACAGTATGAGCCATAAACGTACATTATTATCTTGACTGCATTTATTGTACTCACAAACAGTTTTATATGGTGCTTTGGAAAATGTATTTCCCACAATATCATTTTGACTATTGTATCTTAGTGAAAGATGTATGACATCATTGTGCATTAGGTTGTAATACTAGTCAGTTTGTAGTGATTTATTTGAAGTCGCATTATAGTTCTGCGTTTCACGACTTATAACAATTATAGTATATGTAGTGTTAATTCGTGTGACAAATAACCTACACTTTTGCTGGTTGGTTAATTACCAATTTCTGTATAAAATGATGTAATTTATATTTTTCCTGTATTTTATCTTTTTACAGACTTTCCTTATTGTCTGTGTCACACCATGAGACCGAAATTCCCATGATTGACGGTTGCAGTGGCATGGGGTGTGAGACAGTCACGCAATGTTATGGTTTTGGGGGAAACGGGTGTTTAAATTTAAACAGTGAATCCATCCCGGATCCTGTTATACTGTTAAAATAATCTAATCCTCCTAAATAATAATAAATCAATCCTTGAAAAGAAAACTAACATAATAACATTCATTTTATCATGGAGGAATGTTCTCCTTCTTCCTCCGTAATTTTACATAGTGTATTGTTCCAGATAAGTACATGTAGTGTTCTAGCGGGGTAAGCTGCACAGATTTGTTTTGGCCGCATATTCAAAGCAAAGGGTTTCGCAAAAGGAAAAGTTTGCAGAAAGGGGGGTTTAGAGAAAAAGAAAGATTTCTCTAAAGTTTGAAGACTAAAAGCGATTTCAGCATATTTGTTTCCTGATTTCCTTTTCCTTTTTGATTATTTATATTTTAAAGAAAGTTACATTTGCTTTAGAACCCATTTATTACTGAAAGCACTGGCTCTTACTTGGCTGTGAACACTCATTTTTATGGGGTATACTATAGACGCATATTTTGGAATATTTTGGCGTGAAAGAAAAAAGTGCAGATCCTTTATTGTATTTTTAGTCATATGAAACGTATTGAATTGAGTCACAATGAGGGTTGCGCTCAGATTATTTGCAAAAATAGCTCGCTTTCAAACTGCAACTCGGGACGGATGAATAACTTTGAATATGTCTGTTTATTTAATAGGCTAGAATATGCAGACCGCAACCCTCGTTTGACTCATTTCAATACGTTTCATATGACTAAAAATACACGAATGGATCTGCACTTTTTTCTTTCATGCCTGTTGCACTTCCAAAATATGCGTCTATATTATGCCCCATAAAAATGAGTATTCACAGCCAAGTAAGAGCCAGCGCTTGCGGTTCATCGTGGTGCTATTTTTTCAGTCCGTTTGCGAAATTGATAAACTGAATCGGGTGGCTAAAAATGCTTCAAACATAATTGGAGTTAAGTTGGATGACATGAAGACAATCTATGATAAGAGAATGAAGAAGCGTGTGGATAATATTGTTAAGGATATTCATCATCCAGCTAATGAGTTCTTCCACCTGATGCCTTCAGGAAGGATGAGATCCATCAGTGCAAAAACTGACCGTATTAATAATAGTTTTATACCATCGGCCGTGCGGGTTTTTAATAATGGGAATTTTTAAATTTAGGATATTTGTAATTTTAGGTATATTTTTTATTGTATTGACTGTTGTAATTATAGTTTAATTGTATTGTATGTGTATGATGTTGCGAGTCCAATATTACAAATTCCTGTGATTGTTTTTAATCATTGGCTAAATAAACTATTATCTTATCTTATCTTATGCGACCAAAACAAATCTGTGCAGCTTACCCCGCTACAACATTACATGTACTTATCTGGAACAATACACTATGCAAAATCACGGAGGAAGGAAGAGAACATTCCTCCATGATAAAATGAATGTTATTATGTTAGTTTTCTTTTCAAGGATTGATTTATTATTATTTAGGAGGATTAGATTATATTAACAGTATAACAGGATCCGGGATGGATTCACTGTTCTTTCTTTCCTATAGGATTTTCATCTGAGCATGCACATGACTCTATACCTACCCCTTACATATACACTGCACACTCTTACACAAAACCAACTCACACACACACACACATGTATCGCATTGGATTACAGACAGTGACCTCACGCTAGAAAAAGGAACATATTTTCAACGTGTTTTCGTTTACGGTATTTCTTAAAAAGAAAAACGTGTTTTATGATATATTTAATTAAAACGAGAGAATCTAAATTAACATACATTTTCAAACATCAATTAATATTCAGAAAAGCATTATCAGGATATCTGAACTCTCCCAACCCTGTGACCACAACGCACCCCTCTTTGCCAAATTAAACACTCTAACACTCTCTGATATTAATAATTTATAATTACAATTTGAAACGGGCACTTTCATGTACAACTTTTCTAATAACCTTCTCCTTACAATAATGATTATTCACAATCACTATACTAGATCTCATACCGTAATAACCTGTATTTACCATTCACACGCACGTCATGCTCTATCGATACTCTGTGATGTACTATGACCCGTCTCTAGAATTCAGTGGACCGTTCAATCAAAACTTAATCCTCTGTGGCCCAGTTTAAAAAAATCATAAAAAAGCTTTATTTCCCAATATGTAACATAGTTTCATTCCTTCTGTTCATCGTTTCCCCCTCCTTTCCATCATCGATTTGCTGTCCCCCTGTATCTGTTTGTTTGTTGGATTTTGTCCTCTAACACACATGTATTATATTTAATCTTGTTTTTTCAAAGGCAGTCCACTACAAGCCTCCATGCGCAAAAAAATCCTCATCTGTATTACCTGTATTTAATGTGATAACCGTATGGAAATAAATGTACATGAATTGAATTAAATTGTACTGTACTCATGCATTAAGTACCCATATCAGCAACCAAAGAGTGGCAAAATTGTGGCACCATTTTCCTGGCCAGTCAGCACAACAACTGTACTGTTCTATTGTCATAATAAGGCCATAACAAATAAGAGTGGCAAATCTGACAAATGTAGTCCAAATACCATTAAAGGACCCAAATCAGTAACGAAAGTAAGAGTGGCAAATCAGCACAACTGTGCTGTCACAATGCCGTAATAATGACCCCATATAACAGTAACCAAAGTGGCAAATGTCATCAATATTGTGCTGTGCTTGCGCCCACAAATTCATACGACTTTCACCGATGATCCACATACATACATTATTAACTTGGCAGTGACTTTTGCACTCTGATTTTTCGACAGAAATCCACACATCGGTTAAAACATATTAAGTAAGGAGGTGTTTGATTTGGGGCTTCTTCAAAACGAAGATGAAATAGTCTCTTGAGCAGAACCTGAAGACACTCCTTCTGTGCCAGTCTATGGGGATTATCATTGAGGTAGGAATAATACAATTATTGTTATGACGTGCCAACTATTCCGGCTCTGCTGACCAATCAGGTTAAGCCATCATCACACCAACTATTTAATAAGCGTGTCCAAAGCTCCGCAAACTCCCCCTTAAATGGCCCTAAATTCCCCTATTTTATCCAAAATAATTATAATATTTTTCAAAGGAAAGGAAGGCCATTGGCAATTACCAGATTATGAAATTCACTTATTATGTTAGAAAAATTGGTACACTTATCATCAAACTTGTTTTCGTCGGAAGTGCTTTCATCTTATAGAGGTAACAGGAATAGTCTAATTTACATACAATTGCATTCGGTAACTTTTGTTTTTACAAAACATTAAAACATACAAAACATGTAACAGCTATCTGTCGTTTTCTCTAAAACGTGAGCACTAAGGCTGTGCCGGGGGATACCCGGATGCCCGACCGAAAATGTCATTACCCGGTTCCATTTTTCGGTTCCAATTACCCGTTAACGATTTTTTTAAAATTCCGACTGAACATGTTAAGCCACACAAAATAACTTGAAAGTCTCTGATTTTTGGCTGACAAAATGAAGCAATATCCGAAGATTTCAAATTTTGGGTATCCGGTTCCCGAAAAAACCAAAAACGCACTCTTAGTGAGCACCTATTATATGACGAAACTTTCGCATGTTAGTTTTGTGACAAATTGTTTGTAAACTGGAGGGTTTAAATTACATAACAATGCCCTTTAAATCCTCATGTTTAAAACACTTAAAACATTAATTATCCACTGATGTAGGACGTTTGTGGTGGTCATTGGTGGATGTTTACAATCATTCTCCAATGTTGACAACAAAGTGGCCCTATAGTCGCGTGCTATCTAGTAAATGTTTCAGATAGAAATTCAAAAGAAAGTGACAGATCTTTCGCAGTTTGTCACTAGATCGGTTAGAGTGAATTTTCAATCTTAACATTTTAGAGAACATCGACTTGAATAGAGCGTGATGCACATTTCAGAGGTCTGTACACAGGAGTGAATTCCGGTAGAGTTCTGAGGGCAACCCATCTAAAACGCTCCGTGATTTTGGTCACGATTAGCAGTAGACTAATCTCTTTTTCGTAAGGTTCTGAGAAAGAAGCGGTGGTTTGCGTCCAGGGCATTGCTGTGGCCATCGAGGTTTAAAGGAAGTGATGGTTGTGGAACCGAGTAAGCCACTCATGTTTTCTTCTTGGGAAGATGGGTAGTTTATATCTTTTTCACACATTTCTTCCAAATATTAATGAATCGATCGTCCACTTTATAACTATGGCTCACAATTACCGCCTGACCTTCAGTGAAGGCATACTCAATTGATTGGTCACTTTTTAGGTTGACATACTGGGCATATCTTCCTATAAATGTTGGTATCACTCCCACCCTTTTCATGACTAGACCTACGAAGACGTCGTCCCACGGTAGAAAACGAACATGCACGGATTCCCTAAAGACATTAGCAGCCACGTCCGCCGACAACACATAACACGCGCCGGTGAAGAACGGAGGGTAAGTTGGTTCGGGGTACAGATCGAAAGACGTGAACCACTTGGCGTGCCTGCGCTGGGTCCGCACTGGGACCACTTTGCTTCGCAATTCCCCTTCGGCGTATTTCTTGCGTGGCTTGTTGACAAGCCGCTTTACAATGTTGTACACGTTGACCATCATGTCAGCGTCCACGCTGGCGACGTACTCTGCATCCGGACAGACTTCGGCGGCCCATCTGAACCCCATCAGGGTCTTGTACGTCAAGTTCTTGTAATGCTCTATGAAATTCTCCTGAATAATATCGTGGTGTTGTCTGTACTCTTTCACCACTATGTCGTCGAGGGTAGCATTGCCGGTCTGACCAACTAGGAACATGGTCATCGTCCTTCTACCATAGACCTCGCTTTCTCCTCCCCAAGTTTGCCGTATCCGCATCCGGTCAAACCATTCCTCGGGCCTGCACTTGACCAGTAGCAACAGGAATACATTTTTATCGTTTGACGCATTTTTAACACAAGCACCTTTATTTGACAGATAGAAGTGAAATGGATGAGGATTGAGAACCGTGTCAGAATACAGAGGCACATGGGTGGGTTTGGTTTGGGTCGTTTGCGGCTTCATTGTCAGAGGAACCCGTCCGTGGGGTGTCATAGGAACTTGTCTGCGTGGTGTCGAATTGAACAATGCAATATCATGTTTTGATCCGGTCGATAACAGGGCATGCCCTGTCGATGTAATCGTGAGAGAACTTTGCTGGAGCAAAGAGTGTTCGTGTGTGTCGCGAATTGGATTGTCAATTTGGTGTAGAGAAACATATAAGATGATATTACAAGCATAGACGATGAAACCGAGGAAAACACATTTCCGCAACCTACTCTTCGTTGAGTACTTCATGATTCAGGATTATTCGTTTTGTATCTTCACAAGGTACACACACGGTTGATGGATTCAGTGTCTTTTCTCCGCATGGAACTCGGCGGCACGTGAACAGGTTGATTGTCCCCGGATCGCTGGCACAGTTTGTGGGGCAAATTACCAATGTGAAAAACTTAAATATACTGTGAGTTTTCATGCTTTTTCAGCCTGGTTGGTTCTGCATCTAACTGTAGTCAGTTTATTATATAGCATTTCTCAAGTCATTGTTCTTACGCAGGGCAGTCAATCACTAAAACTACTGGATTTCTTTAGTGACATGGCCAAAGTTAGCTTTTCCATCTGAAAGTGGAGATACATTAAATAATATTTTATAAACACCAATGTAGCAATGATTTTTACAACAGTCACTGGTCAAAGTGATACGAAAGTTTTCCGTTGTATTTTCTCCAAACACTCAAGTTATTCTTTGTTAAACAGGAAGGCATACCTGTATCTGTAGGTGGCATAGAATCTTGGAGGTGAGTTTGAAGAGCATTTGTCATGTTTGGGACACCTTTTTGGGGTACAGAACATTGCCTGCTCGATATCGATACTTGTCCATACAGGACTACCATGGGCATTCACCGCAGCGCTACTGCCGTCCGTTAATGACAGAAGTTGTAAAAGTAAGGTATAGTAGGGCTGCGGTCACCACAGCTAATCTTACAATGATATAGGATTTACACATTGACTCAACCTGGGTGTCCCATTTTAGGTTTTCTTGCACATGGACACATAACAGTTTTAAACAGGTAGTTTGATTTATGGATGTGTTACCAATATGAATCGTACGTGGAACAGGTGGAACCGCTGCGAACATGTCATCATGAAATGACACTTGCTAATGGGTTTAATCTAATATTATTTTTGTCCAACCATTATTGAAGTTCATGTTGCATTACTGTAATTTGCTCAATACTGCTGTAGGTCTGACATAAAGTCATATCATCAAAATATTTAAAGCAATTAAACATCAGGTGAATCTGAAATGCAGTCATTACTCATAACTTAAAATGTAATGGGGCCCATCATGGTGAATTGAGTGACATCAGCATTAATCTTCTCCCACTCGGATAAGATGCTATCATAGCGAACAGCATGAGAGCGGTTTGACAAAAAACTACAAATCCACGAGATGATGGAAGGTCGAACCTAACTGGATAAATATTTAAATAACTATTTGGTGGCTTACACTCTATTCAATAAGGCCATGGAACAATCAGTTGCAACCAGTACAGCCTGGTGCTGAGGTTTGTATAAACTTCGACTCTTGATTTGATTTTTGTATGTGCATGTACAAAAAACATGAATAGTACCATTTTTTTTGTAGGACTATAAATATTTGCAATTTTAATGATGATGACGATGACGATGACGATGACGATGATGACGACTTATATAGCGCACGTATCCACCAACTAAGTGGTGCTCAAGGCGCATTATATCATTACCCCTGCTCATAAGGCTCATAAATTATTCCTGAAACCATCTCAGCTCCCTGGGAGTATACAGCTCAATTGCTGCCATTACAGCAATGTGCACTGTAAACCGACACAATTACCATTCTGACAGCCATGCTGAAATGGGTATAGCATAATGCTGCCTGGGGTTAGAATAAAAAACAAAAGATCACAGATTGGAAAATGTAATGTAGACATTTTTGAGATTATATTCTTAAACCAAATCATCTATACTTCAATCAGTGGTTAGGGTTTATATGATTAGGGAACTTACTTCTTACCTTTAACCAGCCGGCGGAATCTTCCCTCTTTCTTTCTCAAATTCTCAACTTGATCGATCCATGCATGGAGGAAGAAAACAGATGATCCATGTAAGTCCATATTTAGAACGATTCAGATCATTACGATTAGGATCAATTGCAAAATACACTAAAATATATACGCTACACGCACCATTGCTGCCCTATCGACCAACGCACCACGTAGGTCAACTACATTTGAAGCACAATGCACGAGGGAAACACCGCCAAGTCAGCCGTTGTGTTCAACCATCCATAAGACCAGCGTTCCCATATTTTGTCCGAGCGAGTTTTCATATCCCCAATTAACTTCAAAGCCATTACGTCATCCATATAAGTTGAATTCAAGATGGCGGTGAAAATTCCGTGAAAAATAAATCATACAAATACAGGTGCAATAAAATCAGCAATACCAGGAGTTTTACTTTTACAACGATCATTGTTAATCATGTAATCAGTGACAAACATGATGACACTTGTCATGTTTTTAAATATAATTTAATATACCTGTATAAAATAATTGGCACAACTGCAGAATCCCCGCAACTGAGAATGCAACTTTTAAAATTAGGCCATGGGCCGTACTGACATAAGGGTTTCATTTTTAAAGTTTTGTTCCACTCATCAAGGCAGTACACAAAACTGCACTTTATGAGTAGGTAATGATATCTAGAACAAGAATTGCATTGTTCTTTTTAATTTAACTTGCACATATTAGGGAAATAAAGAAATACATATTGATGTGTTTTTTAAGTTTTTTTTTAATTTAGAACCATCATTTCGACCTATTAGGCATTTTTTTGGTAATCTGTTTTTCTAATAACAATGTAGGCCTATGTTTACATAAATATCATCCTACCAGATAATTAACGACTAAAATATGGCACAAAATAATGTGGCCAGACAAGAAAAATATTGTGTTTCTCTGTGATATTATCTTTAATTTACATATTTTTCTCCATATATTCAAATAATTTCAGTAAGTTGATTTATACAAAATATTTACACATTGTCTGAGTGACTGGCTTAGAACAAACTTTATTCATGACATTTGTTTTCTTATTACTGTGTTAAGGGTAGATAGAACAGTACCATATCTATCAAATGTGAGAGGCAAATAATAATGTTTCTATTACTTATTCACAATATGCTGACAAATAGCTACCCATATTTGTCAGCTCTGACATACATGTACACTAATAGAGATGAATAAAATCTGCCTCTCACATTTGAAAGAGAAGTGGTATTTTGTCTATAAAATATATTTATAACCTTAAAATTGTGGCCACAAATTTTTTTTACGTTTGTCATTCACACATTCACAAGTCTGACAGATTTAGATTTTCATGAATCATATTATAATTAAGGACAGAGATAGTATCAGTACGCTGTGCCCTGATGAATATCCATGACTGGTACGCACGGTAAATGGGCGGCGCTTACTCGTCAACAACAAGTTAAACTATTTTACACATGACCCACCCACAGCAATGTATCTCACCAATCACGGGCTGCATTTTTTTTGTGGCCGTCGAACGATCGCATAATCAATATTCATAAGGGTGCGATGCACTGACTCTATCTCTGTCCTTGATTATTGTTGATTACAGATCCCATGTTGAGTATTGAAATGGTGTTTTGGAGGCCAGTGTCAGCCACGATTGGACTAAAATTAAAAAAAAATTAAAACATTTGTTTGAAAGTTGGCATCAAATTGAATACACCATATTCCGGACATTACTTCATTGGCTCATTTCGAATCATATTACACACTTTTCCCAACTGAAAGTAACAACAAAAGTATAATTTGGAGAAAAATATAAAATTTGGACTGAATCCATAGAACTCTAGACACTACATGTAGCCAAAACAATTGTCCATGTATACAGGTCCCTCTGATCCCTCTATTTTCTTACACACATTTTTACATGTAACTACAGGCGCAGATCCAGGAGTTTTACCAGGCAAGGGTCCACCCAAAAAAAGGTTGCCAAAATTCACAGAAATACACATCATATCCGAGATTACCAAGTACACGTGGTTGCTGGAATGACGTACTTGGTTACAGTACTCCATCCAAGCTTGAATATGTAACATGACCACTGGTGTGCATTTTGTGATCTTCGTACACACCATGTAACTGAATACATACATTTATAAAGATGTTCCCACTGGAGTACGCAGTGATGTTACTTTAAATTCTAGCCCGGATAGCTAATATAAAATTTAAAGTTATGTTTCACTATAACTTGAGCCCACTAAATGACCCACAATATTTAAATTCTACAGTTCTGGAAATGACAACTTCACTTTCATAGCGTCGTGTTGGTCGCAAAAACTGAAGTTGTGGATAGGAGCGTTGCAGACGCTTTTTGAGGTTATATGATCTGTACCTTGAGGCATCCAACCCTTGAACTTCTTGAACAGTCTTGATGAACTGTGCTGTAAGTTTTGTCATCCTGATGGCACCCTGTTGTTTAAGTATCTGCTCATCAATAACATCTTTGCAAAATTTTGAATACGACTCTGCATACGAAATATCGGTCGTTTCTTCTGGCAGCTTCCTACTGAGAAAACGAGTTGTGTTACGAAAACAACTCGGGTGGTATCGTGCCTCTGAGGCAACAAGGTCCCTGCCACGCATTTGCAGTAGTAGCGATTCATTACACGTGAGTTCAGCAGCCTTTCTGAGTTTTCCTGCATCTATTGTCTCACAGCGAGTCAATGGCTCTCTCTTTCTCTTACTGGTCAGTTTATCCCTTATCCAGTGATCAGCATGACAAATGATACACTTCACTGGAAATATGTGCGGTCTGCCTGAAGAAGATCGCCCATTTGCATCTGATCTTAACGTGCGCTTCTTACAGATAGGCTCTGTATCATCTCCGTCATCATCAGTGGAGTGAACAGTAGCATCTATAACAGTCAAAAAACAAAAATGACACAAAATAAATATAACTTGAATTTAAATAAAAATCGTATTTAAAATGGTTGCTCTTAATCCGTTGACCCTTGGGGAAATGGGTATATAGGATGTTTACGTTTAGTGGCATACCAACGCGTTTCTATTTCAACTTCAGTATAGTTTATTCAAAACAGATTTGGCACACAACTCACTATCCGGAACACTCAAATGTATTACATATATCTGCTCCCCTGTTTAACGTAATGTCCCCAGTTTATCCTGTATAGCTCATTATCATGTATCTTGAAAGAACCTCTCACATACATGTAGTAGTGTCCCTTGAAAGAAAGGCCCAAAGTTTGTGAGTACCATTTCTTTATCTCATTTCATAATATTTTACTGTCACCCACACTGTAAATACAACTTTATTTGACAAACCTTGCCCCGGTTATGAAAAATCATGTTTTCTTGTACAAATGAAAAATTGGGCGTGGGTTTGAGGCCCTCGTCTCGTTTTATCAAATCATGGAGCAATAACAAAATCTCAACCTCTGCCCACATCAAAATATATGAATAAGTATTTGTACAAATGAAAAATTGGGCGTGGGTTTGGGGCCCTCGTCTCATTTTATCAAATCATGCAGCAAATGAAATCTCAACCTCCGCACGCATCGAAAAGTATTTGTAGTTGTACAAATGAAAAATTGGGCGTGGATTTGGGGTCTCATTAAATTATCACATCATTTTGCTATTTAAGTAATTTATAATTTTTTTAAACAGTATCGGTAGGCTACAGACAGTCTGTCACATAATAAACCCGAGCATTTTTAATCATACTGGTGGTCTCCACAATGCTACGATGCATGATCATGTACCTGTTTATTTATGCACATGTACCTGCCTGTTCATTTGTCTGTTATTTTATAAAATAATTTTTGGCCAACAAATATTTTCAACTTAAGACATACAATGAAAATTGAAATTGAGGTTATAATTATATTATAATGTAGATCCCTGTTGAAAATGTTCAGCTTCTAATCTATGTACCCAAACAAATCCACGATTACAATTTACACTGTACTCCATCGGCATGATGATGTTCAGGCCAACAACAAACTGACAAGGCTAAATCCGTCAAGAATGTAAAAAGCACCAAGCCACTGCCCGACATGTGAGATCAACATTTCTAATTGTAGCCAAAATGTCAGTTGGAAATTTGGTTCATACTCATAATATTATTTTAATGTTTGCTTACCATTTTGGAGAAGATTTTTAGCATGCCTTTCTTCAGTCTTGTTGAGTTTATTGACATCGGTGAATCTCTGGTGGTAGCACTCACGATGATAGCCAATACACACAACTCACGATCTCGTAAATCAGCTAAAAAAGATTCTGAGTTCTCTATGATACAGAATTTGGAAATGACATCTTTAGCTATTGAACCATAGCTACCTGGTAACACACTCCATCTTAAAGCACAATCCTTACATTTGGCAAAAGAGCTATCAGAAAAGGATGATATATTTGTGTTTGTCCGAGCACACACATGCATACAGCATGTGAGTCTGTGAGCAGCCATGTTTATGTGCTGTTGTAACAAGGTTACAGATCACCAGCTGTGATTGGTCAATTAAGGTTTGGCCTGGAAATTGTAACCAATTGGATTAGCTCTTTTAAAAGCAGTGGGTAATTTATTTTTTTCAGTTTCTCTTAAATTCTGACAATTTGTGCAAGAAGAACTAAAAAGAACAAGTCAATCTTGATTCAGTACATATTTATACTAACTATTTTAAAGAAATAAACTTATGCCACTGACCATGTGAACAGAATAGCATCTAAATTGGCCATGGCCCACGGCCTAAATGGCCGGCTACTAATAATAATAATAATGTGTGGACTTATATAGCGCACGTATCCACCAACTGAGTGGTGCTCAAGGCGCATATTATTACCCCTGCTCATAAGGCTCATAAATCATTCCTGAAACCATCTCAGCTCCCTGGGGAGTATACAGCTCAATTGCTGCCATTACAGCGCATATAGGGCTAATCAACCAGTCTTACGCTTGGTAGCACACCTTTATACTATGTAAATAATGCAGTAAATACAGGTTATATTTTTGACAAGTTCTGTAAATCTTTTATAAAGCGCGCTTGGAAGACAAGAAATGTATTGAAATCGAATAGTGACTAGTTATGTACTACAATCTACGATGCTGTGTTATTATTTGTATATTACATGTAAATATCTATTTTATATTTTTGTTTCATCTCATATTTTATATGGGTATGAGTGTGCAAATGTCGCGCATATGTAGGCCTGTGTAGGTCTAAGTATGTGTATGGTATGTTTTAAGTTGAGATCGCGGTTTCAACGCGGCTGGTTCGTGGTGTGCGGAGGGAGGCGGAATATATTCAAAACAAGTCACAGCAGAGTGATTTTTAATGGATTTCGCCGTTGTCGTATACGTGCGAGCTAGCCGTATAACGTCGCAATCTTATTATTAAAGTATTAAATTAGTGTGCTTGTAAGTGTTTGGGACTAAAATGCATTTTTTACGGAGTGTGGGGTGTGGAGTGTGGGGTGTGGAGTGTGGGGTGTGGAGTGTGGAGTGTGGAGTGTGGGGTGTGGGGTGTGGGGTGTGGGGTGTGGAGTGTGAGGTGTGAGGTGGAGTGTGAGGTATTTTCCTGTATTTTATCTTTTTACAGACTTTCCTTATTGTCTGTGTCACACCATGAGACCGAAATTCCCATGATTGACGGTTGCAGTGGCATGGGGTGTGAGACAGTCACGCAATGTTATGGTTTTGGGGGAAACGGGTGTTTAAATTTAAACAGTGAATCCATCCCGGATCCTGTTATACTGTTAAAATAATCTAATCCTCCTAAATAATAATAAATCAATCCTTGAAAAGAAAACTAACATAATAACATTCATTTTATCATGGAGGAATGTTCTCCTTCTTCCTCCGTAATTTTACATAGTGTATTGTTCCAGATAAGTACATGTAGTGTTGTAGCGGGGTAAGCTGCACAGATTTGTTTTGGCCGCATATTCAAAGGAAAGGGTTTCGCAAAAGGAAAAGTTTGCGGAAAGGGGGGTTTAGAGAAAAAGAAAGATTTCTCTAAAGTTTGAAGACTAAAAGCGATTTCAGCATATTTGTTTCCTGATTTCCTTTTCCTTTTTGATTATTTATATTTTAAAGAAAGTTACATTTGCTTTAGAACCCATCTATTACTGAAAGCACTGGCTCTTACTTGGCTGTGAACACTCATTTTTATGGGGTATACTATAGACGCATATTTTGGAATATTTTGGCGTGAAAGAAAAAAGTGCAGATCCTTTATTGTATTTTTAGTCATATGAAACGTATTGAATTGAGTCACAATGAGGGTTGCGCTCAGATTATTTGCAAAAATAGCTCGCTTTCAAACTGCAACTCGGGACGGATGAATAACTTTGAATATGTCTGTTTATTTAATAGGCTAGAATATGCAGACCGCAACCCTCGTTTGACTCATTTCAATACGTTTCATATGACTAAAAATACACGAATGGATCTGCACTTTTTTCTTTCATGCCTGTTGCACTTCCAAAATATGCGTCTATATTATGCCCCATAAAAATGAGTATTCACAGCCAAGTAAGAGCCAGCGCTTGCGGTTCATCGTGGTGCTATTTTTTCAGTCCGTTTGCGAAATTGATAAACTGAATCGGGTGGCTAAAAATGCTTCAAACATAATTGGAGTTAAGTTGGATGACGTGAAGACAATCTATTATAAGAGAATGAAGAAGCGTGTGGATAATATTGTCCAGGATATTCATCATCCAGCTAATGAGTTCTTCCTCCTGATGCCTTCAGGAAGAAGGATGAGATCCATCAGTGCAAAAACTGACCGTCTTAAGAATAGTTTTATACCATCGGCCGTGCGGGTTTTTATTAATGGGAATTTTTAAATTTAGGATATTTGTAATTTTAGGTATATTTTTTTATTGTATTGACTGTTGTAATTATAGTTTAATTGTATTGTATGTGTATGATGTTGCGAGTCCAATATTACAAATTCCTGTGATTGTTTTTAATCATTGGCTAAATAAACTATTATCTTATCTTATCTTATGCGACCAAAACAAATCTGTGCAGCTTACCCCGCTACAACATTACATGTACTTATCTGGAACAATACACTATGCAAAATCACGGAGGAAGGAAGAGAACATTCCTCCATGATAAAATGAATGTTATTATGTTAGTTTTCTTTTCAAGGATTGATTTATTATTATTTAGGATTAGATTATATTAACAGTATAACAGGATCCGGGATGGATTCACTGTTCTTTCTTTCCTATAGGATTTTCATCTGAGCATGCACATGACTCTATACCTACCCCTTACATATTATACACTGCACACTCTTACACAAAACCAACTCACACACACATGTATCGCATTGGATTACAGACAGTGACCTCACGCTAGAAAAAGGAACATATTTTCAACGTTTTTTCGTTTACGGTATTTCTTAAAAAGAAAAACGTGTTTTATGATATATTTAATTAAAACGAGAGAATCTAAATTAACATACATTTTCAAACATCAATTAATATTCAGAAAAGCATTATCAGGATATCTGAACTCTCCCAACCCTGTGACCACAACGCACCCCTCTTTGCCAAATTAAACACTCTAACACTCTCTGATATTAATAATTTATAATTACAATTTCAAACGGGCACTTTCATGTACAACTTTTCTAATAACCTTCTCCTTACAATAATGATTATTCACAATCACTATACTAGATCTCATACCGTAATAACCTGTATTTACCATTCACACGCACGTCATGCTCTATCGATACTCTGTGATGTACTATGACCCGTCTCTAGAATTCAGTGGACCGTTCAATCAAAACTTAATCCTCTGTGGCCCAGTTTAAAAAAATCATAAAAAAGCCCTCCTTTCCATCATCGATTTGCTGTCCCCCTGTATCTGTTTGTTTGTTGGATTTTGTCCTGTAACACACATGTATTATATTTAATATTGTTTTTTCAAAGGCAGTCCACTACAAGCCTCCATGCGCAAAAAAATCCTCATCTGTATTACCTGTATTTAATGTGATAACCGTATGGAAATAAATGTACATGAATTGAATTAAATTGTACTGTACTCATGCATTAAGTACCCATATCAGCAACCAAAGAGTGGCAAAATTGTGGCACCATTTTCCTGGCAAAAGTCAGCACAACAACTGTACTGTTCTATTGTCATAATAAGGCCATAACAAATAAGAGTGGCAAATCTGACACATGTAGTCCAAATACCATTAAAGGACCCAAATCAGTAACGAAAGTAAGAGTGGCAAATCAGCACAACTGTGCTGTCACAATGCCGTAATAATGACCCCATATAATGGTAACCAAAGTGGCAAATATCATCAATATGGTGCTGTGCTTGCGCCCACAAATTCATACGACTTTCACCGATGATCCACATACATGCATTATTAACTTGGCAGTGACTTTTGCACTCTGATTTTTCGACAGAAATCCACACATCGGTTAAAACATTAAGTAAGGAGGTGTTTGATTTGGGGCTTCTTCAAAACGAGGTAGGAATAATACAATTATTGTTATGACATGCCAACTATTCCGGCTCTGCTGACCAATCAGGTTAAGCCATCATCACACCAACTATTTAATAAGCGTGTCCAAAGCTCCGCAAACTCCCCCTTAAATGGCCCTAAATTTCCCTATTTTATCCAAAATAATTATAATATTTTTCAAAGGAAAGGAAGGCCATTGGCAATTACCAGATTATGAAATTCACTTATTATGTTAGAAAAATTGGTACACTTATCATCAAACTTGTTTTCGTCGGAAGTGCTTTCATCTTATAGAGGTAACAGGAATAGTCTAATTTACATACAATTGCATTCGGTAACTTTTGTTTTTACAAAACATTAAAACATACAAAACATGTAACAGCTATCTGTCGTTTTCTCTAAAACGTGAGCACTAAGGCTGTGCCGGGGGATACCCGGATGCCCGACCGAAAATGTCATTACCCGGTTCCATTTTTCGGTTCCAATTACCCGTTAACGATTTTTTTTAAATTCCGACTGAACATGTTAAGCCACACAAAATAACTTGAAAGTCTCTGATTTTTGGCTGACAAAATGAAGCAATATCCGAAGATTTCAAATTTTGGGTATCCGGTTCCCGAAAAAACCAAAAACGCACTCTTAGTGAGCACCTATTATATGACGAAACTTTCACATGTTAGTTTTGTGACAAATTGTTTGAAAACTGGAGGGTTTAAATTAACATAACAATGCTGTACATTCCCTTTAAATCCTCATGTTTAAAACACTTAAAACATTAATTATCCACTGATGTAGGATGGGGTGACGTTTGTGGTGGTCATTGGTGGATGTTTACAATCATTCTCCAATGTTGACAACAAAGTGGCCCTATAGTCGCGTGCTATCTAGTAAATGTTTCAGATAGAAATTCAAAAGAAAGTGACAGATCTTTCGCAGTTTGTCACTAGATCGGTTAGAGTGAATTTTCAATCTTAACATTTTAGAGAACATCGACTTGAATAGAGCGTGATGCACATTTCAGAGGTCTGTACACAGGAGTGAATTCCGGTAGAGTTCTGAGGGCAACCCATCTAAAACGCTCCGTGATTTTGGTCACGATTAGCAGTAGACTAATCTCTTTTTCGTAAGGTTCTGAGAAAGAAGCGGTGGTTTGCGTCCAGGGCATTGCTGTGGCCATCGAGGTTTAAAGGAAGTGATGGTTGTGGAACCGAGTAAGCCACTCATGTTTTCTTCTTGGGAAGATGGGTAGTTTATATCTTTTTCACACATTTCTTCCAAATATTAATGAATCGATCGTCCACTTTATAACTATGGCTCACAATTACCGCCTGACCTTCAGTGAAGGCATACTCAATTGATTGGTCACTTTTTAGGTTGACATACTGGGCATATCTTCCTATAAATGTTGGTATCACTCCCACCCTTTTCATGACTAGACCTACGAAGACGTCGTCCCACGGTAGAAAACGAACATGCACGGATTCCCTAAAGACATTAGCAGCCACGTCCGCCGACAACACATAACACGCGCCGGTGAAGAACGGAGGGTAAGTTGGTTCGGGGTACAGATCGAAAGACGTGAACCACTTGGCGTGCCTGCGCTGGGTCCGCACTGGGACCACTTTGCTTCGCAATTCCCCTTCGGCGTATTTCTTGCGTGGCTTGTTGACAAGCCGCTTTACAATGTTGTACACGTTGACCATCATGTCAGCGTCCACGCTGGCGACGTACTCTGCATCCGGACAGACTTCGGCGGCCCATCTGAACCCCATCAGGGTCTTGTACGTCAAGTTCTTGTAATGCTCCATGAAATTCTCCTGAATAATATCGTGGTGTTGTCTGTACTCTTTCACCACTATGTCGTCGAGGGTAGCATTGCCGGTCTGACCAACTAGGAACATGGTCATCGTCCTTCTACCATAGACCTCGCTTTCTCCTCCCCAAGTTTGCCGTATCCGCATCCGGTCAAACCATTCCTCGGGCCTGCACTTGACCAGTAGCAACAGGAATACATTTTTATCGTTTGACGCATTTTTAACACAAGCACCTTTATTTGACAGATAGAAGTGAAATGGATGAGGATTGAGAACCGTGTCAGAATACAGAGGCACATGGGTGGGTTTGGTTTGGGTCGTTTGCGGCTTCATTGTCAGAGGAACCCGTCTGCGTGGTGTCGAATTGAACAATGCAATATCATGTTTTGATCCGGTCGATAACAGGGCATGCCCTGTCGATGTAATCGTGAGAGAACTTTGCTGGAGCAAAGAGTGTTCGTGTGTGTCGCGAATTGGATTGTCAATTTGGTGTAGAGAAACATATAAGATGATATTACAAGCATAGACGATGAAACCGAGGAAAACACATTTCCGCAACCTACTCTTCGTTGAGTACTTCATGATTCAGGATTATTCGTTTTGTATCTTCACAAGGTACACACACGGTTGATGGATTCAGTGTCTTTTCTCCGCATGGAACTCGGCGGCACGTGAACAGGTTGATTGTCCCCGGATCGCTGGCACAGTTTGTGGGGCAAATTACCAATGTGAAAAACTTAAATATACTGTGAGTTTTCATGCTTTTTCAGCCTGGTTGGTTCTGCATCTAACTGTAGTCAGTTTATTATATAGCATTTCTCAAGTCATTGTTCTTACGCAGGGCAGTCAATCACTAAAACTACTGGATTTCTTTAGTGACATGGCCAAAGTTAGCTTTTCCATCTGAAAGTGGAGATACATTAAATAATATTTTATAAACACCAATGTAGCAATGATTTTTACAACAGTCACTGGTCAAAGTGATACGAAAGTTTTCCGTTGTATTTTCTCCAAACACTCAAGTTATTCTTAGTTAAACAGGAAGGCATACCTGTATCTGTAGGTGGCATAGAATCTTGGAGGTGAGTTTGAAGAGCATTTGTCATGTTTGGGACACCTTTTTGGGATACAGAACATTGCCTGCTCGATATCGATACTTGTCCATACAGGACTACCATGGGCATTCACCGCAGCGCTACTACCGTCCGTTAATGACAGAAGTTGTAAAAGTCAGGTAGTAGGGCTGCGGTCACCACAGCTAATCTTACAATGATATAGGATTTACACATTGATTCAACCTGGGTGTCCCATTTTAGGTTTTCTTGCACATGGATACATAACAGTTTTAAACAGGTAGTTTGATTTATGGATGTGTTACCAATATGAATCGTACGTGGAACAGGTGGAACCGCTGCGAACATGTCATCATGAAATGACACTTGCTAATGGGTTTAATCTAATATTATTTTTGTCCAACCATTAGGCATAAAAAAAAAAAATGTTATGTTGGCGTAACGGGCCCAAAAAAATAGGGTAGGTAGGTAGGGATTTGTTTTTTCTTTTTTTCTTTTTTTCCCCCTCCCAGCAATGAAAATGACATGTTTTCTAATTGTTTAAGCCGGTAGTAATACACGATAACAAAAGAAAACAAGGCTACACACAACAAATAGTATACTTTTAAACTCTTGATGACATTTATTTTATTTGTATGTCTTTCTTTTATAGACCATGTAACCTTTGTATACAAAAAGAGTGACCTTGTACATTCCAGGGCATCTGACAGGCAAGTTTACTACACTCATGCCTCGAAATAACCCACGGCACCCACAGCAATTGCCGTGGTGCCCTGTGCTTTTGTTGATGCGACGGTGTAAACAACACGGGGCCGGGCCGCCGGGGTCACAGAATAGTTTATAATTTTTAGAATGTATATATATCAATTTTTATTGTGTAAAATGCTGGAACAATAATTAAAATAATTTATATTGTAACGAACGATTTTTTTAACACGAAATAAATAGCCAAGTATTTTTAATATTGTATAGTAGCAGTCCGCGCCGTGCAACAGTCTAGGACGAGGCTACCATGTTTTTCATTGTATAGAGCAGCCTCACGCTCGCTGAACCAGACTTCCAAGAAAGCAGCCCGTGTATTCACCATTGTGAAACGCAGCGCAGTATAGTGGGAGTCGGGTACGCGACTATACATGTACGGTACATGGTGCATCTATCTCCGTATGTACATGTACATGTACATGTACATTGTTATAGGGGGCCTGCGCAATCTTCTGCATGTTCGATCGTTGTGCAACATTGTGCACTCCAAAGTTCCACGAGCGCAAGCGCCAGACAACACAACAATGAGAAACGGTCAGAAAAGGTTTCAAACGTATTTATAACTAATTTATATAGATTTTAATCATTAAATTTCTTCCCTTGAAAAAAAAAAAATATCCAGGGTCGGCCGTATTTTTAGGGTCGGTCGGGTTACGCCAACATAACATTTTTTTTTTTTTATGCCTTATTGAAGTTCATGTTGCATTACTGTAATTTGCTCAATACTGCTGTAGGTCTGACATAAAGTCATATCATCAAAATATTTAAAGCAATTAAACATCAGGTGAATCTGAAATGCAGTCATTACTCATAACTTAAAATGTAATGGGGCCCATCATGGTGAATTGAGTGAACATCAGCATTAATCTTCTCCCACTCGGATAAGAAGCTATCATAGCGAACAGCATGAGAGCGGTTTGACAAAAAACTACAAATCCACGAGATGATGGAAGGTCGAACCTAACTGGATAAATATTTAAATAACTATTTGGTGGCTTACACTCTATTCAATAAGGCCATGGAACAATCAGTTGCAACCAGTACAGCCTGGTGCTGAGGTTTGTATAAACTTCGACTCTTGATTTGATTTTTGTATGTGCATGTACAAAAAACATGAATAGTACCAAACAAAATTGGTAGGACTATAAATATTTGCAATTTAAATAAGATAATTTTAAGAATTAGAGATAATAATAATAATAATAATAATAATGTGTGGACTTATATAGCGCACGTATCCACCAACTAAGTGGTGCTCAAGGCGCATTATATCATTACCCCTGCTCATAAGGCTCATAAATCATTCCTGAAACCATCTCAGCTCCCTGGGGAGTATACAGCTCAATTACTGCCATTACAGCAATGTACAATGTGCACTGTAAACCGACACAATTACCATTCTGACAGCCATGCTGAAATGGGTATCGCATTATATGCTGCCTGAGGTTAGAATAAAAAACAAAATATCATAGATTGGAAAATGATAATGTAGACATTTTTGAGATATATTCTTAAACCAAATCATCTATACTTCAGTAATTAGGGTTAGGGTTTATAGGATTAGGGAACTTACTTCTTACCTTTAACCAGCCGGCGGAATCTCCTCTTTCTATCTCAAATTCGCAACTTGATCGATCCATGTAAGTCCATAATTAGAAAGATTCAGATCATTACGATTCGGATCAATTGCAAAAATACACTAAAATATATACGCCACACGCACCATTGCTGCCCTATCGACCAACGCACCACGTAGGCCAACTACAGTTGAAGCACAATGCACAAGGGAAACACCGCCAAGTCACTGCCGTTGTACCAGCGTTCCCATTTGTCCGAGCGAGTTTTCATATCCCCAATTGACTTCAAAGCCATTACGTCATCCATATAAGTTGAATTCAAGATGGCGGTGAAAATTCCGTGAAAAATAAATCATACAAATACAGGTGCAATAAAATCAGCAATACCAGCAGTTTTACATTTACAACGATCATTGTTAATCATGTAATCAGTGACAAACATGATGAGACTTGTCATGTTTTGAAATATAATTTAATATACCTGTATAAAATAATCGGCACAACTGCAGAATCCCCGCAACTGAGAATGCAACTTTTAAAATGGCCGGCTACTAATAATAATAATAATAATGTGTGGACTTATATAGCGCACGTATCCACCAACTGAGTGGTGCTCAAGGCGCATATTATTACCCCTGCTCATAAGGCTCATAAATCATTCCTGAAACCATCTCAGCTCCCTGGGGAGTATACAGCTCAATTGTTGCCATTACAGCGCATATAGGGCTAATCAACCAGTCTTACGCTTGGTAGCACACCTTTATCCTATGTAAATAATGCTGCAAATATAGGTTATATTTTTGACAAGTTCTGTAAATCTTTTATAAAGCGCGCTTGGAAGACAAGAAATGTATTGAAATCGAATAGTGACTAGTTATGTACTACAATCTACGATGCTGTGTTATTATTTGTATATTACATGTAAATATCTATTTTATATTTTTGTTTCATCTCATATTTTATATGGGTATGAGTGTGCAAATGTCGCGCATATGTAGGCCTGTGTAGGTCTAAGTATATGTATGGTATGTTTTAAGTTTAGATCGCGGGTTCAGTGCGGCTGGTTCGTGGTGTGCGGCGGGAGGCGGAATATATTCAAAACAAGTCACGGCAGAGTGATTTTTAATGGATTTCGCCGTTGTCGTATATGTGCGAGCTAGCCGTATAACGTCGCGATCTTATTATTAAAGTATTAAATTAGTGTGCTTGTAAGTGTTTGGGACTAAAATTCATTTTTTACGGGCCTGCATGTTTATGTTTACTTTTCCGCACTTACCTTGTAGGCTTGTTTGGGTTCTGAACATTTTTTAGCTACGGTGATTTCTAGTGTTTTTCAAGTGTTTAGAATTGGAACGTGATTGCAGGGTGGGAGGAGTCGGTGGACCATGTAGGACCGTATGTTTTTCCCTTTCACATAATAATACTATTAATATTATAATATTGTTGGTATATATTGTTTTCAGTAGTTCTTTTTGATGTATTTTTGAACGCACCGCCGGGTAGGCGTGTGCCACTGTTTTAAAAGTGTATGTTCAAATAAATAAATAAATAAAATAAATAAGACCGGGTTATTTACGCATATGGGCCTAAGTTGGCGCAAAAAGAATATCTTACAATAGCTGTGGTGACCGCAGCCATACTACCTGACTTTTACAACTTTTGTCATTAAACGGACGGTAGTAGCGCTGCGGTGAATGCCCATGGTAGTCCTGTATGGACAAGTATCGATATCGAGCAGGCAATGTTCTGTACCCCAAAAATGTGTGTCAAATATGACAAATGCTCTTCAAACTCACCTCCAAGATTCTATGCCACCTACATATGCCACTTCTGAAATTTAAAACCATACAACTTGCATTGGCGAAATTTTATGGACATTTTAAGTTTGGAAAAATGCAGGATTGAACTAGTATTAGTAAACATGGAAACTGCTGGATTTCCCAACAATGCATTGCGCGCATACACAATGATCCTCCTGCTACCGGTAAAAAACGAAAAACAGGCAATATAGCGATTTTTAGCGATTTTTAGCCACCTAGCGATTTTTAGCGTACCAACTACATGCATTTGGTACGCTAAAAATCGCTAGGTGGCGCTATACTGCCTGTTTTTCGTTTTTTACCGGTAGCAGGAGGGTCATTGTGTATGCGCACAATGCATTGTTGGGAAATCCAGCAGTTTCCATGTTTACTAGTTCAATCTTGCATTTTTCCAAACTTAAAAAAAAAGTAAAGTCTGTCCCGAGCCATATTGGTTCATCAGGCCGGTGTTTATCTCCGGTTTCCTTGGCATGAAACGACTGAGAATATTTCCATTCCCCCTGGATGGGATGCCAGTCCATCGCAGGTTACTTCCCTAGCTATTGCCAGGTACCCAATTACGGTAAAGTGCCTTGCTCAAGGACACAAGCACCACTGTCGCGGTGAGGATTCGAACCCACATTCTGGCGACTCAGCCATCAGAACCCAAGTCCAATGCGCTAGACCGCTCGGCCATGGCACCCCTTTTTCCAAACTTAAAATGTCCATAAAATCTCGCCAATGCAAGTTGCATGGTTTTAAACTTCACAAGAGGCATATGTAGGTGGCATATAATCTTGGAGGTGAGGTTGAAGAGCATTTGTCATGTTTGGGACACCTTTGTGGGGTACAGAACATTGCCTGCTCGATATCGATACTTGTCCATACAGGACTACCATGGGCATTCACCGCAGCGCTACTACCGTCCGTTAATGACAGAAGTTGTAAAAGTCAGGTAGTAGGGCTGCGGTCACCACAGCTAATCTTACAATGATATAGGATTTACACATTGACTCAACCTGGGTGTCCCATTTTAGGTTTTCTTGCACATGGACACATAACAGTTTTAAACAGGTAGTTTGATTTATGGATGTGTTACCAATATGAATCGTACGTGGATCAGGTGGAACCGCTGCGAACATGTCATCATGAAATGACACTTGCTAATGGGTTTAATCTAATATTATTTTTGTCCAACCATTATTGAAGTTCATGTTGCATTACTGTAATTTGCTCAATACTGCTGTAGGTCTGACATAAAGTCATATCATCAAAATATTTAAAGCAATTAAACATCAGGTGAATCTGAAAAGCAATCATTACTCATAACTTAAAATGTAATCTGGCCCATCATGGTGAATTGAGTGACATCAGCATTAATCTTCTCCCACTCGGATAAGATGCTATCATAGCGAACAGCATGAGAGCGGTTTGACAAAAAACTACAAATCCACGAGATGGTGGAAGGTCGAACCTAACTGGATAAATATTTAAATAACTATTTGGTGGCTTACACTCTATTCAATAAGGCCATGGAACAATCAGTTGCAACCAGTACAGCCTGGTGCTGAGGTTTGTATAAACTTCGACTCTTGATTTGATTTTTGTATGTGCATGTACAAAAAACATGAATAGTACCCAAAAAAAATTGGTAGGACTATAAATATTTGCAATTTAAATAAGATAATTTTAAGAATTAGAGATAATAATAATAATAATAATAATGTGTGGACTTATATAGCGCACGTATCCACCAACTAAGTGGTGCTCAAGGCGCATTATATCATTACCCCTGCTCATAAGGCTCATAAATCATTCCTGAAACCATCTCAGCTCCCTGGGGAGTATACAGCTCAATTACTGCCATTACAGCAATGTACAATGTGCACTGTAAACCGACACAATTACCATTCTGACAGCCATGCTGAAATGGGTATCGCATTATATGCTGCCTGAGGTTAGAATAAAAAACAAAATATCATAGATTGGAAAATGATAATGTAGACATTTTTGAGATATATTCTTAAACCAAATCATCTATACTTCAGTAATTAGGGTTAGGGTTTATAGGATTAGGGAACTTACTTCTTACCTTTAACCAGCCGACGGAATCTTCCCTCTTTCTATCTCAAATTCTCAACTTGATCGATCCATGTAAGTCCATAATTAGAAAGATTCAGATCATTACGATTCGGATCAATTGCAAAATACACTAAAACATATACGCCACACGCACCATTGCTGCCCTATCGACCAACGCACCACGTAGGCCAACTACAGTTGAAGCACAATGCACAAGGGAAACACCGCCAAGTCAGCCGTTGTGTTCAACCGTCCATAAGACCAGCGTTCCCATTTGTCCGAGCGAGTTTTCATATCCCCAATTAACTTCAAAGCCATTACGTCATCCATATAAGTTGAATTCAAGATGGCGGTGAAAATTCCGTGAAAAATAAATCATACAAATACAGGTGCAATAAAATCAGCAATACCAGGAGTTTTACTTTTACAACGATCATTGTTAATAATGTAATCGGTGACAAACATGATGACACTTGTCATGTTTTTAAATATAATTTAATATACCTGTATAAAATAATTGGCACAACTGCAGAATCCCCGCAACTGAGAATGCAACTTTTAAAATGGCCGGCTACTGGCTACTGTGTAACATTAGAATGTTGCGGTACCAAATAATGTAAGGTAGGTCGGCCATGACTGCAATGACTAAAAGTAATTAATTTTAGGTGCTTGGTGGTGGCAAACTGTGGAACGCGAACAAAATTGGTTAGAACATGGTGGGTTCCACCATAGAGTTCCACTGATCTCTATTCTACAGTATAATAGAGATCACTGGTGGGTGCCCATTATGCGTATAGAATGGTATGCTTGAAGGGGCCAGTGTTAAATGATAGGTAATCTCAGAAAAATCACAAGTCCAAAGTCTTTACTCAAGGCGCGGAAACAAAGAAAAACATGAATACAAACAATATACAATGACAGCATTGGGGAAAAAAATTATGTACCGAGATACATGTACCTAGTCTAAATCAGAGTTGACTGCACAAATAAAATGAAGATCCAAAATGTGTATACACTCGACAGTAAAATCTTACTGCAGAGACAGAAAAAAACAACAGTTTTTCACTTATTATAAGAAAACAAATGTACAAATACTCCCATAAAACGTCCAGTAGATTCCAGGTGTAATAAGAAATCCACTAGTGTAAAAATGAAGACAAACTTGTAGCTACAAAACACTTACTTAGCACAAACTGGAGAGCTGTTATGAGTGGCTGCTTGTTAGGCGCTCAATAGCAACAAATAAGTGGTCACGATGAACGCGGTTAAGAAACAGATTGGAGGACACAGCAAGAAAGTACAAATCGACGAAAGCAAGATAGGAAATATTACAGAGGACACAGAGTTGACGGACAGTGGGTATTCGGAGGTAAGGAAGAATCGAGAGACTGTTTCATTGTAACAGTTGAAAAAAGAGATGGGGCAACGTTGCTGCCCTTAAAACCCTGCGACGTGCCAGGACACTTATACGAACAGCGCGGTTGCATCGCGCTAAAATTTTTAGTAGGTGTGAAGGGGCGCTATAACTTCTGTTGTGTTGAACACTACCAACTCCCAATGGTTTTAACAGATGCCTAGAGGTCCTCTAGACCCTAGACAACAATTTGAAGCAAAAACAAAATGTAAGGGCACTTTAGGTTGATGTTTATTTTAGTTCTGATAACGCTTTTTCCCCCTACCCAAATCGACATAAAATATACCCTATTATGTATACCCATAGCAGTTATAGGAATAAACATCTCTCACCCTCTGGCTGATGGCTCCAGTCTGTCTGGAATCTGTTCTGGCACACCATAGTGGGTAACCGATAGCTTTTGATAAGCCGCTCAGAGCCGAAGTCAATGGCCTTGTGTTGACAGATGGATTAGGATTTGTACACGGTCCTATGGGACCATGCTTTTTGCAGTAGGATTTTTTGGGTCAAGGGTTGAAAGCAGGCTAATGGGAATTAACCATGCTATTTGGGTATACTTCAACAGTGAACTTACGGAATTTGATAAATTTGGGGTGAGAATCAACGGAGTAATTAAATTTTGTTTACAAACCTAACAAAAATAGCGCCATGGCATGTCGCAGTGTTTTAATTCCTGAATGGATCGCATCGGGAACAACAATAGTTTCAGACTGTTGGAAAGCCTACTACACTCTTGAGAAGCACGGGTACAAGCATGAGACTGTGAATCATTCGAAGGAGTTCGTCAATGGAGATGACACTAACAAGATTGAGGGTCATTGGAGACAGATGAAAGCCAGCCTTCCCAGGTAGCAAGCCCATATGGGGCCCACAGGATTCTGCACCCAAGATCCATATGGGTCCCATCTGGGTTGGCCCACATAGCCCACCTGGGTTTACTGTAATCTGGGCTGAATATGGGCTGAATATGGGCAGGGTCATATGGGTCCCTTCTGGAGTCCATCAGGGTGGACTATAATCTGGGCTGAATATGGGCTGGGTCATATGGGAAAATATGGGTCCCTTCTGGGGCCCATCAGAGTAGACTATAATCTGGGCTGAATATGGGATGGGTCATATGGGTAAAATATGGGTCTCTTCTGGGGCCCCTTCTGGGGCCCATCAGGGTGGACTATAATCTGGGCTGAATATGGGCTGGGTCATATGGGAAAATATGGGTCCCTTCTGGGGCCCATCAGAGTAGACTATAATCTGGGCTGAATATGGGATGGGTCATATGGGTAAAATATGGGTCCCTTCTGGGGCCCATCAGGGTGGACTATAATCTTGGCTGAATATGGGCTGGGTCATATGGGAAAAATATGGGTCCCTTCTGGGGCCCTTCTGGGGCCCACCAAAGCCGACTATAATCTGGGCTGAATATGGGCTGCACTCTAAAAACTCCCTGGTCAGATTTGACCCAGAATGGGTTCAGTGGATATGACCGACCCTTTCCGGGTCAGAATAACTGTAAAATAAAAATAAAATAATAATAATAATAATAATAATAATGAAATCATCTTCTGATTGCTATATGTATTTATTTCTCTTAAAAATACATGTTAAAAATACATGTTCATAAATAGCCATTTTAAAGTTATTGTTTAAAGGTGGCAATATCATCACGATCAACAGGGCATGGAATCAGAGTTCTAGATTAACATATGAAAATAATATTCATATGATAAGGTCATATTCGTGTTGCTGCTGCATAAATGAGCCAGTAATTTTCAGTCACTGTGTTCATCTTAAACTATGACACCGATTCCATGCCCTGTGGAAAGTCTGCTCTGATCGTGACAATACTGTCCCTATAATATCTTTACACCAACTTGTGTTTATGGGATTGATGGTCAGTACATAAGTTGAACTATTCCAATGCTTGCATAAAAATAAATAGAAACTTTAATTGGGAAATCTGGTAAAATGTATAACAAGGCTGACACACCCATGCAATGAAGATTGGGAGGGGGGTAAGTTTACTATGTTTACATGGCCCAACTCCCAGGGATTCACTGTCGGCAATATACTTTTTACTAGATCACCCAACAGATATTGTTTAATAACTACACTTATGAGGATTTTTGGGTCCAGTCAAAATAATAATAATAATAATTCTTCAGTACTATCATTGTTCTAACATGTTAATAAATACCTTGAATAACCTAGATGTGTCTTAAGGTCCTGAAAAAAACAATTCCCATGGGCGGGTGCAGACTGCCACAGATAGGATTGGTCCATATAAACTAATTTGAAACAAACATTAACTCCTTTGAAGAATGGATCAACTTCAATTGCTGGCCATTGGATCACAAAGTTATATTGACCCTAACACACGGCACCTCGTAGCAGTAACACAAATGGCTGTTTGTGTGTGACACCTTTGTATGACGGGGTTCACTGGTTCCAATCTGGAGTGAAAAGGGAAAGTGAAAAAACGTTATTTTTAAGTGTAAAGATTTAAAATTAAAGGACCACAGAAATAGAGACGTAAATGCCATGGAGATACTAAAATATGGTATATTTAATGATAAAAAATAAATAGCTCATTGATTTTTTAACGAGCTACTTATAATTTGAAGCTTTTCCGAAGAGCGCCGATTAACACGCCCCTAAAAGGGGCCATTTGCCCTGCATCCTGAACGTCTCTATGTGTGACATCACGTAAAGAAGAAGGCTTGCTTCCCGGACGCCAGCCACATACATAATACATACAACAGCGAACGCGTTCATTCACATGCCTGCGCTTATATTGCCCACGCTGGAAAATAACATAGAAATGGCTGAATCGTCCTCAGATGAAATTGTGATACTTTACTGAGGTAATAAGTAACTAATAAATTATCTAATGTGTAATTTTCGTTCACCAAACTAATGAAGAAATCGATCATTTAGTGACCCAAACTCGGTTGAAAACAAATCGAAAATACGAAGGTCGCAATAAAGCAACGTTGGTGTTCATTGCCGCCGACCGGAAAATCTAGTCACAGTTTTCATCATCGAATTCTTCTAAAAGTTGTAAAAATTTATGTTATTTTAGTCTAACGTTATAGTGTATTATTTCATGTATGATTTGTGAACTACGCCGTATATTTATATTGTTAACGATGTCCAAAACCCAACATGGCGGCGCATACAGTTCATACATGTAGATCGGACATGTCGGATCTGACTTAACGTTAGTTACTTGTCTGTTCTCACGTTTTAACAAAGCATCGCTCGTCGCTTTGGCTTGTCGTTTGAAGGATTCACAGACTTCTTTATTTTTGTCGAAATCGAAGTTTTCTTGAGTCTGGGTGCCTTTGACATCCCAAATTCCCCATGAAGGCTCGTTTCGAAGTCTTCAGCGGTAAAATGATCGCTACATATCACGCTGGTTTTGTGGCCCAAATGTTTCGTAGTGCCTCGTCTTTAGGGAACCTATAGAGGCTTACACCTTAGCTAGGAGTATTACTACAGCCTGCTACAACACATCTTGTAGGCATGATGCATATTTTCAAGGAAATTTAGGATAAAAATATGTATACACATATTGGAGTTTTGGTATAAGCGCATCGGACACGTACATACGCAAACAAACAGCTGTGCATTGCCAGCTAGGAAATCGTTCTTTACCTGACGTCACGGTATCACGCGAGGAGTAGTATAGGAAAATGAGGCTATTGGCGCAATCTCGCTTTTGCGGGATTGTGACAAAAAGAAATATCAGTAAATAAATATTTAAAAAAAAAAAAAAATTATAAGAAAATGAAAATTACAAAAAAGAACGATTAGGCGTTGTATTGTTGTTTAAAAGAGCTGTGAGTGTGTGTAAAATCAAAAAGAAAAATTTGATTTTGTAAAAGAAAATCAGATTTTTAGAACGGTGCGCGCGTGTATTGTTGCGTAAGAAAAAGTAAATTTGGTAAGAAAAGTAAATTTAGTAAGAATATAGTAGTACTACAAAATCAGCAAGCACCCAACCCCGCAAAAGCTTCGATTTTTCCAAGAGCCTCATTTTCCTATACTACTGTAGTAAAAAACTCGGGTTAAAAAACTGAAAAACATCAAGAATATACTTCTACATAATAGTAAAGATGATAAGCAAAAAATATTTATCAAAATGGACATTGCCAGAATTGAAAGAGTACTCAATTAGTATATGGTGTGTTATTAGTAAACATTATCCAAACCAAAAACTTGCCAAGTATAAAAATGTATGGTTATATCATATAGATAATTTTGAAATTACTTTAAAAGAATATAAACTCTCAATTATGAAAATAAAATATAATTTTTCACTCATTAATGCAAAAACTAATGAAAATTATTTATCTTTTAATTTTGAAAATTTAACAAATGGTAAAAATTATCCTCGTTCTTATTTATACATTTATGATCCATATAAAAAAAATTATATAAAATTACGCATTTAGTGTACAAAAAAATAGCTTTAAATAAAGCTACTGACATGTATAAACATGATTTTATAGAATGGTCATTTTATAGCTACAATCAAAAAATTTACACTATGCGAGCGAGTAAAGAAAGAATATGGTTTCACTCAAATTTTTGCTCACCAGACGATTATGAATTTTGGTTTTCAATTGAAAAACTCGGGTTAAAAAAGTGAAAAATTTGATTAATATTATGTAGAAGTATATTAAAGATGACGACTGAAAAATATTTAATAAAAGATTTGCTGCGAGAAAACAAGTCAATAGTTAATATACTAGGCGTTACATCAAAAAATAATCCTATAGAAAAAATACATTTGTATAAAAATGTAGTGTTATATAGAATAAATGAGTTAGACATATATTTACCAAGTATAGATTGTAAAATTATGACTTTTAATTTTTCACTCGTAGAGTCAATTATTGACTCTACCTATATAACGTTTAAATTAGAAAATTTAAAAGATGTAAAAAATTATATAAAAACACATTTATATATTTATGACGTTTTTAATAACACATATAAAATTACACATTTTGAATGTAATAGACCTCAATTTCTAGTTAATAATAAAATGAAAATAGAATGGTTATTTTATAGCGATGAACAAGAAATTTGTTAAACAAATGCAGAATATATATTTAGTTTTAAAAACTCTCATAACAATTATTCCAAATTAAAATTTTTTGAATGTTGCAACACTTTACAATGTTTCACCCCGCCATATAATTTTAATTTTTGGTTTTCAATTGAAAACCCTACTTTAAAAAGTGAAAATCAGATTAATATTATGTAGAAGTATATTAAAGATGACGACTGAAATGATTATTCCGTGCGAATGGCTTTTAATAGGTAAAACAGTCAAGTGTTCTGTACCGAGTGTAAAAGGTGATGTGTTTTGCGCGCAACATCAGTGGCGTGTAAGACATGGACGAAGTATACCAGTTCCGTGTCGAAAATGTAAGATTGGTACAAAATCAAAAGCGCAATTATGTACGAAATGCGGTAATGTATTAGAATTAAGATTTTTAAAGCGCCTTGAAGGAAAAGCTAGACGTAATTATAATTTAGTGATGAAAGAATTGTTGGAAAAAACTATACGTTTATAAAAAAAAAAGATATTTTAAAAATTTGAATTATACGGCGGAGGTCTATCTGACTTTTTAAATCGGTGACCTACTTGTGAAGGAGTATAATAAGATTTATTTACATCAAAGTTTATTTTAAATTTAAAAGGTTTTCTATAAGAATTTTTTTTTCTACATTTACATCGGTAGGTTTATCGGTTGTTTTAGCTGGTAAAGCTGTATCTTTATTAGAGTTATTACGAATTTGTTCTCTCATCGCAGAGTACTTTCTTTGCTCTTTAACGATTAAATCAAATTCTTCTTGACATTGTCTTCGATGGCTTTTGAAACATGACTGTTGATAGTGTTTAGTTTACTTTCGGCTAAAACTCTAATTTCATTATGTTTTTTAGCTTTTTTAGATAATCTATATTTGACATATTTGAGAGCAAATGCTGCACCACCCAACCCTAAAGCTAAACCTTCTAAAAAAAATCCTACAGGCGATGATACAACGCTGGCGATACTAGCGATTCCGATAGCTCCTGCTCCCATACAGCCTAATTCAGCTAGAGTTTCTACAATACTACAAGCGTTGATAATTTTATTATATTTTTTATAGACAGCTTCACGCTCATTTCTCTCTTTTAAAAGTTCTTTTTGAATATTATAAATTTTTTGCAATCGAAATGATTTAGCATCATCAATTGGCGCTAAATTTGAATAAAGTACATTCGTTGATTCTATAGGAGCACTCATTGTTTTCTATTAATAGTAAAGATTTTAATTTAATGGAAAAGTAACAACTTTTATATCGTAACATATTCCAATTGCTAAAGAGCCGAAAAACTTTGCTTGTACAACAACTTTTTTGATGTCGGCTCTACTGTATATTAAAGTGCTATTCATTTTATAGCAAAAATCACATTCTAAATGTTGCGGTTCATCGGAAAAAATAAATCTTGTATCATTATTTTTAGGGAAACTAATAAACTGTGAATCTCTATCTAGATTGTAATTTACCACAGTTGAATAAAAATTATTTTCACCCTTTGTTAATTTAGCATAAAATGAAAAATCTGATGTTAGTTGAATTATAAACTGCGGTTGTTTTTTTGAACAGATCCAAAATATGTCCATGAGTAGATGATCCGTTAAAAACAATAAAGGTATATCTCGTTGAATTTCATCGTCAGAGATATGTCCACTTTTTTCAATAATGTTTGGATTGTTTGGTACGACGGATGTAATTTTATTTTCACCGTTACTATAAAAAACTCGTTCGCTCTCTGCGTGACCAGGTCCGTAAATACTCGCCATATTTATAGTATAAAAATAAAATTTAATTTAACGGTAAACTTTTAATTTCTATATTAAAACAGATTTTAGAATTTAACGCACCAAAAAAGGTTGCTTGTAGAAAAACTTTTCGTACATTTTGTATTTTAAAACACATTTCATACTTGAGATGTTGCGTTTCATTATCGATAAAATCAATTTTTTTATTTCGTTCTGGAGAAGGAATATGATAAACGTTAGGTGCATAATCACGCGTTGCTGCATGCGTAGCAAAACTATCAGTTTTAATAAATTGTGTAAAAATACTACAGTATGTGGGTGAAATGTTAAACATAAAAAAGGGTTGTTTAAACGTAGCGTGCCATCCGAGTATAACGTTGAATTTTTCGATAAGAACTATATTTTGGACAATCTCATCTCTGTTAAGATATCCATGATGTTCATAAATTTCGCTAGATGACGCTCGTGTAATTTCACCGTCTCTAGCTACACCGCTACTATAAAAAACTCGTTCGCTCTCTGCGTGACCAGGTCCGTAAATACTCGCCATATTTATACAATTTCAAGATTTAAAATAATGGGAAAACCGTGATTATTTATATCTCTACCTTTTGAATCTTTAATTTGAAAGGTCAATGCGCTAAAAGTACCAAGTTTCAATTTTTTAAATGATGGATTTGTATATTCTTTATACATACTATCTCCAAACAATTGTCCTTGCAAGGGAAAAGTGTTTAAAATGGTGCAAGGACCACCGTTGTAATAATTATCGGTCGTAGAAATTTGATCGCAATGAATATATAAAATTTTAAAAGGTAGTACATCAATTTTTTTTACTATATTCTCCTACGGTTAGAAATTCATTGTGTAGTCCGAGTAAATTAGCTAACCCAGATGAAAATTTAATTGATTTATCGCTATCGTTTAACTTTAGCGTGTAAACACTCGTTGATTTATCGATCGTAAACGTTATCCAAGACTCGTTTTTCGCTATAATATCTATAATTTCATAAATGTTGTAAAGCCCCGGCTCGATAAATTTTACAACATTATCTAATCTCGTTGTACGATAGGTTATTCGTTCTTTTTTACGTACGTTATAATATCCTACCCAAATGTTTGCGCTAAGTAATGAAATCTTGAGATTGCCTTTTCGATTATCGATAACGTCGTTTAATTGAATTTCTCCGCCATTTCTTTCAATTTCTAATTCAATGGTATGATGCATTTTATTACTAAAAAGTTATAATAATATATAATAAAATGACGTTTCCATTAGCTTTCAAGAGTAATTTTACATTTTCATATAAACAATCTGGAAATTTTACTGCGCCTCTAAATTTTAACGCTAGCGATCTAACGAGTATAAACATTTACGTTAGCGAGAACGATTTTTTTACTACACATTTTGATAATGTTTTTAGCAACTACAAGTTGCCTCGCGTCGATAGTGATAACGTTGTTGATGATTGGAATTCAAATCCGCTAAAATTTTATCAAAATCAAATAAATTTTACAACGTATTGCGCTACAACAAGATGCGGCGTAGGTTATCAACATTTAAATCATTCGAATATGATGATTCGTAGTTTTTTTTTGATTTCACGTCTATTATCAAATTAGACGATTGCTAAAAGAAATGAGCTGTCCTACATCTTTTCAAAAATATTTTAGCGCGTTTGAAAACAATATAGACATTAGCGCGTATAAAAGACTATGTAAAAACTTTCACCTTTCGCAAGTTTCCAATTGGAAACAACGAGTTGATTTAAATTCAAACGGACTGGGAACTGCTTATTATTACGATAACGGTTACAAAGCGGTTCCCGGAAACAACTACGATAAAAGCAGTTTGAACGTCATCTCTACCGATGTGAGCGATTATGATTATTACAAAACTGCGACGAGAATGAGTTTTGGAGACCATCCCTCAACCTATACGATCGGATACATTTTACAATCTCCATCTACGGAGCTCGCTTGGACAAAATTTATAATCAACGACTCGGTAGGTTTTACTGATATTGGTACAGAACGTATAAACGATTCTATAAGAACGTATGTCTACGCGATTTTAGGAGCTGAAGCTCAAGCTAAAAGTGGATTTTTAGCGTCTGGTGTTGGGTTAGATGCACAGCGTGAATTTATAAATATAGTAGATGCTGAGATTGATTCTCCAGTTGATTTACAAACTAGTATTCAACGATATCAAGATGTTTTACAAAATGCTCGTTCTCAATTAAATTTTGTTATCGGAGAAAATTTATATATGGTGCCTAGCGATATGAATTTACGAATAGGTACATACGCTGGATACAATAATAATTTATTAATTGCGACGAGTGATTTATCTTTAGGATCAAATTTAAATACAAATTCAAAATCCGTTGTTCCTCCTATTTTACCAGAAAAACAAACACCACCACTCAGCGACGCAGTCTTTGCAAAGCACGTACAAGAATCTAACGATACAACAACTCCCTCTACGATAGCACACCCACTCGACTCACCACCTAGCGTTAGTGAAATAAAAGAAGATGTTCCTTTTAACGGCAATCACTTTGAAGAAAAACATTCTTTAATACTTGGTTTCGCAATTTTAACTGGACTAGGTGTCATGATTTACGAATTGTTATTTTAACGTTTTCTGTGTGTAGGTTAAAACTAGTACTCCAACTGCACTTAACGCTAACAACAAATGTTCCGCCGTCCATGATACTACTTTTGAAATGGTAGTCAATAACCAACTTATTATCGATCCTATAATATCAGGTAAAGCGGCTAAAGCTTTAGCTCCTAGTTTAGCCAATACATTAGCTAGATTTTTAAATGTTTTTTGTATCCACTCTTTTACACCACCACTATCTGGTGGAGTGGGTTTTGGAGTTGGAGGTGTGGGCGTAGGTTTAGGTATAACTGAACTTACAGCATTACCGATTAATTCGACTATAAAAGCGATAGTCATACTAAAAGCTGCTAATATACTAACGATCGTTACGCCTTGCTCTCTAAATAAAGTTTTAATTCTTTCGCCCAACGTAACATCTCTTTCTAACATTTTTTGAAACGTTTCTTTAATTCTACTAATTTGACTACGAAGAACATAATCGTGCGCATCAATTTGTTCAATCAAAAATTCTTTGTTATCTTTTAGTTCTCGTCGTTGTTGAATAGCTTTTTCAATTTCATCTTCATCGAGTACTCTTTCTTTTGCGTCAAAAATTAATTCTTGAATATCATCGATTTTTTGGTTGACTACTTTTAATTTAGTTAAAAGATCTAATTGTTCACCTCGATTCGTAGTCATAATGTCATTGAGCGCTTCTATTTCCCGCCATTCTATATTTAATTCTGTTTGAGCGTCTTGATCTCTAGAAAGAGTCTCAACTGCCATTTCGATAGCTTCTTGTACTTGTACTGATTTTTCTACCCTCAGCGACGCAGTCTGAGGTATAGAGGGTAACCTTCTACGACTGCTTAGAGTAACATGAGTTGTATCTTCCCAATCTAGCGTCGCGTCTGGTTTTGGTAATGGTTTTTCTGTTTCGTTTAAAACATTTAATATAACCCTTCTTGTTTTTTTCGTGGGTATATCAAATATACCTAAATCAGATAGATATAAATTTTTTATTGAATTTATTTGTCTAAATTCACCCTTTTTTACCATATTAGATAATCGTATTTTTTCAGTATATTTTATAAAATAAAGTATACCTCTTCCTTTATCATCTAGTTCATACACGAATTTATTATAGTCTTTAAAAGTGGGTTCATATTCTAATTTTGCATAAAAATCATCGACTATACCTCTAAGTAATCTATTTTGTTGAGATAAAGTTGGTATACTAAAAGATGTTTCTTGTTCAGTTACATGACCCAAGTTGTTTATGTGTATTTCATCATCTATATATCCATCATTATCTAATTCAATGTCTTCTTCTTCTTCTGGTTGATTAAACATTGGATCCATCTCTATATATGGGTTTCCTCCTTCCGCCATTTTATAATTACTTTTTATCTTTTATTTAATAATTTTAAACTCGCGTAACCTATTATACTCATACCAATCAAAATAAATAAAATTTCACGCGTTTTTTGATCTTCACTAGGAACGTAAAAATCTTTCAGTCGCGGTTCGTCGTATAAATCAAGAGGTAAATTTACTCGTTCGCCGGTTACGACAAAATATTCATTCATCGCATCATCAATGTTGTTGAACGTTCTTACGGCGCTCGATTCTTTTTGTATTTTTTCATTTAAATAATCTAGATATTTTAAACGCTTTTTACTAAATTCATCTCTAGCTTTTGAAAGTTGTTCTAGCGCTAAATCGTGTCTTTTTCGTTCTTGTTCAGCATCGCTAGAACGTAAATTACTAAATAAAGCATTACTACCGGTAAATGCTAACGCGTTAACTACCGCACCTCCAATCATCATAGCTATAGATACCATTTTATAATTACTTTAAAAAAATATATATATATATAAATAAATTTTATAGTTGTTAACTATAAAACTATGGCTAATAATACGTACGGCGATGTGCTAGATCCGTATAGGAGAATAAGAGAACCGAGAGGTATAAAAGGATTACGTCAAAAAGTTGTCATTACAAACAATCCAAGTACGATTAGCGAATCCCAATTATTAACGGTTCGATTTCCAAATTTAGGAAAGAACGACGTTATCGTTCCAAATACAGTTAGATTAGCTTTCAATATTGATCTCGTTGCAGATGATGATACGAGAACGTTGGTGCAAAATATTGGTAGAGCTATCGTAAAAAATATAATTATTAAAATGGAAGGAAATGAAATATTTTTTTTATACGACGCGGATGTATTCAATTGCTTCAAGGATGAATGGTTAACAACCACGCAACGCGATAATTTAGCGTATCAAGGAATAGAAAATGCAAACGTAACTAAATTAAGAATAGACGCTAGCGATAAAGTTCCCGCGGGTAACGGAGGAAAAGATAAAGCTATCGCGGATACTTATAAAAATAGATATTACATTCCGCTTGATTTTGAATTGTTAACCGATCATCAACCTTACTATCAATCGGGAATCGGAGATCGATTGACTTACGATCTCGTGTTTAATAAATTTTCTAGCTTTATTAAAAGCACCGATGATAACGCAAAATATAACATAAGTGGAATATCTTTAGAATACGAAGTTGTGCATATGCCAGAACTCGCCCGAACAATTAGAAATCAATATAGTAACCGGTTGAGTATATTGTTTGATCGCGTACTAAGACAAAGCGTGACGCCGCTAAACAAAAAAGATACGACGTGGAATATAAATTTAAACACTCCCGCTCGCTCGATGAAAGGACTATTGTTTTTGTTTAAAGAGCCCAACGTACAAGAATCAAATGTATTTTATAACCCAAAAATAAATAAGGTGTCCATTACGATTGAGGGTGTTCCAAACCAGCTATACGCGCACGGAATGGAACCTTATCAGCATTGGGAAGAAATATCAAAATATTTCGGTGATTCGAGCAAACAGCATGCTATTCAAATTGTTAAAGCTCTAAATTTATCCAACGTCAAGCAAGCCGATTATTTATTAAACCGATACGGTTTATTTTTAGATATGAGAACGAGTACCGACAACAAAATCCACGGAAGTGGAAGGCGAATACAACATTTATCCGAAGGAGTTACAATTCAGATGGAAAAAGAAGCAGAAGCTGCGGGTGAATTATCTATGTATACTTTTATTATTATGGATGCGCAACTCGTTATTCAAAACTCACGTTTTGAAACTGTTACTTTTTAAAATTAGTTACTAATATTAAAGGCTACGCAAAGCGAGAAAATGCTACCAAAATATCCACACGTTGCTTTAATTTGTGGTCAAACTGCATGTGGAAAAACTGAATACATTTTAAATTTATTAGAAAAAGAATATTTTAAATATTTTGAATATATAGTTATTTTATGCCCTACTATTGCTATTAACGACACTTATAAAAATAGAAACTGGATTTGGAGCGATGAGCGAGTGTTTGTTAACGATTTAAAAGATGATTCATTAGATACAGCATTACGAATTTATAGCGATGTATACGAAGGAGATGAAACGTTGTTTATTATCGATGATTGTAGCGCAAATAGAGGATTACGCTATAAAAAGTTTTCAAAAGATCAACAACAGCATGAGTTATCACTATTAGCTTTTAGCGGGCGGCACAAGCATCACAGCTGTTGGGTTATTTCGCAAAAATATAATAGCGTATTAAAAGATTTTAGAGAGCAACTCAAATGGGTATGTTTATTTTATTGTAAAGATAGAGATTCATTCGAAGATTGTTTAAGAGAAAATGATGTTATACCAACAAAAGAGTTGAGAATACAAATTCATGAAAAATTAAAACGAGTTAAACATCGCAAATTAATTTTAAAAACGGATCAACCTACAGGTTATGAAATACGCGATTAGGTCGTTTAGTAATTGCTCATAGGTTGTTTAGTCATTGCTCAGTAATTGCTCATAGGTCGTTAGTCATTGCTCAGTAATTGCTCATAGGTCGTTAGTCATTGCTCAGTAATTGCTCATAGGTCGTTAGTCATTGCTCAGTAATTGCTCATAGGTCGTTAGTCATTGCTCAGTAATTGCTCATAGGTTACTTGTAAGTTGTTAGTAATTACCTATAGGTTACTTGTAAGTTGTTAGTAATTACCTATAGGTCGTTAGTAATTGCTCATAGGTCGTTAGTAAGTTACTTGTAGATTTTTTTAAAAATAAATATTATAAAATCTATTTATAAACATGAATAATATACAATTCGATTATTTATTTAGTACAAATATCGAACGAGTAAAAGAAACAATAAATAATCTTTCTCAACTTGTTAATACAGAAGAAAAAATAAATAAACTAGTACTAGTTTTAAATGAAAATACAAAGCGAGCACAAAATTTATTTCAGAGTATAGATAAATTATTAGTAAACGATCTAATAAATAATCTTAATTTACTTGCTTTTTTATTAAAGTAACAAATTATTTTATAAATGTTTAATAAATGGAAGAAGTTAAAAAAAATTTGAATGAAAATCCACAAATGTTAAACCCTCCACCTTTGCTGTTAACAACTCTAGACACAAGTGACGCGCAGGCAGCGGCCTTTCAAAATCAAAAACAACGAGATGAGCAACTATTAAAGGTTGTAGTGGGAGGAGATTCAGCCAAGTTTTTTGGTAAAGAGTATAGCGTTAGCGATATTGAAACTTTGTCTACGGAAGAGCGTAACGCGTTACACACGCAATATGAAACTAAATTAGGTCGTGATATAATAAAATCTCTAGGAAAACCTATTTTAACGGCATACGCTAAAGTATTAGGCACAAGTTTAGATCGTATTGATTTTTACGGGCATCAATTCCAAATTGATAATGAATCTGATTTAATTTCAGATTTAGAAAAAGATCCATTCATTTTGAATATGCTTTCAACGCAAGTGTGTGAAATATACTACAAGTTGGGTCCAATTTTAGGACCACTATCTTTAGCTTTAATTACAGCAAATCATTTAAAAAGAAAAGAAGAATCTTGTTTAGATAATAAAAGCGATGGAGACAAACAACAACCAAGAGAATACATCGAGCGCACTACCACCGCCGACGCAGTCTGAAGTGGTAACAAAAACGCCTACTAAACGAAAAAACCCAAAGAGAGTCGAGGCTGGAAAAAAGCTTGCTAAACTAAATAAAGAAAAAAAACTTGCTCTTGTAAACGCTAAAGCGAGCAAAGCAGGTACTAAAACAGTAGTTGCTCGTAATAATGGGTCATTGCAAAACGCAAAAGTAACGAGTAATGAAACGAACTATTTTGTCTATATCGGTATTGGTTTAGCTATTGGAGGTTTCATATATTTTTTGAGTAGTAAGAACGCAGACGTAGCCTCGCCTACGAAAATCGCGGGTGAGGCTGTTGAGCTTACAGCTTTACCAGACGCAGCGACGCAGTCTGAGGCGCAAGCGAAAGAACTCATAGTTTTAGAAATGGAATAATTTTTAAATTTTCAAAAAATTATTATAACAACAAGTATAAAATAAGATGGATACAAAAACAATCGCCGATTCAGCTTATCATAGTGGTGTTTTAACACTTTTTACCGTTTTATATAGCATGTTAGGTAAAAAAAACCATTAAGCGTAGAACCAGCTAACTTAAATAAATTAGATATAAAAGATGGATTAAAATTAACCGTAACGCTTGGATTATCTTCAATAACGCAAATGTGGTTAATTAAACAAGGTATTTTACCATCCTCTCTTATGCCTAAAAATTCTATAGAATAAATATTTATAAATATTAAATGTTAGCGAGTACAAAATTAAAGCTACAAAATGCATATTATAAGTCCAAAAGGATATTATAAAGGTTACGATGCAATTAATAAATTAGCTAAAGAAACAAAAGTAAATAAAAAAGTAGTTAAACAATGGATAAAAAGGCAAGCATTGTGGCAAATTTATTTACCCTATCCTAAATATATTCCAAGACCTACTAGTTCAAATAGTAATTTAGAAAATGTAAATGAAGTTCATCAAGCAGATTTATTATTTCTTCCACACGATGTAGTTGGAAAAAAGACGTACAAGTATGCGTTAACCATTGTAGATGAAGCAAGTAGATATAAGGAGGCAGAACCGTTAACCGATAAAACCGCTATTCAAGTCGGTAATGCATTTGAAAAAATTTATAAACGTTCACTTCTAACTTGGCCTAAAATTCTGCAAGTTGATCCTGGAAAAGAATTTATGTCTAGCGTTAATGTAATGATGAGTAAACATAATGTAAATATTCAAAGAAGTGAAGCTGGTAATCATAGAGCTCAAGGTATAGTAGAGCGATTTAATAGAACTTTAGCCGAAAGATTATTTTCTCATCAATACGCTCAAGAAATAGCAACGGATAAAAGATCTCGAGTATGGGTTAAAAGATTACCGGCGGTTGTAAAAGCATTAAATAATGAAACGACGCGTCTTATAAATTTTAAACCAAAAGACGCAATTAAATTACCCGTTGTAGAACAAAATCCAGCCTCCCCGGTGCTTGCGCCGGGCATTAAAATTAAAAACGAAAAATAAATTCCAACGAGTAGTTTAGTTCGATATTTATACGCACCCGGTGAAGCAGAAAAAGACACGAGACGTCGCGCGACCGATCCTATATGGAGTATAAAAATTTATAGAATAGCTAAAACGATGAAAGCTGCGAATCAACCCATCTTGTATTATTTAGACGCGGGCCCTGCCCGTAGTTTTGTAAAAGAAGAATTACAAATTATTCCTAGAGATACAGAAAATCCACCTATATAACTCTTTCATTAGCAAACGGTAGCTCATATAGCAAGTTCAAGACTATAGAACTATAGTCTACAACTCTTTCATTAGAAAACGGTAGCTCATATAGCTCATTCAAGATTTTACACCTATAATGATAATGGGCTAAAGTGTCTGTTTCATTTCTAAAAATATATCTCTTGTCATCTTTTGGATCTAACGATTTTTTATCAACTTTTATGGTGTATAGATTATGTTTTTTATTTCTAATAAAATTCATCGTGTGATGAAACGATACATTTTTAAATAAAACCCTTTTATATTTAGCATGTAAAATTTTCTTTTTTAAAAGTTGTTTTTTAATACCTTTAGCTTTTTTTATTTCTTTCGAAAAAACGGCGGGTCTTAAGCCAATAGCTTTTTTCATTTTTATTTTTTCTTGTAAAAGTAACGAGTACATTTATTTTCTTAATCCAATAAATTCTACGATAGGAATCCCAGCTGTTTCGTCTTTAAATTTTCCAATAACTTTTTTATTTTCTTCAGAAAAAAGAAAATGTTGCTTATCATAATTACTAAAATCGTATGAGTCTTTGTCTTTTTTCATATCATTATATACATTTTCAGTTTGAATCTCAACGATCAAACTATCCGTATCCGTATAAAGTAACTTGCACTTGTCGTCGTATTTATTTTTTAAATTATTGTAATAATAATCGTACATGAAAAGTTTTGATCATTCTAAAATACTCATTCCTACGTAGATTGGTTTAAAAAGTGCGAGGCTTGTTTTGTATGTGTGAATCGCCGCTAAATCAAAGCCATCAAAAATCCTTTGATCGGCAAAAGTCGGTTTGGCTATTTTTTTTAGTATACGTTCTTTGTCTTTAGCATCACTCGGTCTCAAGAGATCTACATTAATACGATTTCGTACATTTTCCATCGTTTTTCCAAATACTGAATTATTCATGAGCTTGTACAAGTCTTTAAAAAAATCAATGTATGATTTCATCCAACATGATTCATCAAATTCTAATGCACGGTGAATTTTAGTTAGTTTCATGCCGAGTTGTAAATATTTTTGTAAATTGCGCCAGTGAAGCACATATTTTGTTTTGTTACCTAAATTTAAAACTAATTTTTCAACGTTTGGTATTGGTTCATCTTTCATCAACTCGAGTTGATGGTTACTCAAACACTCTATGGGAATAACCATTTTTTCTGGGGCGACCGGATAATCATTGTGTAAATCGTGTTTTTCTTTAGGGTATTCTAAATCAACTTCTAAAATATGTCCTTTTCCATATATTAATCCTTGTTTATTTTTATTAAAATAATATTCATTAATTCGTTCTTGAGTCAACCATTTAAAATTACCCGTTGGTAAAGGTTGACTCATTGCATAGCCGTATAAATTATTTGCGTCTAAATACATAATGTAACTCGATGGTTTTGTTTTATCGTAACCCTCGCATTTTGAGTTGTTTGCTTTCGAGTATCTATTGCTTACCATAACTATCCCTCCTCTCAAACCTTTTTCTATAAATAAATACATGTCGTAATCCGTTAATAGTTCTAAACGAACTTGCGAATATTTTAATAATGCATCCCAACTTGTACCCGGACTCGTAAAATAATGAGCTGGATCTAAACCATAATTTTTCATACAAGTAACACGAAAATTTTCAAACACGTCCGCTAATAACAACGTATCCGTACGCACGTACAAATCGTGATAGTCTCCTAAATTTTTACAATTAAATGTTTTATAAACCTTCTTTGCGTGCTCGTATTCTTTTTTAGTAATGTATTCATCGTTTAAACTACTATAAAATGCTTGTTGTGGAGGAAGACTAGTTTCTTCAAATCGTTTAAAACTATCCATGTATTCGTACGGATAAATGCCTTTTTGTTTTAAAAGATTAAATTTTTCTAAATCTGGTTCGTGTAATTTTGTAATACGAAAAAATTTACTTGAGTCTACGAGTTTTTCTAATGAATCGGGTAAAAATTGAAAACTATCAAGAAATCGTAGTTGACCGATTGAAAAAGAAATGTACTTTTCCATATTGTTTGGAATACACGTTAGATTTTCTTTTGTTTTACTCACACCTTGCATAATAAGATGCGAGTCGTAACCTCGTAAATTGTGAATAAAAACGGGTATAAATGTTTTGTTTGGTTCTATTTTTAGTTTTAAATTACATTTATCGTGCGCCGCTCGTCTATATTTACCGGTAATGTGACAATGATCTCTTACTTTCGCATAACTACTTTTTAATTTTTCTATTTTTTCATTGTATTCTTCTTTTAATTCTTTTAATTCTTTTAATTCTTTTAATTCTTTTAATTTTTCATAGTATTCCTCCTGATGACATAATTCATTTTAAAATTATTTCATACAAACCCAACAACGACAGTACGAGTCGTTAACATGAAAATATGATTTTTCACATATCCAACACTGTTTAGCATTTTTAAAATTGTTTTTTTCTTCTTCAGTCATTATTATTTTAAGAGCCCTCTTAAATATCTCGTTGATGTTTTTTACTTTTTCTTGTAATTTATTTAAAAAGTGTGTAACTGCATCTTCACCCCTATACGTACCGCGTGAAAATATTTCACCGTCACAACGAATAATAACGTACGAATAATCACACGGGATGTGCTCTTGTTTTGCAAAAGTTTTAGCACCTAGATTTTTATCCATTGAAACTAATATACTTTCAAAATCAGCTTATATGTAACAAAAGGAACTTGCATCTTTTTATGGAAATTTTTTAATTTTAATATATCGTTTTTACCCTTTGTTGGCATAACTATCTTTGTTACTCTTTCGCCTATACCTCTACACTCTTTCGTATGATTTGAAAGTAGTTCTTTTCTACTAAAATTATGTAAGCCACGTGTACAAAAGTGTTTTTTACGTTTATGTTTAGTTGATCGTAAAGTAATTTATTAAAGTCCTTGATCCAAACATAATGAGATCTAGTTCCTTCTTTTTTTTCTTGTTGAATTAATAATAAATGAATACGATTCATAGTTACAAGTTGCTTACTAATGTATAAAGGAAAAACTGAATCGTCTTCATCCAAACCATAAACGTTTATTGCTAAATCATTTTGGTTTTCTACTTGATTAATCTGACTAATGGGTGTAGGAGCGTCAATATTATTAAAATTTAAACCATCCTCTGCTGGATATTTAGACATTCTTTGGGAGTCTTTTATTTTTACTTCTTCAATTGAAATATTTAATTCTGTCGCTTTTTTCTTATGTTTTGTAAAACTACGCAGCGCCCATCGTAAACAATCATCGTCGTCGTTTTTTACGTTAATGCACGATTTTTTATTTTTTATGTAATTAGGTAGCTCGATATAAGAACCCCCCCTCAAAGGTTTATATTTTGAAATTGTAAGAACCAATTTTTCAAAACGATCTACGATCCATCCACTACCTCTATTCGTCCAAGTTGCCACAACTTCTCCAATTCTATCAAAACCTCTAGCTAATTCAGCTTTAATATTTGTCATATTTAATAAAACTATTTGTTCGGAAAAATGAAAAGGAAGCGTTAAAAAATCAATACTACCATCATCTTTTACTTTATAAAATTGAACCCACAAGTTAATCATAAACTTTAATGATCCAAATTCTTGTAAATCTAAAGTCAACTTGCTCATTATCGGCGCTTCAAGACCCTCAACAAATACATGGAAATCTTTTTCTCTTCTATGGCCAAACGGTATAGTCATTGTTCGCTTTCGCAAATATCTACCGCCGTTAATTGGTGGTTCGTCAAATTCTAAAACACCCTTGCGCCAATCTCTCACAATCTTATACAAATGTTTTCGTAAACGACCGTCTCCTACTACGGGAATACCCTCAGCTTCTATAACATTAGCAAGTTCTCTTCTAGTTAATTTTTTTAACGGTTTTGGTTTATGCCGTTTTATAATTTTTTTTACACCTTTATAATATGCACGTTTATCTATTTTACCCTTACTGTTTTTCACTAAAATAAATTGGTCTTGTAATGTCCATTTTATTAAATATTTTTTGCTTGTCATCTTTAATATACTTCTACATAATAGTAATCTGATTTTTCACTTTTTTAACTCGAGTTTTTTACTACAGTAGTATAGGAAAATGAGGCTCTTGGAATTTTTTTTACACCTTTATAATATGCACGTTTATCTATTTTACCCTTACTGTTTTTCACTAAAAAAAATTGGTCTTGTAATGTCCATTTTATTAAATATTTTTTGCTTGTCATCTTTAATATACTTCTACATAATATTAATCTGATTTTTCACTTTTTTAACTCGAGTTTTTTACTACAGTAGTATAGGAAAATGAGGCTCTTGGAAAAATCGAAGCTTTTGCGGGGTTGGGTGCTTGCTGATTTTGTAGTACTACTATATTCTTACTAAATTTACTTTTCTTACCAAATTTACTTTTTCTTACGCAACAATACACGCGCGCACCGTTCTAAAAATCTGATTTTCTTTTACAAAATCAAATTTTTCTTTTTGATTTTACACACACTCACAGCTCTTTTAAACAACAATACAACGCCTAATCGTTCTTTTTTGTAATTTTCATTTTCTTATAATTTTTTTTTTTTTTTAAATATTTATTTACTGATATTTCTTTTTGTCACAACCCCGCAAAAGCGAGATTGCGCCAAGAGCCTCATTTTCCTATACTACTCGAGACATTACATCACTCAATTGCCAATAAACGCATGTATAATTGTTCAGCTGCACTTTGATTCAAGTATTTCCCTAGACCTGTAGTATAGATGCAAACTAGTAGTTATTCATTTCGAACCTATAGCAGGTTCTTTCTCAAAGGCAAAATGGGATTGATAAATAATTAGTAGGGTGTTTGTTAAATTACGGGTAGTTTACTGTCTTAATACATGTACCACGAACAAAATAACACGCGGGCATGGAGGGATTCACTGTTTTCTTTCCTATGGTATTCATCTGAACATGCGTATCTCTGTAACCCCTTACACTGCACATTCGGATACAAAACCCACACACACACTCACCCACACACACACACACACACACACACACACACACATGCATTGTATTACAGTGACCTCACGCTGTGTTGGCTACCAAGCGAGATTCAAATTAATTTGCCTTCTCTGTGGCATAAACAAACCTTGGGTGAAGGTGTTAATTAAAGGGTGGTTAACTTGCTTAACTTTTTCTTTACAAACTCCACTACTATGGGGTTGTCGCATACAGTATAATAGAGGACAATCTTTACGAAAGTGTGTTCTTGGTGTGGCGTGATCGAATTGTGTCACTTCGTGAAAACTTAAAAACATGCCGTTCGCATAAAATACACGCAGTAATACATGCACAATGCTGCGATCGGTCACTTCGTGAAAACTTAAAACCACAGTTGACTTCAATTTTACAAAAATATTAATTCCTTTAATTAGAAAACTATATAGTTTTGAGGATTAAAACTTGGTGAAATGAGAGATAACAGTATATTTGAAGTCCAAATATTGACTAAACTCATTTTCCTAAACAATTTCGATTTTTTAGCAATCCGTCACTTCGTGAAAACTGCAATGATATATTGATCAAGCAATCGCACATTAACAGTTTAATGGCCCTATACAGTTTGACAAAATGGACCCCAGATGCGCTAAATATGGACATAGAGCAAGGAAGGACGCATTATTCGCAATGCACACTGGGTATTTTTTATTACGTCATACCCTAGCCTGGCAGGAAATGCGCCCAGGGCTTGTTTGCAAGTAATTAGCACCGCTCGTAAAATCCAGCTGTTTTACGACCTCGGTAACCCTCATAGTCCTGGTAGATGTTAACTCATTCTGGTCCTTGCTCTATGATATGGGCAAGCCCATTAATGTGGTTGCCCAGATATTTGGCATAAGGCCACATAAATATCGGCAGGCCTATAGTCTCCCAGATATTTGGCATATGGGCCCCATGGGTTAAATATGGGTATAAAAAGCCCATATAGCTGCCAGATATTCAGCACATGTGCCTCATATGAGATTAATATGGGCAAGCCCATCTGCCCAGATATCTGGCGAATGGGCCCCAGATGGGCTAAATATGGGCAAGCCCATTTGTTGTTGCCCAGATATTTGATATAATAATGGACCCCAGATGGGCTAAATATGGGCAAGCCCATACGTAGCTGCCCAGACATTTGGCATATGGGCAAGCCCATATGTAGCTGCCCAGATATTTGGCATATGGATCCAGATGGGCTAAATATGGGCAAGCCCATATGTAGCTGCCCAGATATTTGGCATATGGATCCAAGATGGGCTAAATAATGGGCAAGCCCATATGTAAGCTGCCCAGATATTTGGCATATGGATCCCAGATGGGCTAAATATGGGCAAGCCCATATGTAGCTGCCCAGATATTTGGTATATGGATCCCAGATGGGCTAAATATGGGCAAACCCATATGTAGCTGCCCAGATATTTGGCATATGGATCCAAGATGGGCTAAATAATGGGCAAGCCCATATGTAGCTGCCCAGATATTTGGTATATGGATCCCAGATGGGCTAAATATGGGCAAGCCCATATGTAGCTGCCCAGATATTTGGCATATGGATCCAAGATGGGCTAAATAATGGGCAAGCCCATATGTAGCTGCCCAGATATTTGGCATATGGATCCCAGATGGGCTAAATATGCGCAAGCCCATGTTGTTGCCCAGATATTTGGTATATGGGCCCAGATGGGCTAAATATGGGCAAGCCCATATATAGCTGCCCAGATATTTGGTATATGGGCCCCAGATGGGCTAAATATGGGCAAGCCTATACAGTATGTTGTTGCCCAGATATTCGGCATATGGGCGCCATATGGGCTTGCTACCTGGGTTCCCACTCATGGCCGACGGAAATGTCACTATTCGTCTTGCTTGGCCGAATTCCTTTATCGATACACATTTTCAGCGCATTTGTGAAAGACGTTGCAAGAATTTATGATCCATCGAAAGGACTTATTCAAGAACTTCCGTGAAACCGCAATGAGTGAGCAATGAATTGTAAATGGGTATTATACATGTAATCTGTTTACATTTTAATTTTGGCAGTCACCATCTTATCTTATTTGTTGAGTAAACTTTCCAACCAATATATCGTTCATGATCCGACTTAATGAATGGAATTTTTGAAAGACGTTGCAAGCATTTATGATCCGTCGAAAGGACTTGTTTAAGTGCATTTTGACCATGCTAAAAACAAAAGTTGTGTGTGACCGTAAAACCAAAATGAGTGGGCGATGAATATTAAATAAGATTATTATACATGTAATCTATGTAAAACTTGTAGCTTTGCATGGTGAAGAGGATAAGTAAGACTAATTGCGGTTACACCATGTGAAATTCTCTATTGAGTATTAATTAGTTTTGAAAAGAACTGGAGGTTACAACTCGACGTTTCGATCAGTATGCTGTGATCGTCCTCAGGAGAATGCCGGACTCTAGGAAAAGCTGCTGCTTAAGTAGAGTGTTGGAGGATTATGCGATGGCTGGATGCTGGAGGATTAGTGCGTTGAGGCGGGAACTGCTGGGACTGGGATCCTAGGAGGTGGGGAGAGGAGTGTGTGCTCACTGAACTGAATCAGTTGTTGACAAGCACAGGGGAAGGAGGGTGGTTGACTTAGGATATAGGAGATCCCTCAGTCTGGGGTGGGTTGTGGACTTTGGATATAGAAGATCCTTCTGTCCGTATAGTAGTGGTCGCCAATTATCGTTGATGTAGAAACCGATGTCATGTGGAACAGTATCGTGTTTAACGATCTCAATGGCCTCTCTGATGCGTCTGGGGTGTCATGTGTCGATGGGTGTGATTAGTTGAGCTGCCTGCCAGTCGATTTGGTGGTCCTTGATGTGGGGGTGCTTGACGATGGATGACTTCTCAAAATCTCCTCTGCGGCCATGAGCTCGGTGTTCTTTTAGTCTCGTAGGGAGATTCCGTCCTGTTTCAGTGTTGGACAGGGGTGAGTGATGTGCGATCATCAAGGGAAAGGTCTTGTTCTTCACCAGGAGGCATGTCTCTTCAGTTGGGACATTGGTGAAAAGGGAGACAACATCAAAACTAACCAAACTAACTGACTGGAGTTGGACACGCGGTGCTTAGTGAGACCCACCAAGGGTCGGAGGATCTTAGCTAGGTGCCGGGCAGTGTTGTACGTGGGTGAACCTCCGGAGGCGACGATGGACATAGAGGAACATCGGGTTTGCTGGGACTTGTATATACTGTATACACTTGTATAAACAAGGTTACAGTCAGCTTGTTATGTTCTGTTCATGCGTTAAGTTTGAAGGCAGTATATATATGCTTAGCAAGGATGCCTTTGTTGCCGGACAATCGCCGCTGAGAAGAAGTAAAAAAAAAAAAAAAAAAAAAAGTACAAAAACAGTAGGTTTTCGGGCTTCACCCGAACACCAAATAATGATGGAACTGGTCACTTACAACAGTGGGGGTATTGTGTTTAGATTATAATTTAGGGGAGGTCGAAGTGGTAATAAAATTGGCCTAGGGGATGTCAGTCTTGGAGACGGGGAAATTATTTATGACCCCACTGCAGATCCTTTCTTGTATTTTAGTCACATGAAAACGTATTGAAATAAGTCACAATGAGGGTTGCGGTCTAGTCTGCATATTCCATTAAAAAAACAGACATATTCAAAGTTATTCGTCCATCCAGTCCGTCCGTTCATCTGTCCATGGAGTTGCAGTTTGAAAGCTAGCTATGCTTTTTGCAAATAATCTGAGCGCAACCCTCATTGTGACTTATTTCAATACGTTTCATATGAGTAAAAATACAAGAAAGGATCTGTTCTTTCACGCCTACATGTTTGTGTTGCATTTCCAAAATATGCGTCTATAGTATACCCCATAAAAATGAGTGTTCACAGCCAAGTAAGAGCCAGTGCTTTAATAGCAGTTTGAAAGCTAGCTATGCTTTTTGCAAATCATCTGAGCGCAACCCTCATTGTGACTTATTTCAATACGTTTTCATATGAGTAAAAAATACAAGAAAGGATCTGTTCTTTCACGCCTACATGTTTGTGTTGCATTTCCAAAATATGCGTCTATAGAATACCCCATAAAAATGAGTGTTCACAGCCAAGTAAGAGCCAGTGCTTTAATAGATGGGTTCTAAAGCAATTGTAACTTTGTTTAAAATGTAAATAATCAAGAAGGAAAAGGAAATCAGGAAACAAATTAACTTTAGGGAAATCTTTCTTTTTCTCTGAACCCCCTTTTCCGCAAATTCACCATTTCCTTTGAATGCGGCCAAAACAAATAATTATGTGCAGCTTACCCCGCTACAACACTACGTGTACTTATCTGTAACAATATACACTATGTAAAATCACGGAGGAAGGAAGAGAACATTCCTCCATGATACAATGAATGTTATTATGTTAGTTTTCTTTTCAAGGATTGATTTATTATTATTTAGGAGCATTAGATTATATTAACAGTATAACAGGATCCGGGATGGATTCACTGTTCTTTCTTTCCTATAGGATTTTCATCTGAGCATGCACATGACTCTATACCTACCCTCTTACATATACACTGCACACTCTTATACACAAAACCAACTCACACACACACATGCATTGCATTGGATTACAGGCAGTGACCTCACACTGTGTTGGCTACCGAGCGAGATTCAAACTAATTCGCCTTTAAACAAACCTTGGGTGAAAGTGCGAATTGAAGGGTGATTAACTTGCTTAACTTTTTCTTTACAAACCCCACTCCTATGGGGTTGTCACATATACACTGTAATAGAGGACAATCTGTACGAAAGTGTGTTCTTAATGTTTAAATTTAGTTATAACATTCATAACTACAAGACCAGAACTTCAACCAACATTCATCTTCCAAAACACAGGACACAAAATTTTCAACTCACAATTCGATATACTGGTGCAATCAACTAGAACAAGCTTCCCAGTGATATTAGAAACTCGTGTACACTTAATGCATTTAAATACAAAATTAAAATGTACCTATAAAATTGTAAACTACTTATGTGCATTATCTTAGTAAGTTTGTTAATTGTTATCATAGTACCCTAGTTAGACTCGTAAAATTTGCAGTTTATTCATGACTAGTGTTTTGCTGTTTTTTGTATGTCCATCTGACCGTTTGTCCGTCTTGTCAAGTATTATATGGCATATCCCAACTCAAACAACGACATTATATGGTACATCATTAGGTTTTTTTCCCTTCATGACATAAGGTACACCATTGGGCCTATCATAATTGGTGTATTTCCTGTAATAGACATTGTACCATGGTACAACCAGTACAACACTGTACTCCCACCAAGGTCAAACTTCTTGATCCCATTATCAGTCTGGTAGAACCAACTAACAACTTTGTTTATACCTTGGTTTACTAACAGGCTAAACAAAAGGGTGTTTGCTGGCTCTGACAGTCCACTTCATAATTATGCTGGTGTTGGTGGTGGAGTGTAGCCTGAGTGTAGCCTGATTAATCTGTTATCACTTCACTGCTTCTTTCAGTACATATGCCAATGGTAGGCAAACTGTGCACAATACTTAATGACACTTCTTATCGTATTTGTCCGAGTAATGATTCGCCAGGGATCTCATACAGACAAATTCTTACTCTGGAATTGACGAGTGGTGTGGATGGCTCAATAAATAGACCGATCCATTAAGCCCCGCCCCATTACGTGCTATTTCACAACGGTTGACGTCATGAAATTCGCTTCGCTTTTGCATTCGCAAGAAGTATAAACCAATACCTTGACTGGGGTCGTTTTTGCAGGCCCTTGTGTTTGTTTGTTTGTTTGTTTTCTCAGCGATTAGAATTTAGAGAATTATTCTGCATCTTTAAACCAGTATTCAATCTCATGTCTGTGTTGTGCCTTTGTGCCTTTTTATTTGATTTACATAGGCCCAGGCCTACATATATATTTTTTATGTCTGACTTCTTAATTATTATGTTTAGTGATATCCATTTGTCCATTAATATAGTTTATGTAACGTTTTTTATGTGACACGGTATATCTGCTTATTACCTGGGGACAAATTCATAGCACTGCTTACCGGTAAGTAATTTTTGGCAGAAGAAATCTGGGCGCAATTTCATAGAGCTGCTAAGCAGAGAATTTTTGTAAGCAATATAAAACAGACTACCAGCCAAATGCATACATTTTGTATGAAAGTTTGGCTGGTAACCAAAGAAATCCGCTAAGCAAATTGTTCTGATGAAAGTTTTATCTGCTAAGCAGTTCTATAAAACTGGCCCCTGCTAGACTTAAGCGTATTTCACAGGTTAGCAAGATCATTGGGTGATTCGCTTGAGCGTTCACCATGGCATTGTATTGTTACGTCACACAATTCATACAGCAGTATATCGGCCAGCATGTCAGAGTGCGTTTTCTATGCTTAACAGTGTAACTCGTAAGCGGGTCTATGAAATGAAAATTGCACAGTAAGCAAGAAATTGGCTGTTGAAATATGGCCCTGAATTATACATTTGTTTTTGGTGAAATTAATATAACACACAAATCTGAGTCTAATAAATGTATTGAATTATATAATAGCCTATCTGTTTCAGGAAAGTAAATAATTATTACGAATTTTTGTTTTCAATACTACGTGGGCATTGGAATAATTATTTATTATTCAAAAGTGTTTATTTGTTTTGAAATAAAGTTAAAAGGGTCTATGAAGTGTGTTTTTGTCTTAATTTATTTGTTATACGATCAGAGCTTACTGATCGAAACGTCGAGTTGTACCCCAGTTCTTTTCAGAACTAATTACTACTCAATTGAGATTCCACATGGTGTCACCGCAATTAGTCTTACTTATCATTCTCACCATGCAAAGCTACAAGTTTTACCCAAACAAAACAAATTTAAGTTTGTTTTGTGTCTTGAGTGGATTTTTTTTATTTACGCTAGGCGGCATGGTCTGGTGCCCAGAGGCGGTACGCAGGCGCGGATCCAGGGGTGGGGGGGGGGGCCGCGGGGGCCCGTGCCCCCCGGGTAAATTGAGTATTAAAAAAAAAATTATAAAAAAAAGGAAAAACAGAGGGAAAAAAAGAGGGGGAGGTCAGAGAAAAGGAGGAGTAGCCTAAAAAAAATACCGGCGACAATATTAAACATTTGCTGTGTCTACTTTTGGCATAAAATAAATACTGAAAAATGCAACAAGAAAAAAAGGTTATCAATCATGCCATGGAACTGAAACCCCTTTTGAGAGAAAACCGAAGTATTTCCCGGAGCTCGGGGATTTCAACTCTCTCCATCTCAACATCTAATCCTCTTGGGGGAGTTTATTACCGGTTAAATGGCCACAGCCAGCAGGAAACAATTGATCACTTGACTGAATGATTTGCTAGTTTTGCCAAAATCCTTTTTGAGTGGCCTAAACGCACACATTCTTTTCAATTAATAAAATATCCAGTGCCATCATGTCCAGTAATGAAACCATTATTTTTTTGATCGTTGAAATTGGTGCCACAAACAAAATAATAGACCTTGGCTTTTAAAAGAGAAAATCGTCTCATCATGATAAAGTTGTATTTGTACCCAAAAACCACGAACGTTCTTTGACCAAAGTACAATGTACATGACGTAGTATACTTCGTTTGAGCAGCTTAATTCCTTTCCAGTGAATATAGCCTTGAATGCAAGGCTGTGATGCATCTCAACAAAATAATGGTCGTATCTAATCTCTCCGTTAGTTACTAGTTAGTAAGTTTTGTTTATAGGCCTGCTTCAAACGTCGAACTTTTGCCGTATCTAATTCAAATAATGACTCAAAAATGTACATTACATGTAATAAGGAGAAACTGCTGGAACAGTTCAACAATGAGTCTTTTTCAGCAGGTCGGAAACGCATGAGAAAGGTGGCTTTTCCCGATGTTGAAGAGGCTGCTTTGACCTGGTTCAAAGCTGTACGAGCCGAAAACATTCCGATTTCGGGTCCAATTCTTCAAGAAAAGGCCAGGCCTTTGGCAAAGAAGTTAGGACATCCAGACTTCAGCTGCAGTGATGGGTGGCTTGACCGTTTCAAAACACGCCAAGGCTAACGTCAACGCGGTGCTGGAAATGCGCTCAATCCTTTTTTTGTATAGCTCTGTTGCGTAGCCAAATCTCACACCAATGAGTTGTATAAGGTAGGTCATCATTGATTTCGAAAGCGTTAACAATAATTTTATATTTTTTGGAAAACTTTAAAAACAAAAATCATGCCATTTGAAACAAATTAATAAATATGTAAGACGTTTGTAACAAATTTTAAAATGTTGCATCTTGTGTGCTTAATTCCCCGTGCTACTAAAGGTTACTTTGCGGGCGTACGATAATTTATGCACACAAGGGGGGTGGGGGGTAAAATGGCGACCTCGGCTAACTCGAACCTCCGCATAAGTCGAAGTTTGAGTTCATTCCCCTGAGATTTGACTTATCGAGATTTCACTGTATTTGAATTAGACACGGCAGAAAGTCGACGTTTACAGCAACTGACTTCTGCCGTAAGTTCGACAGGCAGGTCTTGCCGCTCTGAACGCCAGCTCGTCTCTGGACTCTTTCAAGCGAAGAGATGTTTTCAGTGGTGATATGGGGTTTCCAAGCAATGCTCCCATATCAAAGATGTGGTCTAACCAGTGTGAAGTATAATTTCTCTTCGATGGACTTTCAGGCCAGTCTCGGTTAGTATAGCAATCTTCTGAGGAACTGATTGATTTATTTTAGTCAACCCATTCTTAAAGACAATTTTCCTCCACGAATTTAGTTAATGGAGATGACTTCATAAAGTTTAACACAGCCTCATTATGGCAATTAATTGATTGCAGTTTCTTTTATATTATATTTGATTTTCCACAGAAGCTTCGGTGATAAAAATATCCAAGGATGTGTCTCATAAAAGGTTGATAAAAGGATTAAAAATAAGGGTGCAGAGTAAAAATAAAGCCACCATCCAAGGTGAACAGCGCCTTCAGTTTGGTGTACTGTCATTATTGAGAAAAGTGGATTTTTGTATCAATTTCCAATGAGGATTATAGTGACTTTTTTCAAATATTTCCCAAAATTAGTTAGTCTACATTTCGTTTGCAATCGGTAGTCTGTGATCGGGTGCAAAGCAAGCTAGTCTGGTTTCTTGACCCAATTCCTCCACGTCTACAAATTGTTCCGTTTCATCTGAAGAAGGGTCGGGGTACCGTGTGGAAATTACAATCGCCGATGTCAATTTACTGTCGTTTTCTACGCCAGTACGCATAGGCCTGCGAAGTACGATGAGTCTTGCAACTGATCTGCCGATGGTTTTAACACAGGGCAAGGAACAGTATGAAATCAAGCCCTTTTCTTGAAAATTTCAACTGGACTGAATTCCGGATAAATTAAAACTGAAGTCAAAAACTGCAAATTAAATGCCAAAAATCGGGGAGGAGAAACTGATATTGTTGTAGACATGAGATTGATAAAATAATTGATAAAAATAATGGCTAAAATAATGATATATATATATATATATATATATATATATATATATATATATATATATATATATATTCTCCATATAATCTTGAAAACTTTGGCAAAAAAAGTCAGGTGAAACTGGCCAGGAATCGCCTCAGATTGCACCACAGAGCATCCAGAATCCAAAATTTAGCGGGCCCCGGACCCAACGCCGTAAGGTCTTCGCGCTTCGCGCTCGCATTTAATAATAATAACAATAATAATAATAATAATAAAGATTTGTAGCGCGCACATATCCACCCTGCTGGGCGCTTTAAGGCACAAAAACAAAGAAAAAAAACATGATTACAAACAATATACAATGTTAGCATAGGAAAAAAAATGTTCGTGTTGGGTGTGCCCCCCGTCTAAAAAATTCCTGGATCCGCGCCTGGTACGGGTACCAGTTTAACCATGAGTGCGTCGAGTCATCACATGTGCTGTACATAATATACAATTAGGCCTACTTCAAACTAGATTCCTCCAGAGAACAAAGCAAACAAAGGTTTTCATCTTTTGCTAATGCTAATGCTAATGCTAATGCTAATGCTAATGCTAATGGTAATGGTAATGCTAATGCTAATGCTAATGCTAATGCTAATGCTAATGCTAATGCTAATGCTAATGCTAATGCTAATGCTAATGCTAATGCTAATGCTAATGCTAATGCTAATGCTAATGCTAATGCTAATGCTAATGCTAATGCTAATGCTAATGCTAATGCTAATGCTAATGCTAATGCTAATGCTAATGCTAATGCTAATGCTAATAATAATGCTAATAATAATGCTAATGCTAATAATAATGCTAATACTAATAATAATGCTAATGCTAATATTATTAATATAATGCTAATAATGCTAATAATAATAATAATGCTAATAATAATAATAATGCTAATAATAATAATAATGCTAATAATAATAATAATGCTAATAATAATAATAATGCTAATAATAATGCTAATAATAATGCTAATGCCATAAACCCGTCAACACGACCCCATTTTACCAAGATTTAATTTATGCCTTTAAAGCGGTAAACGGTAAAATAAATTGTTCCTTCTCCGTATGTTCAGAAACAAAAGAAGTCCCTTTGTGGCATAATGTCTGCGCGACTGATGATGATACAGAACTTAACAGTCCCCTGCTCGTTTATAATAACTTTAATAAAGTCAAAGACATTATTGATAATGGCTCTTTAATATCCTTTCGCAAGGTAGCAAAGAAATGCAATATTTCTAATATAATCGCCGGTAGATTAGTTGCTAGAATAGACAATCACATTAACCATAACTTAATTGAAGAAAAACGTATCGGTCCCCCAAATCATATTTGTAATTGGCTTGTTATTTTCGATAGGCAGTCCGATGATTATATTGATGTTTCTGATACCACTGTAAAAATTAATTATCGTAATTTAATTCTATCAAATTTACTGATCCTAATATCCAAGTCAAATGGCAAGAAATTCTTCACTTTCGCCCTAATTTAGATTGGTCTTCAATTTGGAAAAATGGACTAAATAATTTTATTATGGACCCTGAAGATAAAGATTTGTGGTATAAGTTAAAGCATAGGTGTCTCCCTACAAAGGTTTTTCTTTCAAAAATAGGTACAATTAATGACAATATTTGCCCCCTCTGTAATGCTGAACCAGAAACTCACGAACATTTGTTTATTTATTGCACCCGCACCTTAAAAGCGTGGCTTTTTGTAGAACACATACTTAATAAATACTCCGGTAAAAAAGATTGTTATTTAAATGATCTTAATAGGATTCTGGGATATAAAATGAGTTATATTCAAAATGCCATCATTGCTAAAATGCTACGTATCATTTGGGTTATCCGATGTAAATTAGTCTTTAATAATTTTTCTGTCCCCTCCGATATTGATATTATCTTCCAGTTTAAAGTACGTTTGAAGAAATTTCTTTATCTCGAAAAAAAAAGAAGTAAAGTTGAGAGTTCTTGGTGCGACAAAATTTTGCTCTTAGTTACATAATTACCTTTAATGTAATTTAATCATTGTTTTTGCATAATTATATATGTTGCTTAGCTTATATTATGCGCTTTTGTTATATTATTTGATTCACCTTTGATATGAATTATTTTTGATGCTAATACGTGCATTATTTTTGTGGTGATTTATACTTGTAGCAATTTATTGATTGTGTATTTATTGTTGATATTGCTTGTTTGTTATTTATTAATTGATCTTCATCAAATTAATTTTTGTCATATTTGAGATTAATTTCCTTTTTTGTTTTTGTTTTAATGGCAAAGCCTGAAATGATTAATTAATTAATCCATCGTGTATTATTTTGTATTTCTGTTTCATTCTACATGTGCTTGAATTGATTTGTTGTTTTTCTCTTCCTGTGTATATGTATATGTATATGTATGTGTATGTATGTGTATGTATATGTATATGTATGTATATATATATATATATATATATATGTATATGTGTATATGTATGTATGTATGTGTATGTGTATTTATGCAATATGAATTTATGTACTTCACCTTTAAGTTTTTTAATTTGTACATATTCTTTAGCACCTGTATTTTGTTTACGTATTGCTGTATTTGTACTTGTGCTTTTGAAATAAAAGGAGTTTAACTCCATTTGGAAGAGAAAAAAAAAATAATGCTAATGCTAATAATAATAATAATGCTAATAATAATGCTAATGCTAATAATAATGCTAATGCTAATAATAATGCTAATGCTAATAATAATGCTAATGCTAATAATAATGCTAATAATAATGCTAATGCTAATGCTAATAATAATGCTAATGCTAATAATAATGCTAATGCTAATAATAATGCTAATGCTAATAATAATGCTAATAATAATGCTAATGCTAATGCTAATAATAATGCTAATGCTAATAATAATGCTAATGCTAACGCTAATCCTAATGCTAATATTATTAATATAATGCTAATAATGCTAATAATAATGCTAATGCTAATGCTAATAATAATGCTAATGCTAATAATAATGCTAATAATAATAATAATGCTAATGCTAATGCTAATGCTAATAATAATGCTAATGCTAATAATAATGCTAATGCTAATATTATTAATATAATGCTAATAATGCTAATAATAATAATAATGCTAATAATAATAATAATGCTAATAATAATGCTAATAATAATAATGCTAATAATGATGCTAATGCTAATGCTAATGCTAATGCTAATAATAATGCTAATGCTAATAATAATGCTAATGCTAATATTATTAATATAATGCTATTAATAATGCTAATAATAATGCTAATAATAATAATAATGCTAATAATAATAATAATGCTAATAATAATAATAATGCTAATAATAATGCTAATGCTAATGCTAATGCTAATGCTAATGCTAATAATAATGCTAATGCTAATAATAATGCTAATGCTAATAATAATGCTAATGCTAATAATAATGCTAATAATAATAATAATGCTAATAATAATAATAATGCTAATGCTAATGCTAATAATAATGCTAATGCTAATATTAATGCTAATGCTAATAATAATGCTAATGCTAATAATAATGCTAATGCTAATAATAATGCTAATGCTAATAATAATGCTAATGCTAATAATAACGCTAATGCTAATAATAATGCTAATGCTAATAATAACGCTAATGCTAATAATAATGCTAATGCTAATAATAATGCTAATGCTAATAATAATGCTAATAATAATGCTAATGCTAATGCTAATATTATTAATATAATGCTAATAATGCTAATGCTAATAATAATGCTAATGCTAATAATAATGCTAATGCTAATAATAATGCTAATGCTAATAATAATGCTAATATTATTAATATAATGCTAATAATGCTAATGCTAATATAATTAATATAATGCTAATAATGCTAATAATGCTAATAATGCTAATAATAATAACAATGCTAATAATGCTAATAATAATAATAATGCTAATAATGCTAATAATAATAATAATGCTAATAATGCTAATAATGCTAATAATGCTAATAATAATGCTAATAATGCTAATAATGCTAATAATGCTAATAATGCTAATAATGCTAATAATGCTAATAATGCTAATAATGCTAATAATGCTAATAATGCTAATAATGCTAATAATGCTAATAATGCTAATAATAATAATAATGCTAATAATAATAATAATGCTAATAATAATAATAATGCTAATAATAATAATAATGCTAATAATGCTAATAATGCTAATAATGCTAATAATGCTAATAATAATGCTAATAATAATGCTAATAATGCTAATAATGCTAATAATGCTAATAATGCTAATAATGCTAATAATGCTAATAATGCTAATAATGCTAATAATGCTAATAATGCTAATAATGCTAATAATGCTAATAATAATGCTAATAATGCTAATAATGCTAATAATAATGCTAATAATGCTAATAATAATGCTAATAATGCTAATAATAATGCTAATAATGCTAATAATGCTAATAATGCTAATAATGCTAATAATGCTAATAATGCTAATAATAATAATGCTAATGATGCTAATAATAATGATGCTAATGATGCTAATGATGCTAATGATGCTAATGATGCTAATGATGCTAATGATGCTAATGATGCTAATGATGCTAATGATGCTAATGATGCTAATGATGCTAATGATGCCATGATGCTAATGATGCTAATGATGCTAATGATGCCAATGATGCCACGATGCTAATGATGCTAATGATGCTAATGATGCCAATGATGCTAATGATGCCAATGATGCTAATGATGCTAATGATGCTAATGATGCTAATGATGCCAATGATGCTAATGATGCTAATGATGCTAATGATGCCACGATGCTAATGATGCTAATGATGCTACGATGCTAATGATGCTAATGATGCTAATGATGCTAATGATGCCACGATGCTAATGATGCTAATGATGCTAATGATGCTAATGATGCTAATGATGCTAATGATGCTAATGATGCTAATGATGCCAATGATGCCAATGATGATGCTAATGCTACGATGCTAATGATGCTAATGATGCTAATGATACGATAATGATGCTAATGATGCTAATGATGCTAATGATACGATACCGATGCACGATAATGATGTTAATGATGCCACGATGCTAATGATGCTAATAATAATAATAATGCTAATGATGCTAATAATAATAATAATAATAATGCTAATAATACGCTAATAATGCTAATAATAATAATAATAATAATAACGTTAATAATAATAATAATAATAATAATAATAATAATAATAATGCTAATAATAATAATGCTAATAATAATAATAATAATAATAATAATAATAATAATAATAATGCTAATAATAATAATAATAATAATGCTAATATAATAATAATAATGCTAATATAATAATAATGCTAATAATGCTAATAATAATAATAATAATAATGCTAATAATGCTAATAATGCCAATAATATTAATAATGCCATAATAATCAATAATAATAATAATGCTAATAATAATGTTAATAATAATAATAATGCTAATAATAACGCCAATAATAATGCCAATGCTAATAATAATAATAATGCTAATAACGTTAATGCCAATAATGTTAACGCCAATAATAATGCTAATAATATCGTTAATGCTAATAATAATGCTTAATAATAATAATGTTAATGTTAATAATAATGCTAATGCTAATAATAATGCTAATGCTAATAATAATGTTAATGCTAATAATAATGCTAATAATAATAATGCTAATGCTAATAATAATGCTTAATGCTAATAATGCTAATGCTAATATAATGCTAATGTTAATAATAATGCTAATGCTAATAATACACGTTAACGTTAACGCTAATCCTAATGCTAATATTATTAATATAATGCTAATAATGCTAATAATGCTAATGCTAATGCTAATAATGCTAATGCTAATAATAATGCTAATAATAATAATAATAATGCTAATGCTAATGCTAATGCTAATAATAATGCTAATGCTAATAATAATGCTAATGCTAATATTATTAATATAATGCTAATAATGCTAATAAGTTGAGCGCCTAGCAAGCAGCCACTCATAACAGCTCTCCAGTTTTTGTGCTAAGTAAGTGTTTTGTAGCTACAAGTTTGTCTTCATTTTTATACTAGTGGATTTCTTATTACATCTGGAATCTACTGGACGTTTTATGTGAGTATTTGTACATTTGTTTTCTTATAATAAGTGAAAAACTTTTGTTTTTTTTGTCTGTCTCTCCAGAAAGTTTTTACTGTTGAGTGTATATACATTTTGGATCTTCATTTTATTTGTGCAGTCAACTCTGATTTAGATTATAACCTGTAGCTAGAGATTATAACCTGTAGTTTGGACCACAAGCCTTTGTTTGGATCAACAACTTTGTGATCAGACAATGGAGGTCTACATCCTGTTTATTCTACTCCTGCTATCCAGACCATTGTGTCTTCAATGACTCATCAGAAGATGGCTACAAGATGCACCCTACAGATTGTTCACCCAAGATCCGCCATCTTAAATTCTTGAGACGTCCTATATCATACTATGATAATTCATCTGCCACCTTCACCTGGAACTCTAATTTCTGGTGACATAAACCCAAACCCTGGACCTGAAACACTGATCAACACACCCAAAAACGCCACTCAGCTCCATAAATTTCCTATAGCCGCAATGAACTACCATCTTCACAACGCTCCATGTACCGATGCAGCTTTATCTTATTCAGCATTGAGTCAATTGAACTCTCTTGGGATACTTGCTAATCAACCCAAAACATACCGCCGCACACATAGAGGTAAAAGCCACGTCGCCGTAGAATGGACAGCCTACACAACTAGCACTCCTGCCTTTATCAACCCCAGCAGTGAACTTAACCACATCAACAAGCGACATTGGCATAACTTCAACCCAAATGTTCATGATGAGTCTAAACTTCAGCTCTGTGTACTAAACACTCAATCCATATGTAACAAATCGGATGAATTTGTTGACTTTGTACTTCAAAACAATTTGATCTTGTTACAACCGAGACATGGTTTAAACCCGATGATGACTTACCCGTGAGTGTACTCCTGCTGGCTACTTCCATCATATCCCCCAGACCAAAAAAGACCGGTGGAGGGGTTGCAATTCTTTAGGTCCAGTTTATCTGTCAGTATGAAAGTGTTAACATTGACTACCTAACATTTGAATCTCTGCATGCTGAGGTAACGTGCAACTCTAGATCTGTTCGCCTTGTTAATATTTATCGACCAGAAAGGGATGTTGATGGTAAACATGTAAACTTCCTCCAGTTTTCTGCAGGAATTTGAGAAATTAATTGTGATTATCTCTTGCACCCATCTGACATTATTTTTAACCGGCGATTTTAACATTCATATGGACATCTCTTCAAACAATTATGCGAATCAGTTTAAAGATCTGCCTTCTGCTCATGGACTTATCCAGCATATCACGTTACCCACTCATCGATATGGTCACTGTCTGACCTCATGATAACGTGAAAATACTACCCCATCTCGAATATAACTATCCATCCCGGCTTATCTGATCATTATGCAATCATGCATGGCAGATATGAACCTTTAAAAACCTCCCATGCCTACCATTTCTGTAACTACTCGCCACTGAAAATAAAATATTAGATTTATGTCATGATCTTGAATCTCAACTGAAAATGTAAACCTTGGAAGATGGTGAGCTGGACTCTTGTGTCAATCTATTTGGAATCTACTGTCCGTAACATCTGGGACGATCATGTTCGCAAAAACTAGAACTGTAAAACTACAATCTGAACTTCACCATGATATTCAAGCGCAAGGAAAATCCATCGTCAACTTGAACGTAAAATGGCGTGACAATGGGAACTTGAGCACATCGGCAAGAATACTGTAACCAACGAGATATTGTGAAGAACATGATTAACCAGGCCAAAACAACTCACCACTCATCTCTTGTGGAGAGAGACCTCATGATCAGAAAACTTTAACATTGTTGAAAAGCTCGTTCCATAAACCCAAAGCTCCAGTGCTTCCATCTGAAGCATACCCAATCAGGACCATTGTTTTTCCAAGGTACTTTAAATTCGCTACCGGTCGGTAATTTTGAAAACTTCCTTGTCGAAATTCGTTTTCAGGAGTGGTTTAACATGAGCACCCTTCAATAATAGGAAACAACCGGAAGAAAGAGATCTGTTTACACACCTGTATATCAGCAACACATCAATATTTTTGTTTTATTAGCGAAGTTGGTACTGGACCAAGTTCACACGATTTTGATGCTGGCGATTTCATGAGTTTCTTGATTCCGTAACACCAGAAATTTCAAACATAGACAGTCTACATTGTGATCCTGCGTGATGGTGTTTGTGAGAATGACAGGTACTGGGGAAAATAACGATGGATATTCTCACTTTTGTCAAAAAGTTTGAAATTCATTAGCGAGGTTCTGATTGAGGTGATGGAAGTTACTGAGCGGTTTATGAAGCAGCTTTTCAACAATGTTAAAGAGTTTTTCGATCGCCAGAGTCTCTTCCACAAGAGATGAGTAGAGTTATTTTGGCCTGGTTAATCATGTTCTTCTGCCAATATCTCGTTGGTTACAGTATTTCGCGATGTACTCCAAGTTTCCGTATTGTCACGCTTACTTTTCGTTCAAGTTGACGACGGATTTTCCGCAGCAGAATATCATCATTGAACCAGGGGATTCAGATTGTAGTTTTACAGTTCTAGTTTTTGCGGAGCATGATCGTCCAAGACAACATGGACAGTAGATTCAAATAGATTGACAAGAACCAGCCTACCATCTTCGTTGCTTATATTTTCCAGTTGAGAGATTCAAGATCATGACATAAATTTAATATTTACATTTTCCAGTGGCGAGAAGTTACGCAGAAATGGTAGGTATGGAGGTTTTATGTTCATATTCGCGATTGCACAATGACGTAGACAAGCGATGGATAGTTATATCTTTATATAAGAGGTGAAGCATTTTCACGCGTTATCATGAGGTCAAGACAGCAGACCATATCGATGAGTGGGTGCTGTAGATAAGTTGGATAAGTCCATGTATATAGACTTTTAAACTGATTCGCATAATTGTTTGAAGATACCATATGAATGTTAAAATCGCCGGTTAAAATAATGTCAGATGGCAAGAGATAATCACAATTATCAACCTCGCAGAAACTGGAGAAGTTTACATGTTTACCATCATCCTTTCTTAGTCGATAACATTAACAAGGAACAGATTCAGAGTTGCACGTTACCTCAGCATGCAGAGATTCAAATGTTAGGTGTAGTCAATGTTAACACTTTCTTTCATACTGACAGATAAACTGGACCTAAAGAGAAGTGCAACCCTCCACCGGTCTTTTTTGGTCTGGGGATATGATGGAGAGTAAAACAGTGAGTACACTCACGGCATAAGTCATCGGCTTAAACCATGTCTCGGTTATGGCAACAAGATCCAAATTAGCCTTTGAAGTATAAAGTCAACAAATTCATCCGATTTATTACATATGATTGAGTGCCTAGTACACAGAGCTGAAGTTTTCAGGACTACTGCGAACATTTGGAGTTGCTATGCCAATGTCGCTTGTTGATGTGGTTAAGTTCACTGCTGGGGGTTGACAAGGCAGGAGTGTTGTTGTAAGGTCAACCATCTCTACGGCGACCAGCTTTTTACCTCTATGTGTGTTAAGGTATGTTTTTAAGCCGATTATATCCCAAGAGAGTTCAATTGACTCAATGTTGAACAAGATAAAGCTGCATTTGGTACATGTGAGCGTTGTGAAGATTGAGTAGTTCATTGCGGCTATAGGAAATTTTATGGAGCTGAGTGGCGTTTTTTGGGTGTTGATCAGTGTTTCAGGTCCAGGTTTGGGGTTTATGTCACCAGAAATTAAGAGTTCCAGGTGAAAGGGTAGATGAATTACTTAGTAAGGACATAGGACGTCTCAAGAATTTAAGATGGCGGATCTTGGGCAACAATCTGTAGACTGCATCTTGCAGCTATCTTCTGATGAGTCATTGAGATTGGCCAATGTCTGAGTAGCAGGAGAATAAACAGGATGTAGACCTCCATTGTCTGATCACGTGTGTTGCTGGGATCCAAACAAAGGTTGGTGGTCAAGCCACAGGTCATTACACCTCAGCTACAGTTACAATCTAAACTGTGAGTTGACTGGGCACAAATAAAATGAAGATCCAAAAATGTATATACACTCAACAGTAAAAAACTTTCTGGGAGACAGACAAAAACAAAAGTTTTTTCACTTATTATAAGAAACAAATGTACAACACCAAGATAAAACGTCCAGTAGATCCTTCAGATGTAATAAGAAGAACCACTAGTATAAAATGAAGACAAACTTGTAGCTAAAAACACTTACTTTAGCACAAAACTGGAGAAGCTATGAGTGGTTGCTCACAGGTGCTCAACTTATTAGCATTATTAAAATTATATTAACACATTAGCATTGGCATTATTATTAGTTAATTAGCATTATTATTAGCACAGCATTAGTACTAGCATTATTATTATTATTATTAGCATTATTAGCATTAGCATTATTATTAGCATTAGCATTACATTATTATTAGCATTATTATACTATATTAATAATATTGAAGAATAGGATTAGCGTTACATTAGCATTATTATTAAAGCATTAGAAGCATTATTATCAGCACTAGCATTAGCACATTATTGGTGTTACATTATTTATTAGCAACAATTTTTAGCATTATTATTAAGCATTAGCATTATTATTAAAAAGAAGGTTTAGCGACTTTAGCATTTATTATTGCTAATTTTTATAGCATAGTATTAACTTTATTAGCATTATTGCTGGCATTAGCATTATTATTAGCATTAGCACATTTTTAATAGCATTAGCATTATTATTGGCAATTAGCATTATTATTAGCACACAATATTAGCATTAGCATTATTATTTAGCAAAATTATTATTAGCATTATTATTATTATTAGGCATTATTATTATTATTAGCATTATTATTATTATTAGCATTAATATTATTATTAGCATTATTAATATTATTGCTACTATTAGCAATTATTAGCACTATTAGCACTATTACTATTATTATTATTAGCATTATTAATATTATTATTATTAGCATTATTATTATTATTAGCATTATTATTATTATTATTAGCATTATTATACTATTAGCATTATTATTATTATTAATTATTATTATTATTATTAGCATTATTATTATTATTATTAGCATTATTATTATTATTATTAGCATTATTATTATTATTATTAATTTTTAAAAGCATTATATTATTATTATTATTAGCATTATTATTATTATTATTATTAGCATTATTAGTATTATTATTATTATTAGCATTATTATTATTATTATTATTAGCATTATTATTATTATTATTATTAGCATCAATACATTATTATTATTATTAGCATCACAATCATTAGCATCATTAGCATCATTAATATCATTAGCATCAATAGCATCATTACATCATTAGCATCATTAGCATCTGCATCATTAGCATCATTAGCATCATTAGCATCATTAGCATCATTGCATCATTAGCTAATCATTAGCATCATTAGCATCATTAGCATCATTAGCATCATTAGCATCATTAGCATCATTAGCATCATCATTAGCATCATTAGCATCATTAGCATCATTAGCATCAATGAAGATCATTAGCATCATTAGCATCATTGCTACTACTAGCATCATTAGCATCATTAGCATCATTAGCATCATTAGCATCATTAGCATCATGAAGCATCATTACATCATTAGCATCATTAGCATCATTAGCATCATTAGCATCACAGCATCATTAGCATCATTAGCATCATTAGCACCACTAGCATCATTAGCATCATTAGCATCATTACATCATTAGCATCATTAGCATCACATTAGCATCATTAGCATCATTAGCATCATCAGCACTGGCTAGCATCATTACATCATTAATTACCAGCATTTACTAGCATCATTAGCACTCATTAAATCATTAGTACTCATTGTATCATTATTATTAGCATCATTAGCATTATTATTATTATTAGCATATAATATCTAGCATTATGAGCATTATTAGCATTATCTAGCATCTATCTAGCATTATTAGCATTATTAGCACTTATTAGCACTTATTAGCATTATTATATTATTAGCATTATTAGCATTATTAAAGTATTATTAGTATTATTACATTATTAGCATTATTATTAGCATTATTATTAGCATTATTAGCATTATTATTAGCTTGACCAGCACCATCTAGCAATCACCAGCACTCAACAGCACCATCAGCATCATCAGCATCAGCACCATCAGCACCATCAGCCAATCACCATCAGCCAATTACTAATTAATCAGCATCATCAATATCATCAGCATCAGCATCAATAATCATCAGCATCAATACACCATCATCATCGTTAATCATCAGTTAATCATCAGCACCGAATACTACTTCACCAGCACCGTTCAATATCATCAGCCACCAGTTAATCATCAGCACCATCAGCACCAACAGCATATACATACTAGCATACAGCATCATCAGCCAATCATCAGCCAATCATCAGGCCACCATCGTTAATCACCAGCCACTAGTTAATCATCAGCTAATCATCAGCCAATTAAGCAAATAATCATCATGCCATTGAATATCATTCGATAATCACTGAATCATCATCATCATCATCAGCCAATCATCATCATCAACAGCTAATCATCAGCACTGTCATCAATTAATCATCAGCAATCAATAGCATCATCAGCCAATTATCAATCATACCAACACATCATTGTACATCATATTCAATAACAACATCAATATCAGCATCAGCACTATCAGCAACAGCACTTACTAATAGCACCAGCATCATTATCAGCACTCAAAGTCATCATCAGCATCATATCATCAACACATCAGCATCAGCACCATCAGCATCATCATTTCAGCATCAGCATCATTAATAGCGACCAGCGATCCGGTCATCAGCGCCCACGCCACCAGCATCATTAATAGCATCAGCGTCATCAGCATCAGCACTACCATCAGCCATCAGCAATTACCATCAGCATCTAGCACATCAGCACAGCATCATCAGCTAATCAGCATCGCGCCACCAGCATCAACATTAACTAGCACCAGCACTGGAAGCATCATCATCAACAGCTAATCAATATCATTACATCATCAGCACTGACACCATTACTAGCACCACATCAATATCAGCATCAGCACTCATTAATAAAGCCACTGAAGCATCAGCACTGTTAATCAGCACTTCAGCCATCATCATCAGCCACTAATTATCATCATTGCAATTACTACCATCATTGAACATCATAATACCAGCACATCATCAGTTAATTATCGAAGCATCATAATATCAATACGGCATCAAGGATCAATATCAGCCATCAGCATCATCAATATGCGATCAAAGAATAGCACATCAGCACCAGCATCAGCATCATCATCAGCACCATCACCATCACTCGAGCACCAGCACCAGCATCAGCAATCACATCAGCACCATACATCATATGAATCATCAATACTATCAGCACTATCATCATTATCAGCCACATCATCATTAGCGCAATCATAGCACACAACAACCAGCACCGAAGCACCATCATCACTGTTAATCAACATCAGCCAATCAGCACCAGCTAATCAGCACTCAGCCATCATCATCAGCCAATCACACAGCAACACCAGCAATCATCAATCAGCACTGAAGCACCAGCCAATCAATATCAGCACCATCAGCTAATTGACCATCAATCAATCATGCCACCAGGACCAGCCAGCATCAGCCAATTTCGCCTATCAGCACCACATCATCATCAGCACTGAAGCACCCACACCATCAGCCAACTCATCATCAGCATTAGTATTACATTATTATAGCATTAGCATTATTATTAGCATTAGCATTATCTAGCATTATTATTATTAGCATTAGTATTAGCATTATTATTAGTATTATTATTAGTATTAGCATTATTATTGTATTAGCATTATTATTAGCATTAGCATTATTATTATATTATATATTAATATTAGCATTACGTTATTATTATTAGCATTAGCATTATTTTTTTTTCTCTCCAAATGAGCAAACTCCTTTTTATTTCAAAAGCACAAGCTACAAATACAGCAATACGTAAACAAAATACAGGTGCTAAAGAATATGTACAAATTAAAAACTTTAAAGGTGAAGTAATATAAATTATAATAGTATAAATACACATACACATACATACATACATATACACATATACTATATATATATATATATATATATATATACATATATACACACATGCCACAACACACACATATATACATATACATATATACACAGGAAGAGAAAACAACAAATCAATTCAAGCACATGTAGAATGAAACAGAAATACAAAATAATACACGATGGATTAATTAATTAATCATTTCAGGCTTTGCCATTAAAACAAAAACAAAAAAGGAAATTAATCTCAACATGACAAAAATTAATTTTGATGAAGATCAATTAATAAATAACAAACAAGCAATATCAACAATAAATACACAATCAATAAATTGCTACAGGTATAACTTACCACAAAATAATGTATCGTATTAGCATCAAAAATAATTCATATCAAAGGTGAATCAATAATATAACAAAAGCGCATAATATGTTTGCTAAGCAATACACATAATTATGCAAAACAATGATTAAATTACATTAAAGGTAATTATGTAACTAAGAGTGTAAAATTTTGTCGCACCAAGAACTCTCAACTTTACTTTTTTTTTCGAGATGTAGCCCTTCAAACGTACTTTAAACTGGAAGATAATATCAATATCGGAGGGACAGAAAATTATTAAAGACTCACTTACATCGGATAACCTAAAGGATATGTAGCATTTAGCACGATGGCATTTTGAATATAACTCATTTTATATCCCAGAATCCATTAAGATCATTTAAATAACAATCTTTTTACCGGAGTATTATGACATATGTGTTCTAAGCAAAAGTCACGCTTAAGGTGCGGGTCACAACAAACAAATGTTCGTGAGTTTCTGTCCAGCATTAGAGAGGCAAATATTGTCATTAATTGGTACTTATTTTGAAAAGAAAACCTTTGTAGGGAGACACCTATGCTTTTAACTTATACCACAAATCTTCATCTTCAGGGTCCATAATAAAATTATTTAGTCCATTTTTCCAAATTGAAGACCACCCAAATTAGGGCGAAAGTGTTAATTTCTTTGCCATTTGACTTGGATATTAGGATCAGTAAATTTTTGAGGAATCAAATTACGATAATTAATTTTATAGTGGTATTGCAAAAACATCAATATAATCAATGGACTGCCCTATCGAAAGGCACAATGCTTGAATTACAAATATGATTTAGGGACCGATACGTTTTTCTTCAATTTCAAGTTATGGTTAATGTGATTGTCTATTCTAGCAACTAATCTATCAAGGATTATATTAGAAATATTATATTTCTCGCTACCAAGCGAAAGGATATTAAAGAGCCATTATCAATAATGTCTTTGACTTTATTAAAGCATATAAACGAGCAGGACCGCGAAGTCCTGTATCACCATCAGTCGCGCAGACATTATGCCGTCAGCGGGACTTCTTTTGTTTCTGGAACACGGAGAAGGAACAATTTATTTTACCGTTTACCGCTTCTTTGAAAGCGTACATAAATTAAATCTTTGGTAAAATGGGGTCGGGAAGTGACGGGTTTATGGCATTAGCATTATTATTGTGTATTGGTTATTAGCATATTATTATTATTAGATATTATTATTATTATTAGTACTATTATTATTATTAGCATTATTATTATTATTAGCATTATTATTATTATTAGCATTATTAGCATTATATTAATAATATTAGCATTAGTACTATTATTATATTAGCATTATTATTAGCATTAGCATTATTACAAGCATTATTACATTAGCATTTAAAGCATTAGCATACAGCATTAGCATTAGCATTAGCATTAGCATTAGCATTGTTATCAGCATTAGCATTAGCATTAGCGTTATTGTATTGGTATTAGCATTAAAGTATTAGCATTAGCATTAGCATTAGCATTAGTATTAGCATTTTCAGTATTAGCATTAGCATTAGCATTAGCATTAGCATTAGCAATTAGCATTAGCATTAGCATTAGCATTAGCATTACCATTACCATTAGCATTAGCATTAGCATTAGTATTTACATTAGTATTAGCAAAAGATGAAAACCTTGTTTTGCTTTTGTTCTCTGGAGGAATTCCAGCTTCAAGCAGGCCTAATTGTATATTGGTGTGTGGCTAGCACATGTGATGACTCGACGCACTCATGGTTAAACTGGTACCCGTACCAGGCGCGGATCCAGGAATTTTTAGACGGGAAGTACAACCCAACACGAACATTTTTTTCCTATGCTAACATTGTATATTGTTTGTAATCATGTTTTTTTTCTTTGTTTTTTGTGCCTTTAAAGCGTCTGTATAGGGTGTGATATGTGCGCGCTAAGCAAATCTTTCTTTTATTATTATTATTATTATTAGTTATTATTATTAAATGCGATGCGAAGCGCGAAGACCCATTATGGTTGGGTCCGGGGCCCGCTAAATTTGGATTCTGGATGCTCTGTGGTAATCTGAGGCGATTCCCCGTCAGTTTCACCTGACTCTTTTGCCAAAGTTTTCAAGTATGTATGGAGAAATATATATATATATATATATATATATATATATATATATATATATAGCAGGCATATCATTATTTTAGCCATTATTTTTAGCCATTATTTTAGCAATGCCTATCACTACAACAATACTGCCTCCCTCCTGATTTTTTGGCAGGCAGTATTTAATCGGTAAAGTGGATTTCAGTTTTAATTTATCCGGAATTCAGTCCAGTTGAAATTTTCAAGAAAAGGGCTTGATTTCATACTGTTCCTTGCTCCTGTGTTAAAACCATCGGCAGATCAGTTGCAAGACTCCATCGTATTTCTTGCAGGCCTATGCGTACTGGCGTAGAATCCGGACAGTAACTGACATTTGCGATTGTACTTTCACACGGTACCTTTAATCTTCTTTCAGATGTGAAACGAACAATTTGTAGATCGTGGAGGAATTAACAAGAAACCAGACTAGCTTGCTTTTTATACCGCATCACAAAGATCACTGATTGCAAACGAAATGTAGACTAACTAATTTTGGGGAAATATTTGAAAAAGTCACTATAATCCTCATTGGAAATTGATACAAAAATCCACTTTTCAATAATGACAGTACACCAAACTGAAGGGCTGTTCACCTGATGGGGGC
>CM055830.1:6101999-6118158 GCA_029582265.1 Zoroaster sp. YZ-2022 | reverse complement strand
CCCCTTTTTTCCCATGTGCGGCGGTACAGCCTGGGTTGATTGCAAGTATCCCAAGAGAGTTCAATTGACTCAATGCTGAATAAGATAAAGCTGCACTGGTACATGGAGCGTTGTGAAGATTGAGTAGTTCATTGCGGCTATAGGAAATTTTATGGAGCTGGAGTGGCGTTTTGGTGTGGATCAGTGTTTCAGGTCCAGGGTTTGGGTTTATGTCACCAGAAATTAAGAGTTCCAGGTGAAAGGTGGCAGATGAATTATCATAGTATGATATGGATTCTCAGAATTCTAAGATGGCGGATCTTGGGTGAACAATCTGTAGATTGCATCTTGTAGCCATCTTCTGATGAGTCATTGAGACACAATGGTCTGGATAGCAGGTAGAATAAACAGGATAGAACCTCCATTGTCTGATCACAAAGTTGTTGATCCAAACAAAAGGCTTGTGGTCAAGCTACAGGTTATAATCTCTATTACAGGTTATAATCTAAATCAGAGTTGACTGCACAAATAAATGAAGATCCAAAATGTATATACACTCAACAGTAAAAACTTTCTGGAGACAGACAAAAACAACAGTTTTTCACTTATTATAAGAAAACAAATGTACAAATACTCACATAAAACGTCCAGTAGATTCCAGATGTAATAAGAAATCCACTAGTATAAAAATGAAGACAAACTTGTAGCTACAAAACACTTACTTAGCACAAAAACTGGAGAGCTGTTATGAGTGGCTGCTTGCTAGGCGCTCAACTTGCTAGGCGCTATGGGGTTGTCACATATACACTGTAATAGAGGACAATCTGTACGAAAGTGTGTTCTTAATGTTTAAATTTAGTTATAACATTCATAACTACAAGACCAGAACTTCAACCAACATTCATCTTCCAAAACACAGGACACAAAATTTTCAACTCACAATTCGATATACTGGTGCAATCAACTAGAACAAGCTTCCCAGTGATATTAGAAACTCGTGTACACTTAATGCATTTAAATACAAAATTAAAATGTACCTATAAAATTGTAAACTACTTATGTGCATTATCTTAGTAAGTTTGTTAATTGTTATCATAGTACCCTAGTTAGACTCGTACAATTTGCAGTTTATTCATGACTAGTGTTTGCTGTTTTTTGTATGTCCATCTGACCGTTTGTCCGTCTTGTCCAAGTATTATTATATGGCATATCCCAACTCAAACAACGACATTATATGGTACATCATTAGGTTTTTTTCCCTTCATGACATAAGGTACACCATTGGGCCTATCATAATTGGTGTATTTCCTGTAATAGACATTGTACCATGGTACAACCAGTACAACACTGTACTCCCACCAAGGTCAAACTTCTTGATCCCATTATCAGTCTGGTAGAACCAACTAACAACTTTGTTTATACCTTGGTTTACTAACAGGCTAAACAAAAGGGTGTTTGCTGGCTCTGACAGTCCACTTCATAATTATGCTGGTGTTGGTGGTGGAGTGTAGCCTGAGTGTAGCCTGATTAATCTGTTATCACTTCACTGCTTCTTTCAGTACATATGCCAATGGTAGGCAACCAGCACAATACTTAATGACACTTATCGTATTTGTCCGAGTAATGATTCGCCAGGGATCTCATACAGACAAATTCTTTACTCTGGAATTGACGAGTGGTGTGGATGGCTCAATAAATAGACCGATCCATTAAGCCCCGCCCCATTACGTGCTATTTCACAACGGTTGACGTCATGAAATTCGCTTCGCTTTTGCATTCGCAAGAAGTATAAACCAATACCTTGACTGGGGTCGTTTTTGCAGGCCCTTGTGTTTGTTTGTTTGTTTGTTTTCTCAGCGATTAGAATTTAGAGAATTATTCTGCATCTTTAAACCAGTATTCAATCTCATGTCTGTGTTGTGCCTTTGTGCCTTTTTATTTGATTTACATAGGCCCAGGCCTACATATATATTTTTTATGTCTGACTTCTTAATTATTATGTTTAGTGATATCCATTTGTCCATTAATATAGTTTATGTAACGTTTTTTATGTGACACGGTATATCTGCTTATTACCTGGGGACAAATTCATAGCACTGCTTACCGGTAAGTAATTTTTGGCAGAAGAAATCTGGGCGCAATTTCATAGAGCTGCTAAGCAGAGAATTTTTGTAAGCAATATAAAACAGACTACCAGCCAAATGCATACATTTTGTATGAAAGTTTGGCTGGTAACCAAAGAAACTGCTACAAATTGTTCTGATGAAAGATTTTATCTGCTAAGCAGTTCTATAAAACTGGCCCCTGCTAGACTTAAGCGTATTTCACAGGTTAGCAAGATCATTGGGTGATTCGCTTGAGCGTTCACCATGGCATTGTATTGTTACGTCACAATAATCATACAGGCAGTATCGGCCAGCATGTCAGAGTGCGTTTTCTATGCTTAACAGTGTAACTCGTAAGCGGTCTATGAAATGAAAATTGCAACAGTAAGCAAGAAATTGGTTGTTGAAATATGGCCCTGAATTATACATTTGTTTTTGGTGAAATTAATATAACACACAAATCTGAGTCTAATAAATGTATTGAATTATATAATAGCCTCATCTGTTTCAGGAAAGTAAATAATTATTACGAATTTTTGTTTTCAATACTACGTGGGCATTGGAATAATTATTTATTATTCAAAAGTGTTTATTTGTTTTGAAACAAAAGTTAAAAGGGTCTATGAAGTGTGTTTTTGTCTTAATTTATTTGTTATACGATCAGAGCCACTGATCGAAACGTCGAGTTGTACCCCAGTTCTTTTCAGAACTAATTACTACTCAATTGAGATTCCACATGGTGTCACCGCAATTAGTCTTACTTATCATTCTCACCATGCAAAGCTACAAGTTTTACCCAAACAAAACAAATTTAAGTTTGTTTTGTGTCTTGAGTGGATTTTTTTTATTTACGCTAGGCGGCATGGTCTGGTGCCCAGAGGCGGTACGCAGGCGCGGATCCAGGGTGGGGCTGGGGTAAAGTACGTGCCCCGGTAAATTGAGTATTAAAAAAAAAATTATAAAAAAAAAGGAAAAACAGAGGGAAAAAAAGAGGGGGAGGTCAGAGAAAAGGAGGAGTAGCCTAAAAAAAATACCGGCGACAATATTAAACATTTGCTGTGTCTACTTTTGGCATAAAATAAATACTGAAAAATGCAACAAGAAAAAAAGGTTATCAATCATGCCATGGAACTGAAACCCTTTTGAGAGAAAGCTGAAGTATTTCCCGGAGCTCGGGGATTTAACCTCTCCATCTCAACATCTAATCCTCTTTGGGGAGTTTATTACCGGTTAAATGGCCACAGCCAGCAGGGAAACAATTGATCACTTGACTGAATGATTTGCTGTTTTGCCAAAATCCTTTGAGTGGCCTAAACGCACACATTCTTTTCAATTAATAAAATATCCAGTGCCATCATGTCCAGTAATGAAACCATTATTTTTTTGATCGTTGAAATTGGTGCCACAAACAAAATAATAGACCTTGGCTTTTAAAAGAGAAAATCGTCTCATCATGATAAAGTTGTATTTGTACCCAAAAACCACGAACGTTCTTTGACCAAAGTACAATGTACATGACGTAGTATACTTCGTTTGAGCAGCTTAATTCCTTTCCAGTGAATATAGCCTTGAATGCAAGGTCAGTGATGCATCTCAACAAAATTAATGGTCGTATCTAATCTCTCCGTTAGTTACTAGTTAGTAAGTTTTGTTTATAGGCCTGCTTCAAACGTCGAACTTTGCCGTATCTAATTCAAATAATGACTCAAAATGTACATTACATGTAATAAGGAGAAACTGCTGGAACAGTTCAACAATGAGTCTTTTTCAGCAGGTCGGAAACGCATGAGAAAGGTGGCTTTTCCCGATAAGTTGAAGAGGCTGCTTTGACCTGGTTCAAAGCTGTACGAGCCGAAAACATTCCGATTTCGGGTCTAATTCTTCAAGAAAAGGCCAGGCCTTTGGCAAAGAAGTTAGGACATCCAGACTTCAGCTGCAGTGATGGGTGGCTTGACCGTTTCAAAACACGCCAAGGCTAACGTCAACGCGGTGCTGGAAATGCGCTCAATCCTTTTTTTGTTACTAGCTCTGTTGCGTAGCCAAATCTCACACCAATGAGTTGTATAAGGTAGGTCATCATTGATTTCGAAAGCGTTAACAATAATTTTATATTTTTTGGAAAACTTTAAAAACAAAAATCATGCCATTTGAAACAAATTAATAAATATGTAAGACGTTTGTAAATAAATTTTAAAATGTTGTATCTGTGTGCTTAATTCCCCGTGCTACTAAAGGTTACTTTGCGGGCGTACGATAATTTATGCACACAAGGGGGGTGGGGGGTAAAATGGCGACCTCGGCTAACTCGAACCTCCGCATAAGTCGAAGTTTGAGTTCATTCCCCTGAGATTTGACTTATCGAGATTTCACTGTATTTGAATTAGACACGGCAGAAAGTCGACGTTTACAGCAACTGACTTCTGCCGTAAGTTCGACAGGCAGGTCTTGCCGCTCTGAACGCCAGCTCGTCTCTGGACTCTTTCATGAAGAGATGTTTTCAGTGGTGATATGGGGTTTCAAGCCAATGCTCCCTATATCAAAGATGTGGTTCTAACCAGTGTGAAGTATAATTTCTCGATGGACTTTCAGGCCAGTCTCGGTTAGCCCTTAGCAATCTTCTGAGGAACTGATTGATTTATTTTAGTCAACCCATTCTTAAAGATCAATTCTTCCTCCACGAATTTAGTTAATGGAGATGACTTCACAAAGTTTAACACAGCCTCATTATGGCAATTAATTGATTGCAGTTTCTTTTATATTATATTTGATTTTCCACAGAAGCTTTGATAAAAAATATCCAAGGATGTGTCTCATAAAAGGTTGATAAAAAGGATTAAAAATAAGGGTGCAGAGTAAAAATAAAGCCACCATCCAAGGTGAACAGCGCCTTCAGTTTGGTGTACTGTCATTATTGAGAAAAGTGGATTTTTGTATCAATTTCCAATGAGGATTATAGTGACTTTTTCAAATATTTCCCAAAATTAGTTAGTCTACATTTCGTTTGCAATCGGTAGTCTGTGATCGGGTGCAAAGCAAGCTAGTCTGGTTTCTTGACCCACCCTCCACGTCTACAAATTGTTCCGTTTCATCTGAAGAAGGGTCGGGGTACCGTGTGGAAATTACAATCGCTGATGTCAATTTACCGTCGGATTCTACGCCAGTACGCATAGGCCTGCGAAGTACGATGAGTCTTGCAACTGATCTGCCGATGGTTTTAACACAGGCAAGGAACAGTATGAAATCAAGCCCTTTCTTGAAAATTTCAACTGGACTGAATTCCGGATAAATTAAAACTGAAGTCAAAACTGCAAATTAAATGCCAAAATCGGGGAGGAGAACTGATATTGTTGTAGTCATGACATTGCTAAAATAATGGCTAAAATAATGGCTAAATAATGATATATATATATATATATATATATATATATATATATATATATATATATATATATATATATATATATTCTCCATATAATCTTGAAAACTTTGGCAAAAAAAAAAGTCAGGTGAAACTGGCCAGGAATCGCCTCAGATTGCACCACCAGAGCATCCAGAACTAAAATTTAGCGGCCCCGGACCCAACGTTGTAGGTCTTCGCGCTTCGCGCTCGCATTTAATAATAATAATAATAATAATAATAATAAAGATTTAGAAGCGCACATATCCACCCTGCTGGGCGCTTTAAGGCACAAAACAAAGAAAAACATGATTACAAACAATATACAATGTTAGCATAGGAAAAAAAATGTTCGTGTTGGGTGTGCCCCCCGTCTAAAAAATTCCTGGATCCGCGCCTGGTACGGGTACCAGTTTAACCATGAGTGCGTCGAGTCATCACATGTGCTGTACATAATATACAATTAGGCCTACTTCAAACTAGATTCCTCCAGAGAACAAAGCAAACAAAGGTTTTCATCTTTTGCTAATGCTAATGCTAATGCTAATGCTAATGCTAATGCTAATGCTAATGCTAATTTTAATTCTAATACTAATGTTAATTCTACTTCTAATGTTAATGCTAATGCTAATGCTAATGCTAATGCTAATGCTAATGCTAATGCTAATGCTAATGCTAATGCTAATGCTAATGCTAATGCTAATAATTAATGCTAATGCTAATAATAATGCTAATGCTAATAATAATGCTAATGCTAATAATAATGCTAATGCTAATATAATGCTAATATTAATATAATGCTAATAATGCTAATAATAATAATAATGCTAATAATAATAATAATGCTAATAATAATAATAATGCTAATAATAATAATAATGCTAATAATAATAATAATGCTAATAATAATGCTAATAATAATGCTAATGCTAATAATAATAATAATGCTAATAATAATGCTAATGCTAATAATAATGCTAATGCTAATAATAATGCTAATGCTAATAATAATGCTAATGCTAATAATAATGCTAATAATAATGCTATGCTAATGCTAATAATAATGCTAATGCTAATAATAATGCTAATGCTAATAATAATGCTAATGCTAATAATAATGCTAATAATAATGCTAATGCTAATGCTAATAATAATGCTAATTAATAATAATGCTAATGCTAACGCTAATCCTAATGCTAATATTATTAATATAATGCTAATAATGCTAATAATAAATAATGCTAATGCTAATAATAATGCTAATGCTAATAATAATGCTAATAATAATAATAATGCTAATGTTAATGCTAATTAATAATAATGCTAATGCTAATAATAATGCTAATGCTAATAATATTAATATAGATATAATAATTCTAATAATAATAATAATGCTAATAATAATAATAATGCTAATAATAATAATAATGCTAATAATAATAATAATGCTAATAATAATGCGTTAATGCGTTAATGCTAATGCTAATGCTAATGCTAATAATAATGCTAATGCTAATAATAATAATGTTAATGCTAATATTATTAATATAATGCTAATAATGCTAATAATAATAATAATGCTAATAATAATAATAATGCTAATAATAATAATAATAATGCTAATAATAATAATAATGCTAATAATAATGTTAATGCTAATAATGTTAATGCTAATGCTAATAATAATGCTAATGCTAATAATAATGTTAATGCTAATAATAATGCTAATGCTAATAATAATGCTAATAATAATAATAATGTTAATAATAATAATAATAATGCTTAATGCTAATAATAATAATGTTAATGCTAATATTAATGCTAATGCTAATAATAATGTTAATGCTAATAATAATAATGCTAATGCTAATAATGCTAATGCTAATAATAATGTTAATGTTAATAATAACGCTAATGCTAATAATAATGCTAATGCTAATAATAACGCTAATGCTAATAATAATGCTAATACTAATAATAACGCTAATGCTAATAATAATGCTAATGCTAATAATAATGCTAATGCTAATAATAATGCTAATAATAATGCTAATGCTAATGCTAATATTATTAATATAATGCTAATAATGCTAATGCTAATAATAATGCTAATGCTAATAATAATGCTAATGCTAATAATAATGCTAATGCTAATAATAATGCTAATATTATTAATATAATGCTAATAATGCTAATGCTAATATAATTAATATAATGCTAATAATGCTAATAATGCTAATAATGCTAATAATAATAACAATGCTAATAATGCTAATAATAATAATAATGCTAATAATGCTAATAATAATAATAATGCTAATAATGCTAATAATGCTAATAATGCTAATAATAATGCTAATAATGCTAATAATGCTAATAATGCTAATAATGCTAATAATGCTAATAATGCTAATAATGCTAATAATGCTAATAATGCTAATAATGCTAATAATGCTAATAATGCTAATAATGCTAATAATGCTAATAATGCTAATAATGCTAATAATGCTAATAATGCTAATAATGCTAATAATGCTAATAATGCTAATAATGCTAATAATAATAACAATGCTAATAATAATAATAATGCTAATAATGCTAATAATGCTAATAATAATAATAATGCTAATAATGCTAATAATGCTAATAATGCTAATAATGCTAATAATAATAATAATGCTAATAATAATAATAATGCTAATAATAATAATAATGCTAATAATGCTAATAATGCTAATAATGCTAATAATGCTAATAATGCTAATAATGCTAATAATGCTAATAATGCTAATAATGCTAATAATGCTAATAATGCTAATAATGCTAATAATAATGCTAATAATGCTAATAATAATGCTAATAATAATGCTAATAATGCTAATAATGCTAATAATGCTAATAATGCTAATAATGCTAATAATGCTAATAATGCTAATAATGCTAATAATGCTAATAATGCTAATAATGCTAATAATGCTAATAATGCTAATAATGCTAATAATGCTAATAATAATAATGCTAATGATGCTAATAATAATGATGCTAATGATGATGCTAATGATGCCACGATGCTAATGATGCTAATGATGCTAATGATGCCAATGATGCTAATGATGCTAATGATGCTAATGATGCTAATGATGCCAATGATGCTAATGATGCTAATGATGCTAATGACGCTAATGATGCTAATGATGCCAATGATGCTAATGATGCTAATGATGCTAATGATGCTAATGATGCCAATGATGCTAATGATGCTAATGATGCTAATGATGCTAATGATGCTAATGATGCTAATGATGCTAATGATGCTAATGATGCTAATGATGCTAATGATGCTAATGATGCTAATGATGCTAATGATGCTAATGATGCTAATGATGCTAATGATGCTAATGATGCTAATGATGCTAATGATGCTAATGATGCCACGATGCTAATGATGCTAATGATGCTAATGATGCTAATGATGCTAATGATGCTAATGATGCTAATGATGCTAATGATGCTAATGATGCTAATGATGCTAATGATGCTAATGATGCTAATGATGCTAATGATGCTAATGATGCTAATGATGCTAATGATGCTAATGATGCTAATGATGCTAATGATGCTAATGATGCTAATGATGCTAATGATGCTAATGATGCTAATAATAATAATAATAATAATGCTAATAATAATAATAATAATGCTAATAATAATAATAATGCTAATAATGCTAATAATGCTAATAATAATAATAATGCTAATAATAATAATAATGCTAATAATGCTAATAATAATAATAATAATGCTAATAATAATAATAATAATGCTAATAATAATAATAATAATGCTAATAATAATAATAATGGTAATAATAATAATAATGCTAATAATGCTAATAATGCTAATAATAATAATAATAATAATGCTAATAATAATAATAATAATGCTAATAATAATAATAATGCTAATAATGCTAATAATAATAATAATGCTAATAATGCTAATAATGCTAATAATAATAATAATGCTAATAATAATAATAATGCTAATAATAATAATAATGCTAATAATAATAATAATGCTAATAATAATAATAATGCTAATAATAATGCTAATAATAATGCTAATGCTAATAATAATAATAATGCTAATAATAATGCTAATGCTAATAATAATGCTAATGCTAATAATAATGCTAATGCTAATAATAATGCTAATAATAATGCTAATGCTAATGCTAATAATAATGCTAATGCTAATAATAATGCTAATGCTAATAATAATGCTAATGCTAATAATAATGCTAATAATAATGCTAATGCTAATGCTAATAATAATGCTAATGCTAATAATAATGCTAATGCTAACGCTAATCCTAATGCTAATATTATTAATATAATGCTAATAATGCTAATAATAATGCTAATGCTAATGCTAATAATAATGCTAATGCTAATAATAATGCTAATAATAATAATAATAATGCTAATGCTAATGCTAATGCTAATAATAATGCTAATGCTAATAATAATGCTAATGCTAATATTATTAATATAATGCTAATAATGCTAATAAGTTGAGCGCCTAGCAAGCAGCCACTCATAACAGCTCTCCAGTTTTTGTGCTAAGTAAGTGTTTTGTAGCTACAAGTTTGTCTTCATTTTTATACTAGTGGATTTCTTATTACATCTGGAATCTACTGGACGTTTTATGTGAGTATTTGTACATTTGTTTTCTTATAATAAGTGAAAAACTTTTGTTTTTTTGTCTGTCTCTCCAGAAAGTTTTTACTGTTGAGTGTATATACATTTTGGATCTTCATTTTATTTGTGCAGTCAACTCTGATTTAGATTATAACCTGTAGCTAGAGATTATAACCTGTAGCTTGACCACAAGTTTTGTTTGGATCAACAACTTTGTGATCAGACAATGGAGGTTCACATCCTGTTTATTCTACTCCTGCTATCCAGACCATTGTGTCTCAATGACTCATCAGAAGATGGCTACAAGATGCACCCACAGATTGTTCACCCAAGATCCGCCATCTTAAATTCTTGAGACGTCCTATATCATACTATGATAATTCATCTGCCACCTTTCACCTGGAACTCTTAATTTCTGGTGACATAAACCCAAACCCTGGACCTGAAACACTGATCAACACACCCCAAAACGCCACTCAGCTCCATAAAATTTCCTATAGCCGCAATGAACTACTCAATCTTCACAACGCTCCATGTACCGATGCAGCTTTATCTTATTCAGCATTGAGTCAATTGAACTCTCTTGGATACTTGCTAATCAACCCAAAACATACCGCCGCACACATAGAGGTAAAAAAGCTGGTCGCCGTAGAATGGACATCCTTACACAACTAGCACTCCTGCCTTATCAACCCCCAGCAGTGAACTTAACCACATCAACAAGCGACATTGGCATAACTTCAACTCCAAAATGTTCATGATGAGTCTAAACTTCAGCTCTGTGTACTAAACATCTAATCCATATGTAACAAATCGGATGAATTTGTTGACTTTGTACTTCAAAACAATTTGGATCTTGTTGCCATAACCGAGACATGGTTTAAACCCGATGATGACTTAATACCCCGTGAGTGTACTCCTGCTGGCTACTCTCTCCATCATATCCCCAGACCAAAAAGACCGGTGGAGGGGTTGCACTTTTAGGTCCAGTTTATCTGTCAGTATGAAAAGTGTTAACATTGACTACCTAACATTTGAATCTCTGCATGCTGAGGTAACGTGCAACTCTAGATCTGTTCGCCTTGTTAATATTTATCGACCAGAAAGGGATGTTGATGGTAAACATGTAAACTTCTCCAGTTTTCTGCAGGAATTTGAGAAATTAATTGTGGATTATCTCTGCACCCATCTGACATTATTTTAACCGGCGATTTTAATATTCATATGGACATCTCTTCAAACAATTATGCGAATCAGTTTAAAGATCTGCTCTCTGCTCATGGACTTATCCAGCATATCACAGCACCCACTCATCGATATGGTCACTGTCTTGACCTCATGATAACGCGTGAAAATACTTCACCTCTTATCTCGAATATAACTATCCATCCCGGCTTATCTGATCATTATGCAATCATGGCAGATATGAACCTTAAAAAACCTCCCATGCCTACCATTTCTGTAACTACTGCCACTGGAAAAATGTAAATATTAGAGATTTATGTCATGATCTTGAATCTCAACTGGAAAATGTAAACCTTGAAGATGGTGAGCTGGATTCTTGTGTCAATCTATTTGAATCTACTGTCCGTAACATCTTGGACGATCATGCTCCGCAAAAACTAGAACTGTAAAACTACAATCTGAATCCCCTGGTTCAATGATGATATTCGTGCTGCAAGGAAAATCTGTCGTCAACTTGAACGAAAATGGCGTGACAATGGGAAACTTGGAGTACATCGGCAAGAATACTGTAACCAACGAGATATTGTGAAGAACATGATTAACCAGGCCAAAATAACTCACTACTCATCTCTTGTGGAAGAGAACTCTGGCGATCAGAAAAAACTCTTTAACATTGTTGAAAAGCTGTTTACAAACCCCAAAGCTCCAGTGCTTCCATCTACACACCCAATCAGGACCTCGCTAATGAATTTTCAAACTTTTTGTCACAAAATTGAGAATATCCGTCGTTATTTTCCCCAGTACCTGTCATTCTATCACAAACACCATCACGCAAGGATCCACAATGTAGACTGTCTATGTTTGAGCCTACTAGTGTTACGGAGATCAAGAAACTCATCATGAAATCGCCATCAAAATCGTGTGAACTTGATCCAGTGCCAACTTCGCTAATAAAACAAAATATTGATGTGTTTGCTAAGTATATCACAATTATTGTAAACAGATCTTTCTTCCGGTTGTTTCCTGATAGCCAGAAGATTGCTCATGTTAAACCACCCTGAAGAAACCCACTTCGACAAGGAAGCTAAAATTACTGACCGGTAGCGAATTTAAAGTACCTTGAAAAACAATCGAGCGAGTTGTTTCATCACGGATCTCTGACCATGTTCGTGTGAATAACCTGTCGGATACATTTCAGTCAGCCTATAAACCATTTCATGGAACGGAAACTGCTCTTCTCCGCGTCAACAATGACATTTTATCTGCCATGGATGATGGAAAAGCACTGCATTAGTTTTGTTAGACTTAAGCGCTGCTTTTGACACGGTCGATCACAAAATCCTTCTCTCCTGCCTGCAATATCATCTTGGAATACATGACACAGCCCTGGATTGGTGTAAGTCCTACCTTTTAAATAGGCCTCAGCATGTTTGTATTGGTAATGCCACCTCCGAGCCTGTTATTCTTGACTATTCTGTACCCCAAGGCCCGTGCTCGGCCCACAGTGGTTTACTGTTTATACGTTTCCAGTTCGTGATATCATTTTGAAGTATAATTTAAATTACCATGTCTCACGCTGATGACACGCAGCTCTACATTACTTTTAAATCTTCTCAAGAACCTGCCGATTCCTGCATTACAACACTGGAGAAATGTATTCAAGAGATTCGAAGTTGGTTGCGACAAAACTTCCTGAAATTGAACGACGAAAAACAGAATTTGTTCTATTTGGATCACGTCAGCAATTGTCTAAAGTTTCTCTTCCATCTATTGCAGTGGTGACTTCGCAGATAACCCCTCATCACAAGCACGTAATTTGGGTGTTATATTTGACTCGACAATGACTTTAAAACCTCATATCTCCAACATTGTTCGTATATCATCATTTCATATCAGAAATATCAGCCGAATAAGGAAATACTTGAATAAAAGTGCTACTGAACAAATTATTCATGTGTTTGTCACATCACGTCTCGATAACGGGAATGCTCTACTCTACGGTCTCCCGCAGAATCAAATATCTCGTCTTCAGAACATACAAAACACAGCAGCTCGTGTTGTGACTTTGTCCAAAAAGTCATGCCATATCACGCCAATCTTGAAAGAACTGCACTGGCTTCCTGTTTCACAGAGAATTGTTTTTAAACTTATGCTAATTGTTCACAAATCTTTTAATAACATTGCTCCAATTTATATTTCTGAACTGCTTAAAGTCTACACTCCATCACGCAATTTGCGCTCCAGCAACATGTCACTCCTAAAGGAACCAACATCAAAACGGAACTGGGTGTGATAGGTCTTTTTCTGTCGCGGCCCGAGACTCTGGAATCATCTTTCAACTAAACTCAAATCTTGTCATAGTATAACTAGATTTAAGTCGATGCTTAAAACTCATCTTATGTCACAATTCTTCAAAGATGATGTATATTTGTAATTCCATTGTAGGTACGTGTATCTCAGTACATAATTTTTCCCTATGTTATCATTGTATATTGTTTGTATTCATGTTTTTATCTTTGTTTCCGCGCCTTGAGCGCCCAGCAGGGTGGATATGTGCGCGCTATAAATCTTTATTATTATTATTATTAATGCTAATAATAATAATAATGCTAATAATAATAATAATGCTAATAATAATAATAATGCTAATAATAATAATAATGCTAATAATAATGCTAATGCTAATGCTAATGCTAATGCTAATGCTAATAATAATGCTAATGCTAATAATAATGCTAATGCTAATATTATTAATATAATGCTAATAATGCTAATAATAATAATAATGCTAATAATAATAATAATGCTAATAATAATAATAATGCTAATAATAATAATAATGCTAATAATAATGCTAATGCTAATGCTAATGCTAATGCTAATAATAATGCTAATGCTAATAATAATGCTAATGCTAATAATAATGCTAATGCTAATAATAATGCTAATAATAATAATAATGCTAATAATAATAATAATGCTAATGCTAATGCTAATAATAATGCTAATGCTAATAATAATGCTAATGCTAATAATAATGCTAATGCTAATAATAATGCTAATGCTAATAATAATGCTAATGCTAATAATAATGCTAATGCTAATAATAACGCTAATGCTAATAATAATGCTAATGCTAATAATAACGCTAATGCTAATAATAATGCTAATGCTAATAATAACGCTAATGCTAATAATAATGCTAATGCTAATAATAATGCTAATGCTAATAATAATGCTAATAATAATGCTAATGCTAATGCTAATATTATTAATATAATGCTAATAATGCTAATGCTAATAATAATGCTAATGCTAATAATAATGCTAATGCTACTAATAATGCTAATGCTAATAATAATGCTAATATTATTAATATAATGCTAATAATGCTAATGCTAATATAATTAATATAATGCTAATAATGCTAATAATGCTAATAATGCTAATAATAATAACAATGCTAATAATAATAATAATGCTAATAATGCTAATAATAATAATAATGCTAATAATGCTAATAATGCTAATAATGCTAATAATGCTAATAATGCTAATAATGCTAATAATGCTAATAATAATGCTAATAATGCTAATAATGCTAATAATGCTAATAATGCTAATAATGCTAATAATGCTAATAATGCTAATAATGCTAATAATGCTAATAATGCTAATAATGCTAATAATAATAACAATGCTAACAATGCTAATAATGCTAATAATGCTAATAATAATAATAATGCTAATAATGCTAATAATAATAATAATGCTAATAATGCTAATAATGCTAATAATGCTAATAATAATAATAATGCTAATAATAATAATAATGCTAATAATAATAATAATGCTAATAATAATAATAATGCTAATAATAATAATAATGCTAATAATAATAATAATGCTAATAATAATAATAATGCTAATAATAATAATAATGCTAATAATAATAATAATGCTAATAATAATAATAATGCTAATAATGCTAATAATGCTAATAATGCTAATAATGCTAATAATGCTAATAATGCTAATAATGCTAATAATGCTAATAATGCTAATAATGCTAATAATAATGCTAATAATGCTAATAATAATGCTAATAATAATGCTAATAATAATGCTAATAATGCTAATAATGCTAATAATGCTAATAATGCTAATAATGCTAATAATGCTAATAATGCTAATAATGCTAATAATGCTAATAATGCTAATAATGCTAATAATGCTAATAATGCTAATAATGCTAATAATGCTAATAATGCTAATAATGCTAATAATGCTAATAATGCTAATAATGCTAATAATGCTAATAATAATAATGCTAATGATGCTAATAATAATGATGCTAATGATGCTAATGATGCTAATGATGCTAATGATGCTAATGATGCTAATGATGCTAATGATGCTAATGATGCTAATGATGCTAATGATGCTAATGATGCTAATGATGCTAATGATGCTAATGATGCTAATGATGCTAATGATGCTAATGATGCTAATGATGCTACTGCTAATGCTAATGATGCTAATGATGCTAATGATGCTAATGATGCTAATGATGCTAATGATGCTAATGATGCTAATGATGCTAATGATGCTAATGATGCTAATGATGCTAATGATGCTAATGATGCTAATGATGCTAATGATGCTAATGATGCTAATGATGCTAATGATGCTAATGATGCTAATGATGCTAATGATGCTAATGATGCTAATGATGCTAATAATAATAATAATAATGGTAATAATAATAATAATAATGGTAATAATAATAATAA
>CM055830.1:6024499-6099499 GCA_029582265.1 Zoroaster sp. YZ-2022 | reverse complement strand
AAGGCTCCATACGAGATGAGTGACAACATAGTCATGAATGCCTTAATGCAGTATGGCACAGTGGTCAATATCCGAAGGCAGTATCACTATTTCGACAACAACATAGAAAATGGAGTCCGAGCTTGCTTCTCAAACACATCAAGAAACCAATCCCGAGCTTTATCAAGGTTGGAAGTTTCAACTTACCGGTACGACATCGGGGACAAGAAAGAACATGCAAAATCTGCCAACAACCAGGGCACATGGCCAGAGACTGTAACCGGCGGGGTCGTTGCTTTATCTGTGGCTCTAGAGAACACCGATCAGACTCCCATGACAAACTGGAGCATCTGAAGAACATGCCCCCGGTAGACAAAGTGTTAGAACATACAAGAGACAGTGACGACGAAAGGGAAAGACAGTTTGAAGAAAACGGCGCTGAAGAAGGGGAAATGGAAGAGGATAGGGAGGAAGAGAAGGAGGAGGAAGAGGAAGAGGAAGAGGAAGGAGAAGAGGAAGGAGAAGAGGAAGGAGAAGAGGAAGGGGAAGAGGAAGGAGAAGAGGAAGGAGAAGAGGAAGGAGAAGATGGAGAAGATTTTGACAACAAATCAACAACCCTCGAGGAAGAATGGGAAGAAACAGAAATTATCATCACAGAGATTAAAAATCGAACGGAAGAAACTACGCCAACCCCACAAGCGAAAGAAGCCAAAAACGAAAACGCAGAAAGGAAGGACAAAGGTACCGCGGAAGGAAGAACAAAAGAGCCAAATAAAACCCAAAACACCCAAAAAGACAAGGCAACGCGAAACGCGATTCTGCAAAAAAGGAGAACGGTTTATGGGATGAGGCAGTGGCCAAAGACCTGAAAGAGAAGAAGCGGCAGAGAGAAACCAACAACAACAAAACAGTCCTCAAACAAAAACGAGCAGAGAATTCGAATACCGACAAGGCCAGCCAAAAATCAGCCGACGATCAACGAGACAACACGCAAGAAACTGAACAAGAACTTAATACCCAAAGCAAAGGTCTAGCTCTACCAGACATGATGGCTAGAAAAATGCTCAAGAAGAAGATTGGATGGGCTGAAGCTGTTAAAAAGAATTTGTCTGAAGACAGGCAAACAACAGAGACAATGACAAACAGCGAAGAAACGGAAGATATGGAACAAGAGACCCAGATTCGAGGAGAACATCATGTATATGAACAACCCCCAAGTCAAGAAGAACTGGTGCCATATGTCAGACAAGGAGTCCAACGATTCAGGAAGAAACGCGGTGGTGGAGCAATCGCAATACAGAAAAGGACCATATCAGATTGGCCCAATACGTCAAGATACGAAAGATAAAGCAAAACAGAAGTAGAATTCAGGACTTCAACACTATTAATGGTGAGGTGTCTTTTTTATTATAAACCGATGTTTAGATTTGTCATTCTTTTTCAAATGGTATACACAATAGCTACACTAAATGTTAATGGACTCAGGAACCCACAAAAGAGGGACATTGTTTTTGAATACCTTTTAAGAAAAAAAAGCGGCCATTGTTTTTCTCCAAGAGACTCATAGTATGGTTAAGGATGAAGCGGAGTGGCGCAAGCAGTGGTGTGGGCAGATCGCTTTCAGCCATGGAAAAAACAACAGTTGTGGGGTTGCTATTCTCACTTCTGAGAAGAGTGGTCTAAATCTCATTAATATTACACATGATTCTAATGGCAGATGGGTCAAAGGCGACATAGGAATGGGTGGAGAGGTGATTAGTATCATATCTATGTATGCGCCAAATAACGCTACGTTACGCAAACGTTTCTTTGTGGAATTTGGCAAGTCTTTTAAAACATTATTACTGACTGTAACTATATTGTTTCTGGTGACCTGAACTGTGATATCAATGCTACGGAATTTATGATCAAAGCAAAACCTCCCTGTTAAATTTTATTCAGGAAAATAACCTCAGTGACACGTGGGCCGCATTACGAAATGAGCCCGGTTTTACATTTTATCATAAAGGGATCAAGAAACCTAGTAGAATCGATTATATTCTCACGTCCAAAACGCTAAGAACTAATTTAAAAGAAATTAGCATTGATTCATCTGGGCTTTCAGATCACAGTACTCTTATACTCAGGTTAGAAAATCAAACTGTTCCTACCGGTAAAGGAAGATGGTATTGTAACAATGAAATACTTAAAGACAGCCAATGTAATTTGAGGTTAGAGTTGTTCTGGAATTTTTGGAAAACCCAGAAAGTTGTTTACGAATGCCCGCTTATTTGGTGGGATTTGGGTAAAAACAGGTTGAAAGAAATTCTTAAAGAGTATGATGGAGAAAAACGATATAAAGAAAGAAAAGAGGAAGACACCTTAAAAAAAGAATACCAAAACCTTATTAGCAATAATTCCGAAGATATTTCATTTAAAATTAGAGATATAGAACAACAAATTAAACTTTATGAGACTGCTAACTGGGAAAGAGCCAAACTCAGGGTCCACGTTAAACATAAGTGTGATATGGAGAAACCCAGCAAATACTTTCTTTCTACTGAAAAACAGAAGAAAAAAAAACAACCTTATAGGGGAATTGAAAAACACAAAAGATCATATAATTAATAAACCCTCAGAAATGGTGGATGCTGTTAGTTTTTTTTATAAAGACTTATTTTCTACCCAAAAAATTAATAATTTTTATCTGCAGAAAATTCTAAATTTGGTCTCAAAATATGAATTTGAAGAAGAATCTGTCCAAAACATGGAGAAAACAATCACTGAAGAAGAACTTTACTTGGCGCTTAAAGATATGGCAACAAATAAAGCGCCGGGATTAGATGGCCTTACGGTCGAATTTTACTTAAATATTTGGCATCTTATTAAGAGTGAATTTCTTGATTTGGTTAATTACTGTTACGAAAAAGGAAAGTTACCAGACTCTATGAACAGAGCATTAATTAGGTTAATTTATAAAAACAAAGGGGAAAGAAGCGAACTTAAGAATTGGAGACCGATCAGTCTCCTCAACGTTGACTACAAGATTATTTCAAAACTTATTACTAAACGCCTCAGAATCATCTTGCCTGAATTAATTGCTGAAGATCAAACTTGCGGGGTTCAAGGTAGAGATATTCAAGATAATTTAATGGTTCTTAGAGATGTTATCGATTATGTGAATTTTTATAACAAGGAAGCTGCTATTATAAGCGTTGATCAAGAAAAAGCTTTTGATCGTATCGAGTGGAAATATATGTTCGCCATGATGGAAAAAATGGGAATACCCTGTGTTTTGAGGCGGTGGATTGAAATATTTTACAAAAATCCAACGGTTACTATTAACGTAAATAATTTTTTCACCGAGCCTTTCCAAGCAACAAGAGGCATAAGACAGGGGTGCCCACTATCCCTCTTTTATATGCCATATGTGTAGAAGGTTTAGCCAATCTTATCCGAGGTAAAAATGGAGTTAAAGGAGTTGGTCTACCAGGCCAAAAAGTTAAATATCAAATTGTTCAGCATGCTGATGATACCAGTATTTTTATTACCGATAACAGTGAGTTTATTTCATTACAAAATATTTTTCATACCTACGGCGAAGGGTCGGGTTCTAAAATAAATGAGCAAAAAACCCAAGGCTTGTGGCTCGGTGCGTGGAAAAATAGGAAAGATAATCCGGGGAATTTCAATTGGAACAACCAAAAGATTAAGATCCTTGGTATTTATTTCGGAAATGGTATTAAACCTGAAGACATATGGCTGGAAAGAGTCAATAAAATAAAAAATGTCCTTAATAGATGGAAAGAAAGGTCACTGACTATGAAAGGGAAAGCGGTGGTTGTTAACAGTCTTATTGGTAGTAGTTTAGCTTATTATGGTTCAGTTATTCCTTGTTCGCAGTACTTGAAAGAAGAAATAGATAGAAGTATTTTCAATTTCTATTGGTCCTCCAAACCTGATAAAATTAAAAGAGATACTATCAGAGGACCACCAGAATTAGGTGGAACCGGTCTAATTAACATAACTTGTAAATTAGATGCTTTGTTGTTAAAATGGCTTCAGAAATACTGTACCAGACACGGAAAATGGAAGTATCTCTTTGACTTTTGGATCAAGCAAACAAACACTGACCAAACACCTGGGTGGTTTGTTTTAACAACCTCAAGTTAATTGGACCTAAATTACCCGTTTTTATAGAGACCTTGTGAAAGCTTTTCAAAAGCAAAGGGTGTTATAAAACTAAATGTGACTTGTATTAATGAAGCTCTCCAAATACCTTTGTGGAACAATACAATTATAACTAATACGGAAAAAACTTGATACAAAAATATTAAAACATCATGCAATGTTATTGCTGGAACATGTTGCCAACAAAGGCAGACTTATATCTCCCCAAGAACTGGCTAAGATATGTAACATAAAGCCAATTAATGCCGGAAAAATAGTGGCAGGTTTAAAGAAACATGTTGATAGTAACTTGTTACAAGAAAACAGAGAAGGTCCAGCTCGTCATGTCAGCAGTTTTTTATATCTCCAAATAGGCGATGAGACAGTTCATGTTGCGAATATTACCGTTAAAAGTATATATAAAAGTATGGTTAGGGAAATGTTCATACTGCCTGTAGTTGAAAAGAAATGGCCAGTTAAACTAAACATTAGCCCACAAGCAATTTTTGACTGGAAAGAGATTTGGCAAAAAGCTAACAATCAAAGTATTGATTTTGATGATAGAGATCTCTGGTATCGTTTACGCCACCGTATCCTCCCAACTAATGATGTTTTACAGAAAATGAAATAGTTTCCAAAGACAATCAATGTGGGTTATGTAAACAAGAGAAAGAAACTATAGAACATGTATTTATATATTGTAAAAATACGTGGACATCCTGGATATTTTTAGAATATGTCCTTCGTAAATATAAGGGTAACAAACATTTTTATCTCAACGATAGCAATAGGATATTGGGATACGGAAAACAAATTGACACTTTTTGCTTAATCTTGATCGCCAAACTTCACAAAACTATCTGGACCTCCAGATGTCTCAATTTAGGTGAAATTAATCCATTGTCGGATCAGATTTTATTGAGAAAGTTCCAACACAACCTGAAAAGAACCATCCTTTTGGAAAAACAGAGACTTACCATAGATAGTTTTGTTAACTTTTATGCAAAAAATCAAGCTTTGTGTCAAGTAAAAGGAGAAAAAGTATTATTTACCTTTTAGTTTTTATCTGTAATTTTACTTGTATAAACATTTGTTAAAGTCTGTATTTTTGTTCTACTCCGTAATTTAGCGCATTCACTGAATTGTAATATATTATTGTAATACTGTGGAATGTGTGGTTGTATGAAATAAAAGGAGACGTATATCTCCACAACAAAAAAAAAAAAAAAAAATAATAATAATAATAATAATAATAATAATAATAATAATGCTAATAATAATAATAATGCTAATAATGCTAATAATAATAATAATAATGCTAATAATAATAATAATAATGCTAATAATAATAATAATGGTAATAATAATAATAATGCTAATAATGCTAATAATGCTAATAATAATAATAATAATAATGCTAATAATAATAATAATAATGCTAATAATAATAATAATGCTAATAATGCTAATAATAATAATAATAATAATGCTAATAATGCTAATAATGCTAATAATACTAATAATGCTAATAATGCTAATAATGCTAATAATGCTAATAATGCTAATAATGCTAATAATGCTAATAATGCTAATAATGCTAATAATGCTAATAATGCTAATAATGCTAATAATGCTAATAATGCTAATAATAATGCTAATAATAATAATAATGCTAATAATAATAATAATGCTAATAATAATAATAATGCTAATAATTCTAATAATAATAATAATAATGCTAATAATAATAATAATGCTAATAATGCTAATAATAATAATAATAATGCTAATAATAATAATAATAATGCTAATAATAATAATAATAATGCTGCTAATAATAATAATAATAATAATAATAATAATAATAATAATAATAATAATAATGCTAATAATAATAATAATGCTAATAATGCTAATAATAATAATAATAATGCTAATAATAATAATAATGCTAATAATGCTAATAATAATAATAATAATGCTAATAATAATGCTAATAATGCTAATAATGCTAATAATAATAATAATAATAATGCTAATAATAATAATAATAATGCTAATAATAATGCTAATAATAATAATGCTAATAATAATGCTAATAATAATAATGCTAATAATAATAATGCTAATAATAATGCTAATAATAATAATGCTAATAATAATGCTAATAATAATAATGCTAATAATAATAATGCTAATAATAATGCTAATAATAATGCTAATAATAATGCTAATAATAATGCTAATAATAATAATGCTAATAATAATGCTAATAATAATAATGCTAATAATAATGCTAATAATAATAATGCTAATAATAATGCTAATAATAATAATGCTAATAATAATAATAATAATGCTAATAATAATAATAATAATAATGCTAATAATAATAATAATAATGCTAATAATAATAATAATAATGCTAATAATAATAATGCTAATAATAATAATAATAATGCTAATAATAATAATAATAATGCTAATAATAATAATAATAATGCTAATAATAATAATAATAATGCTGATAATAATAATAATAATAATAATGCTAATAATAATGCTAATAATAATGCTAATAATAATGCTAATAATAATAATGCTAATAATAATAATGCTAATAATAATAATGCTAATAATAATAATGCTAATAATAATAATGCTAATAATAATAATGTTAATAATAATAATGCTAATAATAATGCTAATAATAATGCTAATAATAATGCTAATAATAATGCTAATAATAATGCTAATAATAATGCTAATAATAATGCTAATGCTAATGCTAATGCTAATGCTAATAATGATGCTAATGCTAATAATGATGCTAATGCTAATAATGATGCTAATGCTAATAATGATGCTAATAATGATGACGACGACGACGACGACGACGACGATAACGATAACGATAATAATAATAATAATAATACTACTACTACTAATAATAATAATAATATTTTTATTATTAATATTTTTATTATTAATATTAATAATATTAATAATAATATTAATAATATTAATATACACGCTTTTATAAAGCGCATTTCCGAGGGTTGCAATGCGCTATGTCAAGAACAATTCCAGAGAAGGCAAAAAGGAGACAATGAAATGAAAAAGCAGGTGGTAAGTGTCCTTAAGATAAAAACAGATATGATTTGAGTTTACATTTGAATTGGTGAACAGAGTTACAAGTACGAATGTTGAGAGGTAGTGAATTCCAGCATCCGGGTCCAGCTACAGAGAAAGCCTTGTCACCTGCGTGTTTGTATGTACGAGGTATTTTTAGATTCCGCTCCGAGTGGAGGCCGCTTCGGTTAGGTGTGCTGAGATCTAGTGAGTCTGAAATATAGGCCTATTTTGGATGTATGTTCGAAAGTGCTTTGTACATATTCAACGCGGTCTTGAAGATAATGCGTTTTTGAACTGGTAACCAGTGTAACTGTTGAAGAAGCGGTGATGCATGAGAACGTTTGGGTTATATGTGTATGGTACGAGCTGCATTGTTTTGAAACTTTTGAAGGCGAGTGATATCAGATTGTTTCATCCCATTGAGTAGATAATTACAGTAGTCTAGCCGTGAGAGGACGAGAGATCTGACAGCAGCGTGACATGTGTCTGTGTCATGATTTGCAAATCTTGGATATGTTCCGTAGATGATAATTGATTGATTTGCATACATTGTTAACATGGGGGGTCATTGACATAGTACTATCAAACGTAACACCTAGATTTCTCACTGTTGGGGGTGGATTAATTGTGGTGTTATGGGCAGAAAGGGTCATGTGGTTTAAACGTTTCTTATGATGAGAGGAAGATGCAATGAAAAATTCTGTTTTCTCGTGATTGAGTTAAAGTTTGTTCATAGTCATCCAGGAATGGATATCAGTGATGCAGTTTGACAACCTGAACAAGGCGCATGCTGCATCATTGGGAATGGCAGGGTCGAACTCCAAGTAAACCTGAATGTCGTCAGCATACATATGATATCCGACTTCGTGTTGGCGCAGGATATCACAGACTGGGCTGATGTACATGGTAAATGCTTGAGGGCCAATGAGTGATCCTTGGGGGACGCCGTAAAGAAGGATACTCTCGTCAGAGTCTGCCCCAGCAGCATGAGTACGTCTGTTCCGGAAGTATGATCCAAACTATTTGAGGGCAATTCCGGAAATGCCAAACTTATGTTGGAATCGACGCAGCATGATCGCGTGGTCAAGTGTGTCAAACGCAGCAGATAAATCTAAGAGAACCAGGAACACTGCTTTATTACAGTTCAGTGAGTTTAATATGTGGTTCTGTACACACTGAGGGCGCTGTTGTAGCTGCTGACACACATACAGAACAGCTCCAGGAAAGTCGACAAAATGTGTGCATTCATATTCAATTAATTGTCATCATCTCTGGAATTACCTCTCTTCAATCATCACTTCAACGATTGGAACTGTTTTGGACTTGATCGACTCTGGATGGATAGAGAAACTGTACGATGTTGGTTTTTCATCCTATTAACTGTGAGTCTGGTACATCTACATGTCCCTCCGATCTTGTCCCGGGACAACCAACCTAATGAACCACACAAAGGACAAACATACTTATGACATAACTCGATCTGAATAGGAGAGGTGTCGCAGATTATGTCAACGACAAGTATTGCCCCTGGTTTACAATATTCAAGATCTGAGTTTCTTGCACTTAGAAAATTACCTGATCGCTCGACTAAATGTTTATCTCCTGAGCACTTAAAGATCTTGGACTAGAGGTCGACGTGCTGGATGTCACATTAAACATCGCAAAATTCCCCAAAGTGCTCCTATACCCGAGTCTAAAGTAATATCTGTCGATAACATTAACAATATAAAGGTAGCTGTGTGGAACACCCATGCCGTCGGCAACAAATCACTGCTCGTCTGTGACTACATAATTACAAATCACATAGACGTAATATTCCTAACAGAAACATGGCTCGGTAAAGATGATCAAGTCAGCATTAATGAAATCGCCCCACCTGGCTACACGTTCTTCAATATGCCTCGCCCTGCAGATAGACATGGTGGCACTGCTGCAGTTTGCAAGTCCGAATTGAATTTGAGGCCTGTCCCGGTTACATTTGACGTCAGCACATTTGAATATTCAGTAATCTCAGACAGTAAACGGAGTATTCATTATATTATCATATTATATAGACCGCCACCATCTGAAAAGAATCAGTTAAAGACATCCACGTTTTTGACTGATTTTGATAATTTGCTGGATTCTGTAAATCTCCTGCCAGGAAAGTTGCTCATCCTTGGTTATTTTAATGTTCACTTTGACTGTCCAGAAAAGCACGACGCTGCCCACGTGCGATCCTCGCTCACTGCCTATGGACTTATACAGCACGTGTCAGAACCAACTTATACAGCACGTGTCAGAACCAACTCATACACACGGCCACACCCTAGACGGGCTCATCACAAGAAGTGAAGATGTCGGACTACTTACTTCACTACTTACTTCACATAATGTTCATATGAATGGCATCTCAGACCTAGCATGCCTTTTTAACCCATTATTGTTGGCCATCATTGTTGCCACGAGGTAATAAAACAGTCATGAACTGCTAGCAATGTGCGTACACACGACTTATATAATAAACATATACTTAAGTAAAACTTGTAGCTTTGCACGGTGAAGAGGATACGTAAAGACTGTTGACATTAAAAACTTAGTGAAATTTCAATAGTAAAGCATGACACAGAGTGCCACGTAAACACAGGCTAGTGCTAAAATCTCCCAGGTATGCGTCACAGATTTTAAGTTATTAATGAGTAAAAATTTAGGTGACAAAACTTATATCAAACAAGAGCATCTTCCGTGCGGTTATTCGTACGTCATTATTCGTGCCGACGGTGAAATATTTTCATCGTTTACATACAGGGGTGAAGATGCAGTTTTACATTTTTTAAATAATTTGTCGAATGAAGTAGTAAAGATCAATGCGATATTTGCAAACCCTAAAGATTTGATTATGACTAAAAAAGATGAAGAAGATTTAAAAAATGCTAAACAGTGCTGGATATGTGAAAAATCTTATTGGCACGATAACAACAACCCAAAATGTCGTTGTTGGGTTTGTAGAAAAGAAATTGAGAGTGAAAATTTAAAAAACTCTTACACAAAAGTTAGAGATCATTGTCACATCACTGGAAAATATAGAGGCGCGGCACATGATAGATGTAATTTAAAACTAAAAATAGAACCAGGCAAAACATTTATACCTGTTTTTATTCATAATTTACGAGGCTACGACTCTCATCTCATCATGCAAGGAATGAGTCAAACAAAAGGAGAACTAACGTGTATTCCAAACAATATGGAAAAGTATATTTCTTTTTCAAACGGTCAACTACGATTTCTCGATAGTTTTAAATTTTTACCTTATTCGCTCAATAAAATAGTTGAATCGAGTAAATCTTTTCGTATTACGAAATTACACGAACCCGATTTAGAAAAATTTAATCTTTTAAAACAAAAGGGTATTTATCCTTACGAATACATGGATAGTTTTAAACGTTTTGACGAAAAAGAACTTCCTTCACAAGAAAATGTTTACAGTAGTTTAAATAAAGACAGTATTATTAAAGAAGAATATGAGCACGCAAAGAAGGTTTGGGCTAAATTTGATTGTAAAACTCTAGGTGATTATCACGATTTATACTGATGTTTTGTTATTAGCAGACGTTTTTGAAAACTTTCGCGATACTTGTATGAAACAATACGGTTTAGATCCAGCTCATTATTATACGAGTCCGGGTTTAAGTTGGGACGCTTTATTAAAACATTCAAAAGTTTGTCTAGAGTTGTTGACGGATATCGACATGTATTTATTTATAGAAAAAGGTTTGAGAGGAGGAATAGTTATGGTGAGTAATAGATACTCTAAAGCAAACAATCCAAAATGTGAGGGTTACGATCCATCAAAACCAACGAGTTACATTATGTATTTAGACGCGAATAATTTGTACGGTCATGCGATGAGTCGACCTTTACCAACAGGTAAATTTAAAAGGTTATCTCAAGAACAAATTAATGATTTTTATTTTCATAAAAAGAAAAAAGGATTAAAATATGGAAGAGGATATATTTTAGAAGTTGATTTAGAATATCCAGAAAAATTACACGATTCTCATAACGATTATCCGCTCGCGCCAGAGAAATGGATGTCGTCATATCAACTCAAGTTATTGGGTGACAAACCCACCCCAAACATTCAAAAATTAGTCGCTAATTTAGACAACAAAACTAAATACGTTATTCATTATCAGAATTTACAAAAATATTTAGAACTCGGTATGAAACTAACAATTTTTTTTCGCGTTTTAGAATTTGATGAATCACCATGGATGAAATCATACATTAATTTAAACACTGAATTCAGAAAAAATGCAACGTCAGATTTTGAGAAAGACTTGTACAAACTGATGAATAATTAAGTTTTTGGAAAAACGATGGAAAATGTACGAAATCGCATTAATGTGGATCTCGTGAGACCAAACGATGAAAAGGACAAAGAACGCATCTGTAAAAGATTTTTGAAGGCTTTGACTTGGCAGCGATTCATATGTACAAAACAAGTCTCGTACTCAATAAACAGATCTATGTAGGAATGACTATTTTAGAATTAGCTAAACTTTACATGTACGATTTTTATTACAATCATTTAAACAAGAAATATGAAGACAAATGCAAACTACTTTACACGGATACAGACAGTTTAAGTGAAGTTGGGCCCAACGACGTATGTGTGTGTCATATCCCCATTGCCCAGTGCTGCTGTGCCATTGATGCATGCCATGTAACTAAGCCTAGTGTATATAAGTATTGCATCACACACCAACGTTCAGTTTGGAGAACTGTGTTACAATAATTTATTTTATTTTATTTACACTACTTAAGACTTATTGAAAGTGCCTGTGTTTTGAAGTCAATGTATTTGCTTGGAAATTATGTAATGTATTTTGTCTATATTCCTCACCGCCTGCACAATTCTCATCAGACCAATTGTGCAGGTTATAGGTCAAGAATAAATCGTCAGTGTTCTGGCGGAGAGATCATGAAGAATCTGTGTGCCTACCGCTTTGGACCCCCCCTCCCCCACGCTACATATAAGTGCCGGACCCAAACCCCCCTTACAATAAGAAAAACAGAACTTTTGCAGCGCTAAATACGATAGCCAGTAGAGCAAGAATAGCCGGCTATAGCAGCCAAAGTAGATTTATGAAAGAACAATTGGGTATAAAAGACTGGGGTGTAAGCTCCGCCAGCCGTGGCTCCAAACCAAAAATATCGAAAGAGCTACAAGAAAAAGCAGATGAAGCTTTAAAAAAGCTAGAAGCACCGGTAGTTGTTCTCGATAGAACACCTCTTCGTAGAGATATACCGCACGAGTTACCAACTACACCTCAAGAAGAGGATGAATACGAGTATGACTACGATGGTACTCAACTAAGTGATGCACAAGCGTCTGCAACGGAGGTAAATAATACAGTCGAAGAATTTCTTGCTTTTCTCGCGCAAGATGCATCAACTCCAGAGGAAACGAATATATACCGTGAAATATTGGGTTACGTAAATCTTATGAAAACATCGCAAGGACAAAAATTAAAATTTGAAGCTGAATTGTATGCACGAAACAAAAAATTAACAACAGTTAGAGAAAGAATCGCTAAAAATGATATTGGAGATGAAAATGCGATGGAACAACTTGTACAACAAAACGCTGGGGGAAAGAATAAAAACTTTATTTAGAGAACAAGGCGTAACGATCGCTAGTATATTAGGGTTCTTTAGTATGGTCATCGTTACAATCGTCGAATCAATCGTCAATGCAGCAAATTCAGCTTTACCAAAACCTACACCCGCGCCGCCAAAACCTACACCAACGCCCACGCCGCCAGAACCTACGCCTAGCGGCAGTGTAAAAGAGTGGATACAAAAAACATTAAAAAATCTAGCGGGTGTATCAGCAAAACTCGGAGAAAAAGCTTTAGCCGCTTTACCAGGTATTATCGGTGCGGTGATAAGTTGGTTATTTAAAACAGCTTCTGGCATCGTCACATGGACGGCAGAACATTTGTGGCTAGCCTTGACGGGGGTTGGAGTTTTAATTTTAACTTATATGCAGAAAAAACTCTAGTAGAGTAATTCATAAATCATAACGCCAAGTCCACTTAAAATCGCAAAACCAATATAATTAAAGCATTTTTTTCTTCTTGGTGGCTAGCTTGCACATAACCCAGGGTTATTGTAGAGGGAGATTCTTCCAAAGAGTCTTGGGTAGAGTCATCATTCGATTCTTGCACATGCACTTGCGTGGCGGAGCGTTTAGCAGCTAACGGTTGCGTCAATTGTAAAGGTGAAGGAGGATAAGGAATGGAATCTGAATTCACGTCTTGATTCAATCCTAACGATAAATCAGACGTCGCGATTAAAATATTATTGTTGTATCCGACATACGACCCTATACGCATATTCATATCGCTCGGCATCATGTATAATAAATCTCCAACGATAAAATTTAATTGCGTTTTAGTATCTGATAAAGATTTTTGATAGCGAGCGATACTAAATTGTAAATCGACCGGAGAATCAATCTCAGCATCCACTATAATTATTTAAAAATTCACGCTGTGCATCTAAACCGGTGCCGGGTGTAAGAATTCCACTTTTAGCTTGTACTTGAGCCCCCAAAATCGCGTAAACGTACGTTCTTATAGAATCATTAATTCGTTCTATACCGATATCCGTAAAACCTTGAGCTAATTTAGATTCGAGTATAAATTTAACCCAACCTCGTTCAGTTTGAGGAGATTGCTCGATATAACCGACTTGAAAAGAAATTCGATCTTGTCCAACGGGTTTATGGATACCAGTTTTTTCAGCTTGTGCCGGGTCGTAAAAATTCATCATCGGTAAATCTTTTTCATATACGCCGTGTCTAATACGAGTATCGTTAAAGTTTTTACCCGGTACGGGAGTCCATACATTATTATTTTGATAATAAGCCGTACCTAACCCGAGTTTTTGTCTACTTGTTGTTTCCAATTTGAATGGGGGGAAACGTGAAATTCTCTACATATTTTATTATACGCGGTAATGTCTATATTATTTTCGAAGGCGTTCCAAATTGCGTTTGAAGGTTCGGGACAACTCATTTCTTTGAGCATTCGTCTAATTTGATAATAGACGTGAAATCTAAAAAAAACTACGAATCATCAAGTTTGAATGAAACAAATGTTTATTACTCACCCCGCATCCCGTCGTACTGCAGTACGTTACAAAATTTATTTGATTCTGATAAAACTTTATAGGATTGTATTTCCATTCGTTTAATATAACGCTGTTATCAACGCGAGGCAACTTGTACTTGTTAAAAGGGTCGTTGAGTTGTACGTTAAAAAAATCATTTTCATTGACGTAAATATTTAGACTCGTCAAATCGCTAGCATTAAAATTTTGAGGCGCGTTAAAATTTCCAGATTGCGGATACCGTTTCGATAAATTACTCTGAAACGCTAATGGAAAAGACATTTTATAATAAGATAATTTAAAAAAATTAATAATAAAATGTATCACACTTTTGAAATCGAAATTGAAAAAAATAGTGGGTCGGTTCAATTAAATGACGTCATCGATAATCGCGACGGACGACTCGCTATTTCATTACATATCGTTAACATTTGGGTGGGATATTACAATGTGCGTAGAAAAGAAAGAATAATCTATCGTACAGTTGGTGTGCAACAAGATGCCATAAACTTTGTCGAACCGGGGCTTTACAACATTAAAGAAATTATCGATATTATAGTAAAAGACGCGTCTTGGATCACTTTCACCATCGATGAAAAAACAGGTTTTTTCTTGCTAAATATTACTCAAGAAAACAAATCTGTCAAATTTTCTTCCGGGTTAGCTAATTTACTCGGGTTTCACAACGAATTTCTAACTGTGGGAGAATATAGTTTAAAAAAATTGATCTACAACTTTTTAAAATTCTATACATTCATTGCGATCAAATTTCTACGACCGAAAATTATTTTAACGGTAAACCTTGTACTATTTTAAATGCTTTTCCGTTACAAGACAAATCGTTTGGAGAGAGTATGTGGATAGAATATAAAAATCCATTAATGAAAAAGCTTAAAACCGGTACTTTTAACGCATTGAGTTTTCACATTAAAGATTCAAAGGGTAGAGACATAAATAATCACGGTTTCCCCATTATTTTAAATCTAGAAATTATATAAATGGCGAGTATTTATGGTCCTAGTCGTGTGAGCGCGCAAGTTTTGTCTAGCGGTAATAAAAACCAAGATAACTCGTACATTTACGAACATCACGGCTATATAGATAGAGATGAAATTCAACAAAATATAACATTAATTAATTTACCTAGATTTAACATTATACTCGGTTGGCATGGGGTGTTAAAACTTCCCTTTTTTATGTTTGATCAACAACCAACGTATTGTTCGATTTTTACAAAAAAAAATTAAGGTAATAGTCTTTATTCACATTCATCGACAGAAAACTTTCGAGTCAACGCGTATCATATTCCTTCTCCATCGCGAGATAATACATTTATTTTTAATGAAGATGCTCAACAATTAGAATATGAAATGTGCTACATATCTCAAGATGATGCAAACGTTTTTGTAGAGGCAAGCTTTTTCGGCGCTATTAACGCTAAAATCTGTTTCAATATAAAAATAAAAAGTTTACCGTTAAATTAATTTTATTATATAATAAATATGGCAAGCATTTATGGCCCTACTCGTGCGAGCGTAAAGAGTAGTCAAACAAGCGGTGGTATCGTTAGCGACAATAAAAACGTTTTTCATCAAAGAGGACACATTAGTGCGAGTAAACTTTTTACGATCTTTTACAATTTTTTTAAATCGCGAAATAACAACTATAATTTCATGGTATCACGATGTTGCAAAAATAAGTCTATCAACTAGTGAGTTTTCATTTTATTCATTCTATGCTAAAAGTCATAGAGGTGAAAATAATGTTTATTCCTTAGTGAAAAGTGAGCAAAATGATCAAGGTGGTCGATTTTATCCTTTTAACATCAATGATTATGATGATCAAGGTGGTCATTTTGCTTTTTCAAATGAACCAATGTATATAGAATTTGTATTTTGCTTCATTTCAAATTATAGAGATGATATCAAAATCTATATAGAAATGAAGGCTTTTGGAGCTTTAAACACGGGAATATGTTACGATTTAAAAATTAATACTTTGTCATTAAATTAAAAAATATATAATCTTTTATTATTATTAAAAGAATGACTACAGATAATCCTCAAGACTTGGTTCGCTGCCAAGTGGAGCGTTTACAAAAAGAATTACAAGCAGAAAAAAACCAACGCGAGGTTGTATATAAAAAAATAAATGAAATCAATGAAACGTGTGAAAATTTAGATGATTTCATCCAAACTTATAACGACGTAAAAATGATAGCAACGTTTGGTCTGATAATTGCACTAGCCCATGCTGCTGATGTGTATGTCATGCCTTACATCGCTGGAAACGCAGGACAACTTTTTAAAAGGTTTTTCTAAATTAGATTTTTTAAATCTTTTACTATTAATAGAAAACAATGAGCGAAACAAATGTACTTTATCCAGATATACGATATATGAAGGATACTTCCGAAGCAGCATCTGACAATGTTAAAAACGTAAACACATTTCGTTTGCAAAAAGTCGACGATATTCAAAAAGGAATTTTAAAAGAAACAAACGAACACGAGAAAACGTATAAAAAATATAATAAAATCATCAACACTTGTAGTATAGTAAAAACGATAGCTGAATTGGGCTGTATGGGAGCAGGAGCCGTTGGAATCGCCAGTATCGCCAGCGTTGTAGCATCGCCCGTAGGATATGCTTTAGAAGGATTAGCTTTAGGGTTAGGCAGTGCTGCGTGTGCTCTCAGATACGACAAAAATAAATTATTTAAAAAAGCTAAAAACACAATGACATTAGAGTTTTAGCTTCATCTAAACTCAACACGATCGAAAACCACGTTTCAAAAGCCATCGAAGACGGTGTCATTACCCAAGAAGAATTTCATTTAATCTGCGAAGAACGAGATAAATTTTCTAAAATTAAAGAAAATATCCGTACAGCGGCTCTGCCCACAGCGCTTGCGCAGCGTAGCGCTAAAAATGACAATGTCGATAAAAAACAAGATGTTAATTTACATCAACAAAAAAAAGATGTTATAAACTTTAGTGTAAATAAATCCAGATTTAACGAAGATACGCGAGCTACGCCGGCGCTTGCTCCAAGCGCTCCTCCGCCGTATAATTATAATTTTTAGCCTTAGCGGCTACACTAATTTTATATATTTATAGTCACTATAAACGTAGAGTCTTTTCAACCAACTCTATCATCACTAAATTAAATAAACGTCTAGCTCTTCCTTTTACCTGCAAAACTTTGCACATTTAATATCTTTGCACAGTTCGTACATAAACTTATCGATGTTTTTGTACCTTTTTTACATCTTCTACACTCAGTCGGGGGACTTTTTCCACATTTTATTTTCCATCGAGTTTAAAGCGCAACAGCTCACATTTGGTGAGCTAAGTATACAACACTTGGCTGATTTGCCAACTAATAACCATTTGCAGGGAACGATCACTTTCGTTTTTTTTTTATCAATTCCATCACTTTTATTATTAATACTACATAATATACTGAACAGCAAAAGAAACGCAAGTCCGAGGACAGCAAAAGAAACGCAAGTCCGAGGTCTTGTCAAGTTTTCAAACAGAAGACAAACCATTTTGTTTCTAATCACTCATTTAATGAAAAATGCTTTCAATTTGTGAGCTGAAAGTGACTGTTGAAATTGCATTGCAAGATTTTCACATTCAACAGTCACTTTCAGCTCACAAATTGAAAGCATTTTTCATTAAATGAGTGATTAGAATCAAAGTGGTTTGTCTTCTGTTTGAAAACTTGACAAGACCTCGGACTTGTGTTTCTTTTGATGTCCTCGGACTTGCGTTTCTTTTGCTGTTCAGTATATTTTTTACTTTTTTTTAATTTTATCAATTTGTTTTTGGTGATTTTTTTTAGGGTTTTAAATTTAGCTTTCTTCGTTTTGTAAAAAGCTTTCGTCTTTAATATAAGCAGAAATTTTTCCCAAATTACCTACCAACGTAGCAATTTTTAACGGAAAGTTTTCAACATGAGGAGCGTAAAATTGTATTTGTTTTACCAAACATGAAATTTTTAATAAAATGCTAAATAAAGTCACCGCAAACGTGGCAGAATAAGTAGGTATTTTTCCAGGCGGTAAAATACCTAATTCTAAAGCTACGGTGTAAAAACTATCGTTATCGCTATAAAAACTAATGTAATCTAAATTGTACATGTTTATGTCAATTTTCGTGCCGACTTGTGACATTTTTTTAAGTTTAAAAAAATCGCTACTTTCAACTATATAAGGATATTTATAAATACCAGCTTGATCGTCGTCTGGTAAACCAATTGAATTTATTCCGAGAAATTGACAGCGTGAGCATTAGCTCACGCTGTCAATTTCTCGTTTTTTTTCACCACACATTTCGACTGTGCAAGTTTCAATATAAATTCGTTCGTTTTTAACGTAAATAATTATTGAAACTTTTCGTTTAATGTTACGAGTCATTCTTTGTAAATGTTTTAAATTAACCATAAATTCAATTGGTTTTTGACATTTAAATTCAAAAAAGTTTTCTCGATTTAATACTATATTAATTAATATTCTTTCCGTTCGATCCATCGCGCGATAATAAAATCCGTTTTCGTCTACTTTAAAATGAGCCTTCGTCTGAATGCCGGCTAAAATGTCTATTAAAATTTTAAACGTATATCCCACTTTAATTTTCAAATAAAAATCATAGCCCTTGTCTTCGTGATTGTTTCGCGTAGCTACAGCTTGATCGTAATCTTTAAATCTTAAATCATTTAATAAAATGGACTGTCTAGGCATATTTTTTAAAACCGGCGTCATCATTTCATATTCTTTTACATTCTCCATACTCTCTTTTATTATTAATACTACATAATATTTTTTTTAATTATTTTTTTATTTTATCATTTTTTTGGTGATATTTTTTCGCGGGGTGGTTTATTTTTTTTTAATCACCCTGCTAAAACCTAACCTTTGACCTCTTTTTTAAAAATCTTACCTATACCTCATCAACAACCAACTAGTGCGCCATCCAAACTTGACCTTTCATGACCTCTAAACGTCAACAATCCTACATTTATATTTAAAAAAAATCATTTTTATCAAAAATGAGCTAGGTGGCCCAGGAGCCCCATTACATATACTACTTCTGATGATTGGGAGAGACTGTGCTCCCCACAGCTGGAAATCCAAAAAGACCAGAACAATTTCAGGGCTCAACAAAAGTCTAATTTGCATATTACATGCTCCAATAAATATGTCCAAAAAAAGTCTCCGGTTTCTGGTTTTCACACACGTCGCCACCGGACCTGCGCGACGGCATTTTTAATTTGTTTGTTTGTTTGTTTGTTTGTTTTTGTTTTGGAATTATGCCGTGCTGTGCTTTAAACAACTTTTTCACATAGGGGTATGAACGTTTGCCCGATTTGTGAGGCCTCTATTAGCCACCATACTTTGTATAATAAATGGGAAATTTGGTCCCCGCGTATACATGTATCATGTATGTGGGTCACCACACATGTGGGTCACCGCACCGATTTTGAAGCTGGCCAAAGTCAACAAAACTATGAGAAATTGGTGTTACGCCCTCCTACTAGTATAGATCGTGCAAACCATATTTACAACAATAAAGGGAGAAACAACTTTCTTCCTACATTCTTCCGTCAGAAAATACATTTCTTTTCTATTTTTTACCTCATGTTCGGTAAGAGTCGGTAGTGAAATAAGAATGAAACTGACAATGTTTTCGATGGTGCACGTTGGGGTTGGCCGTAAGCGGACCCTGCTGTTTAATAATCTTTATATCGTGATATTGTATCTCGAATTAACCTTAAAATTATTTGAAACAATGCGGCCATTAATTTTGGCCTTAGTTTAAATAAACAGGTATTTTCTGTGAAATTTTATTAGGTTCTAGTAACAAATAACTTGAACTCTGTTCAACACTCTTACTACTTGTAATTACTATACGATTCTTAAACTCGAAAGTTTCAATCGTTATGAATCCATTTCTGGAGTCGGAATAATCTGTTGAAAATTATCACAGGAGATTATAATCTGAGCCCAAAGCGGAATGCGTGTAAAGTTTAAATGCCTAAATTCTTTGTGGCGAATAAAGTGGACTCTTCGTCTAACTGGAAATATACGTTCCTGGCGCTCTCCGTTTTCCATCTGCCCTGTTTGGAAATAAGGAATGGGGGAACATTGGCGTTGAAGGTAGCAGATGCCCCGCCTGATCTCAAACTATGAAGGCCGTAAGTGGCAACGTTGGGGACGATGGTTCGGAGAGCGTCCAGAACTATTTCACGCGTGCGTGTATAGCTAAGTGAATAGGTGGATGGTCTAAGGCCTTTCTTGGAGGCGACAAGCCGGCGGAGAACAGGTAAGGGTGAATCGTCGGGATCGCCTAATGTTGTGAAGTAACGTTCGGCCACTAACACTGGGCAAGTTGGCTTAAACGTTCTGGCAATAACGACTTCCGTTCCTTGCCTGAATTGATCAGTTTTGGATTTTCGAAGATGTATGGTTAGACGGTCTGGCGTTATTTTACAGTCATTTCTATTGATGTTTTTTATGTCGTCGAAACGAAGAAATCCCGCGTATGAGATAAAACATACGAACAGAATACGGAGATCTGCTAGTGTTGCAGAGCTGTGTCCGTGTTTGGTATGTAGCTTTGTCAGAATATCCGGTGTGATGGGGTCTTTCCGTACGGTTGGTGTGGAATTTAGCCTTTTGAAACCCTGCAGAGCCATCTTAGCCATACTGCTGTCTGTTGGTGAAGGCAGACCGGCCAAACTGTGCGCCCACTTGATTGATGCTGCGGCAAACTCAGCGGAGGACTTGGATCCGGTGGTCGACAGATGGGATATGTACAATGCGAAGTGAAACGGGCTGACCGGGAGCATTGTGATGTCCGATTTTGATGAGGCCCAGTTCTCCCACTTGGTCCAAGAAGCCTTGTATTTGGTCGTGGTAGATTCAGCCTTGGCCGACATCAAGAGAGACGGCAACGTGGTGCCCGCTAGTACACGAAGGAATGGGTCGCTGAGGGAGGATGCACGGTTGTTCCATATATCTGTTGGAGGCAAGTAAAATAGAGACCAACAGTACAGTGTGTCAGACGAACAAATGCGTCTGTACGGTGTTAAAGTACACCGGTCTATCGGGTAAGGAATTAGTATCGTGCTACGACCTGCTAGGAGAATACGCGTTGTATGACGAGATATGATTCAGACTGGTATCGGTTCCGCGCTGAGTGCCAGCGCAGCACGTTTAGTGCTGCTACTCGGTGGCCACGAAAAAAAACCTGTGGAGGAAACGTGGGTGCAGCCCGGGCCCTCAGCGAAGGTGCACTCCCCCTGAAACCGATACCGTATACACAATGATGTAAAAGATTGAGTGATTATAGGGAATGGGAGGGTGGGCGTAACTCGTGTAGCAAGGTGTGTCGCTTGACCGAGAGTGAATGCAAAGAACTAAAGCAGCTCTATTTAAGCAGAAATGAATGGACATTCCTTATTGCGTAACGTGTTGAGTGGCGCTGCGAAAAGCCGCCGGAGCGTATAATTACATGTCGTTCAAAAAACGAAAAGAAATTCCACTTTCTTCCTACATTCTTCCGTCAGAAAATACATTTCTTTTCTATTTTTTACCTCATGTTCGGTAAGAGTCGGTAGTGAAATAAGAAGAATGAAACTGACAATGTTTTCGATGGTGCACGTTGGGGTTGGTCGTAAGCGGACCCTGATGAGAAACGCAAAAGAAAGGGTAAAGAAAAGTAAGGAGTTTATGCAGAGGACTGGCCAACATGGAACAATATTGTGCAAGTGACGGCACCAAATGGCCGTGTCGAAGACATTATGGAAAATAACTTGGTATCAAACAACCATGCCCATAAACGTTCAATGCTGGGAATATGTAAAATAATATAACCAACAAATCTGGTGATTCACGGTTGCGAAAGCAACTCAATTTGTTCGATTTCACGCCGGTATCAGATAACCGGGAAATGTATGGATTTGGTGGCTCGGGCACGAATTATGGCATAGCTGTGAAGGGGGATAGTTCAATTTGAACTTAGCTAGGTGTATAAGCAGTGTTGGCAATAGCCAAGGTCGGAACAAAAGCCTCCGTTAGTTTTTCTTGGAGGAATTGTGTGATCTATTCTTAACGCCAGAGACAAAAATGTCGGCGAGCTGTTGAAAACTGACCCCTGATCGAGTAATGGTGGGGCAAAGGAAATTCTGAGTAGGCGCCAGTCATGGATGAAACTGTTTAAATGAACGCCATCGGAACACAATGACGGCCAGAAATAGGCCGACGTCCATTTCGGGACGATAAGAGTGCCATAAGCTCTACATTTCGCAAAGTGCCTCAAAACGGCAACTATGAGGAAAATTGGAGGACAAGTATAATTATTCTCGTTAAACCAATTGTAACAGAATGCATCTACTCCCTTTGATCCCTTGCACCAAAATCTGGAATTAAACGTTGGGACTTTGAAATTAGTAGGAGAAGCGAAACGATCTATGGAATGGGGACCCCAAAGTTTGTCGACGAGCGCGAAACTTGTCTGGTCGACGGACCAGTCGTCGTAGTCGGTGACCCTACTGATATTATCTGCGATTGTATTGATATTTCGGGGTATCCATTCCGCCATTATGACGATATTATGTTTCAAACACAAGTTAAAGATGGAGATTGCTAATGATTGTAGGTCAGGTTTTGTGCTACCGTGCGCTATGATGCGGGGAACGTTAGTGTTATCCGTGTACCACTTGACTTTCTCGTGTGAGCAATGGTCGCTCAATTCAGATAGTATTCTTAGAACGGCGGCTAGCTCTCGCCAAGTTGAACTGCGCCATCTTTCGGTTTCCGTCCACGTGCCGTTGAATTTCATTTGGGGGACATCTTGGACGTGTCCGCCCCAGCCGATATCGCTTGCGTCTGAATAGATTACGAGAGATGGTGCGTGCTGATGTTTTATGGAAAATCCGTTGTATTCGTTAAGGTTCGTTTGCCAGAATTTTAGTTCTGCGATAGAGTCGCAAGATAAGTGCACGACGTCGGACCACGAGGATCTAGATTCGATGGATCTATACGTGGCGCGTGTCATGAGGCGCGTGACTGGACCTAGAGCTGCCGACATCGATATTATCTGGCCAGCGATGCTAGCGATAGATCGTACTTGGATAGGGGTAGATAGTGTGTGGTCTAATAGGGCCGTCGCGATTGAAGCTATAAGTTTAATAATTTTGGTAGTGGGCACGGAAAAGGTCAGCGTGAGCGAATCTATGATCATGCCGAGAAACTTAAAGGCACCTGGCACTGGTATTTTGTCCAAATGTAGCTTTTGTCATAAATATATACATTTTTATGAGTGGAATGTGAATAAACAAGTAACTAAGGTTACAGAAATAGTGGTTTTATTGTATTTACGACTTTAGAATAGGCCACCCCTTTACATTGACACATGGTGGCGCTGTTCGTGACGTCATTCGAGGCGGGGATATTTGAAGAGAAAATGTGTAGTCTGGCCCCATACATTACGTCTGGGTACCTGATCGGTACGATGCGTCACCGAATCCGAGTAACCGAATCCGAGAGTACGACAATGAGAAACCTCAATCAAGCCTCAAACCATTTCCATATTTTAAATGAATAAAAAGCAATATGAAGAATTATATATATGACTACTGTACTACTACTAGTCATGCTAGTGCAAAGAAAGCGAATCAATTAATTATGTAATTAATCTCTGACAAACCTGACAGAATGACACATTGGTCATTGCACTATAGTCTATACACAACTGTCAAGTCTGTCATGAACTGCCAGCACACATACTTACAAAATGTATGCCTAACCTGTAACCTAGTTTCAGATGAAACGACAACGTAAAACAAGGCCCAAGGGGAAGCATGCAAGTTTTCACGATATAGGTGCAGCAATGCCGCTAGTGCTACGAAAACTGCATAGCGTCACTGCATAGCGCTGAAAACGACGTCGGACAGGACCACTTTGCCCTCGTTATCCTGACTTTCGCTGCCCATAACCGCCTATATTTGGGATCAGCTGGAAACAGATGCAGGCTGACCCCATCTTTAGTTGTTTTGTTGCATCCAGCAGCAATACACCTGGTCGGCATTGCTGGGAAAATGCCGGAAAAATGCCTTTTTTTTATAACAAACCAAACCACACGTGTAAACACAGGCAATTCTCGAGGGCGTCGAGGGGGGTCGATGTTCCATCAGCGGCGAATCCTTCCTCGAATGACGTCACAAAAAGGGATGGGCGGAGTCACCCTCCAAACAACTTCATATTGTTTTTAAACATATAAATCCTGACAAATAATCACTCAAACAATTTGTTTATTGTTAATACACATATACTTTATTGTTTAAATCAATAAAAAACCTATTGCCAGGTGCCTTTAATGGTTGTTTGGGGATTCCAAATGCATTTCGTTTTGCTCGGGACGAAGCCGCTATTGACTAGGGCGTCTTTGACTATACGACTGTTGTATAGGGCAGTGGTCAGATCTGGAGAAACTATGATGGCGTCGTCGATGTAAGCGAATGATGTGATGCCTTGTGCACGCCAGTGATAAATGAGTGGTCTAATGATCTTAGTGAAGATGTAGCATGCGCTGGAAAGACCGAAAGGCAAACACGCGAAAAACGTAGAATTTGGTGGAGGAATTACGAAAACGCCAAGAAAATCCGAGAAACTTTTGATGTGGAGCAAAAATATCTACGTGGTGATAACCAGATTCGAGGTCGAATGTGAAGTAGTATTGGTTGCGATCTAGAACTTGGGAAATGTGGTTGAGGTGTTCGTATTTGAACTTGGTTTTGAAAACAAATTGGTTGGGGTGGCGCAAGTCGAGAACTAACCTTAATTTCTTACCTACGGCAACTGTGAGAGGGTTGCAGCAATGGGGAGGGTTATTTACTTCGATAATGCAACGTTTTAGCAAGAGCTCAGAAATGGCTTTATCAACAAAATTGGGATGGGCAAGGCTGGATGCGTTATTCTTTGCTATGAATGGAGGTGGGCTGGTTATAAATGGGATCTTGTAACCCGAATCCAAAACGTCTAAAACAAACTTGCTGGCTTTTAATACAGATCTCCAAAAGGGAACGCACCGTTTTAATCTACCTTGAACTCTTTCTGGCGTTTTCCCGTTATCTTGATGCTCCCAGTCTCTACAGCTTGTCGACTGCTCTTGGTCCGAGGGGTTGCTGTAGTGCTCGAAGGGATGGGCAGTTTGTACGGACGTGGCCCTGGATGTCGCATTGGAAGCAGGTACGGTTGTCGGGGTAGAGCCCCCGGTACTGGTAGGGCCGAAAAAGCTGCTGACGAAAATGAGTAACAGAACGCATTGCAGGCGGCGCTGGCTTGGCTTGATAAGGTCTGCTGCTGGGTCGTTTCTTAGGTGCCGGTTTCTTGGATGCGGCTGCTTTTTCGGCTTTTTTGATTCTCTTCTCATCGCTAGAGTCTGCGGCCAGAGTATCGGACATGTATTCTCTAACGACGCCCCAGCCAAGCTCCGATCTATCGGCGAGCCGAATTAACTTTTGGCGTTCTTTGATGGTCTTGACTGCCTCTTCAAGATTGATTTTGGCTTGGTCTACGTCGAGTGTGTCGATGTTATGTAGGGAAGATTCGACCAGGTTGAGGACTTTTTCGCAATGAGAAAATTGCTGTTGGTTGCCCTCCCTCTTGAACGTCGGTGTGTCGACCAGTCTTTGCTTTTTACAAGCAGATTCGACTCTAGAGTCGATAGAGCTACTCAGTGCTTGGATGGCTTGTAGTATCTGCTGATTACCGCCGAGAGGCTGCGATTGTACCTCGCTGTCTGACATGACGCACGAAAGGAAAGCGTATTGAGAGGTATTCGTAACTCGTGTAGCAAGGTGTGTCGCTTGACCGAGAGTGAATGCAAAGAACTAAAGCAGCTCTATTTAAGCAGAAATGAATGGACATTCCTTATTGCGTAACGTGTTGAGTGGCGCTGCGAAAAGCCGCCGGAGCGTATAATTACATGTCGTTAAAAAAACGAAAAGAAATTCCACTTGGTAAGTACCGGATTATAACATGAAGGAATTATTTATTACCACAGGGTGATCAGCTTCATTATGATATTAAATATATATTTACCTTCATGTCAACGTCAAAGTATTTGTGAAGTTATAAGTTAGTCTGAACTTTGCAACTGTGGTTTTCACTTCAGAAAGGTTTCACGACAAAATCCGCATCACTGGTGCCGCGTGCGACTTGACAAGAGGCTATGTAAGTGGAGTTCAGTTCAACGGGCGACTTGACTTAAAAGTTATTGCTACGTGCTCTGTGTGTGCAGGAACACGTGTATATGCAGAAACACGTGAAAAGGCCGAGCGATTTGGGATAGCGCCACTACTGATGAAATCCTTTTCCTTAAAAATATTTTTATTTCATAAAAAAAGATTTAAAAAAACATGTTATGTATTAGATTTTATTTGTGTTTAATCAATATGACCAAATAACAATGTATTTTGAATTTTGTATTTTGTATTTTTTTTTATGGGTAAGCATTTTAGTTTTCCCCAAAAATCACAAGGGTAAGTCTTGTACACTGTAAAAAAAAATCTGTAAATTTACATCAAAAGTGATGGCAGCAGTATCGCCAGACACTTTGATGTAAAAATACAGATGTTTTTTTTTTTAAGATAACGCCCCAATTTGCTTTTATAGTTTACAAAAATCTGTAAAATAATTTTACATCCATACATATGTTAAAAATACAGGCAATTTCTTATTTGAAATCCAAGAAAAATGTATTTTTTACATTTAAAGTGTTGTGAAAATAAAAAAAACATCCTGTTTCTGTGAAATTTTCTCTGTAAAAATACAGAAATGTTTTACAGTGTAGTTTTATTTAAAGCTCTCAAGGGGTGCCGTAAGCCTTGTAGTTTCCTAAAAAAATCACAAACGTGGAGGAAATGCACGGGGAGTAAAGGAAGTAAATTTATTTATTTATTTATTTTTTTGCGGGCTAGGTAAAATAATTTATCATGTTTTTTTCTTCTTCCTCTTTAATATGGATCAAATATTATGTCAGAATCGGAACTTCGAAAGATAGGCGATTCAAATTAAGAAAAATGAGATCCAGGACTCCTCCAACAAGTACGAGACATTTTGAAAAAAGTTTTTAATTTCACTATTTCATTATTTTCACTATTTCACTATTTTCTGAAAAAAAGTGGAAAGATAAGCGACTCATATTAAGAAAAATGAGATCCAGGCACTCTAATGTGTCTCTTTAACAAGTATAAGGTATTTGAAGAAAAAACAAAATAATAATTTTTAGGCAAAATTTTGAAATAAAAATGTCAAGGGGTACCCCTCGAAAAAAGTTGTCTCCGATTCGCTTCTAAATTACACAGAAGGTACGCCTGAGTCTGTAGAAGAAGAAGAAGAAGAAATTAAAAGAATAAACCCAAAACAAAAACAAAAATCGCGCTGTAGGACATAACCTAAGCAGAGTCCTTTTTTAGCAATCGTATATTAACCCCCCCCCCCCCCAAACAAAAATTAAAAGTTAACCCAAAAATAACTAAAAATAAAATAATAATATGATGGGGGAGTGGGAGGTAACAAAAATAACGAACCACTGATTCTAACCGTATTATCTTCGGCAAAAGCAATTTAGGTTGAATCAACAGTATAGTATAGTACAGTATAGTATTAGCCGGCCTTCACCGTTCTTCTGTTCAACGCAATTGGAAAACACCCCCAGAATCCCAGAAGCGGTTTGGGTTTTGTTACCCTAATTTTTACAAAAACTCAAGTATATACCCCGGTACTATATACATATAATGGTTTAAGCCCAGCAACCTGACATAGTCACGTCGTGGAGAACAAAAATAGTATCTGGCTCTGCGGGACGAGGTTAAAGGTGAATGGATTTATTTTGTTGGTGTGCTCGGTGTCACAGGTGTGCCTTAACCCGGTTATGTGTGATTAAAATAATGCTAGAGGCGCTTATACAGTCGTTTCATGATCGCTGTTGCCATCCGTCTCTGTACTGGTTTTTCAACCCGATGGGTAGACGGTGTGTTAAAGCTAAATACATAATTAATAATAATGATGAGTGAAACATCCCTTGCAATATATTTAGTATATACTGCTGCAATCATTTCTAGTAAATATAATTTCCTGAATGGATATGTCCACTTCAGTCTTCATGAGACGAAAATTCAACGTTAGAATGGATACAGAAAATCAGAATGAATTAATTGCCACTATTTTCCTACTAACGAAACAGTGAAATCAAGCTAAAATTTGCATTGATGGTTCCTGGGAGAAAGGGGGGGGGATGTGCCCCTCCCCCCCCCCCCCTATTTTTTATCACCATTCATTCTTAGACTGTTTGCGGTGACACCATGTAAAAACGTATCCCTTTTTCACCATAAAATGCTACAAATCTTACCAAAATATACCATACTCCTTTTGTTCCCCTTCCCCTGTTTTGGCTGTTCACCTGCCCCCTCCTTTTTCGATACCCTGGATCACAGGTTGGTTTCTATGCAAAAATTATCTTGATTCATAGTCGTACAAAAATAAGGATGTATTTACTGACATAGGCCTACTGCGGCTTTAACGAGTCAGCAAGATGCATATAATAAGGTCTGCATTGTGCGTGTCCCCTCAACCAGCTAAAGTAGTTGATGTTCGGTGCAGCCGTTGACGGACACCCCGCTCCCAGAGCGCATGTCTCCTGCACACTCTCTTCCATTTCTATTATTGTGGTTTTCCACAGAATATCGCAAACAACCCGTGTTAGCCAAGATCTGTACGCACCATTTTCTCTCATTATTGAAAGGTACGCAATCATGGATATAGACGAATCGCTGGGTGCTCTTGGAAGTTTTGGCCGAGTGCAAGCCATCAACTACTTCACGTATATTCTCACTGTAAGTGTGTCTGCCTGGCATATCACCGGTGTTTCATTCACGATCGGTGAGCCGGACGGACACCGCTGTAGCCTACCCCTGAACGAAACGGGTTATACCAGTGACGACACGGACGGGTGTCATTTCCTTTACTTCCCCAATGACACGGCAGACGACAATGTGACGATGACGTGTGTGGATGGCTGGGAGTATGACACACTCCATGGCGAAACCAGTGTTGTCACAGATGTAAGCTTTATATCATTTATCTGAAAGAGATTGGCAATCAACAGATTATCAAATTAACCAATTATTGTCTTAACAAGTTGGAACAATCATTCCGTCTAAAGCGCTTCTTTAGAGAAAACAGAGTTGTTTTGTCGAATTTACAAGCCACCGTCGGCCCACCCACCGTCGGCCCGCTCCCAGCCGCTGGCGGGCAAGCGTTGGTAGAAAAGCGGCATATTAAAATCAGCCCACTCCCCGAACACGAGCAAGCCGACAGCATAATACAGCGGCATATTATAATCGGCATGCCGCTCCCCTAACGCGAGCGGGCCGACAGCATAATACAAGCGGCAAATAGACCCACCACACTAGGCTAACGAAACAATCAAAGTAAACTCACATTTACATTTACACCTTAAGAATGATACTGTTTTAAATTACATTTATTTCATTTCTTTATGTTTCCTCAATTACTGAAGCGAAGCATAAGCACTATACATCGGCAGCCCATGACGGGCTGATCGACAAATATTTTTATTTAAAAAATAATAATAATGTATAAGACCAGGTGGACTGTTGAAATCTTTAACATTTTGTGGAAAAAAAATACATTCACCGCCAAGATAAATTTAAGCAAGTTCTATCGGCAGCCGTCAGCGAGCCGATAAAAAAATCGCAATAAAACACTAGCTATTGCTTTTTTGATCACATGGTCATATGCGTCACATTGCATACCAGGGATTGGTGAACTCATCCAGCCGTCCAGTAGCCCATTGGCCAGGTAATTTGAACCCATTGCTGACGTTGCTGTGCGCACGATTTCTCTGCTTCCGCAACGACGTTTTTTTCAGTATCTGATGCCGATACTGTTCACACAAGTCAAGCAAGGCACTTTCCAGAAACTCGTCTGTTTGATTTCACCGAATTTACAGGTAGGTATCTGTTTCAGACTAACATTTAATAGGATTTAATATTGATTTAAGGATTTAATATGGTAAAGGATTTAATATGGCAGAACAAAGCCTTCATCGTGTTAACTTGTACTACCCCCAGTGAGGCCTATTTGTCTACGTATGCACCAAAACCAAAGCGCAGTATCAAAAACGATCATTTAAGTATTTAATGTTTGTATATTTATTGTAAGCTATGCCAATTTAAATATAATGTCTAAAGTATAACTTGTAAGAAATTTTATTGTTGTGACATCTCTCACCAGGTGTAAACTTTAAAAAGGGACCTATGTACTCTTAAAACTAAAGTGTTGAATCAACCATACAAGAGTTCGGTGAGTGACAACACTTTATAAAGTTAAATTCAACTCAAAGAAAGTCTGTGTTGAATTAACACAAAGTCAAGTTAAGTCTACCTTTATCAATGTTAATTCAACACTTTTAAAAGGAAAGAATGTCGTATCCGGCCGCCACTTTTTAAGGGCTTTTTTGGAATTTTTTTGCAACCACTAACCAGTTAAAAAATGATTCTATCGATTTTTGGTGGTACAGAAAGCGAAAACTATCTTTAAAATCCACTTTTATGATGGTTTAGGGACTTTATATCCCTTCTAAAAAAATCATATCCTTCAGAAAATAGAAGGATCCTTATAGTTGCCACTGCGCATGTACAATGACTGTGTTGGTCACTAATTGTGAAGTTTACAAGATCAGACTTACATGACTGAGGAAGTCATCGTATACCAAAAATGCCAGATTTTTCATGAAATAAATATCCTGGAATAATTTGAAGTATATGTCCATCATCATCCATATGTTCTCCACCTTACCAGGTAGGTAAGATTACATTATTGGTAATATTTAATGAGAAAAGGTGGCGGTCGGATACGACATTCTACCCTTTTAAAAGTTAAATCCAACTTTATAAAGAGTTGTCACTGACCGAACTCTTTAAAATATTGATTCAACACTTGAGTTTTAAGAGTGTAGGCTCAGTTAGATCTTCAGGTAGACTGTCTAGGATTGTTTGATTCCCCGTTGTTAACGAACAGGTTTTACGTTACACTGTATGTCACCATCTCACCTTCCATTCACTTTCAACTGTACAATTAAAGACATACACCTTTGGTACCCTCAAAGTTAAAAACTAAATCCAAAATGCAAATACAAAAAAATTAAAGTCATGAAAAAACTACACTGCATGATTCGCTACACCATGCACTCATTGTTTGTTCCGATGATAATATCTAAAACAACATAAATTGTAAACACTAATAAGAAAGAACAGCTTAAACACCGATCAAGCAGTAAAACCATTATTTTGCAACGAAACAAGGTGATGATGGGGGTCACCTTGAAAGCTCGCTTCATTTAATGTCCATCACAATGAAAATACACATAGTATATATATATGTTTTTTTCTCGATATTAATTTGATGTTGCTGTAGCTTATAATAAAATCATGGAACTATTTCTACCTCCATAAGCTATATGCAATGAGAAAGTCAAATTGGTCTGCACAACCGTTTGTGCTGCTAACCTTTTGGTTCAAGTCAAGGTCAAGCGATTAAGGTCAAGTTCAAAGATTTAGGTTAATGGTTCTCTACATCCCAACAAGCACTTTTAACCCCAAAACCTGAAATAAGCACGATAGAAACCATATGTCTGCAACCACATTGTGAAATATATTAGACCGACTTGGGCTTTTTACTCGTTTCCAAATAGTGGTTAAACCTATTACGAAAATTAAATGTTACAAGTAAGTTTTTAAATAAGTATTAGTTAATTTGATAATCTGGTAATTACAGTTATAGTTTGTAAGCGACTTTTTAAATTAATTTTTAAAGCGTCTTCATGAGATCTGTTCAAGAAATCGACTGCAGATTTACCTACAACTTTGATCATGTAAAATGTTGTTACAATTTTTTATTGTTTAATAGATCGTGACATGGACAGCACGTGAAGGCCTAATATTTTACGAGGTGGTGCTTAGAATTCTTGAGAAAGCTTTGAGCTACGATTGAGGCCATCTTATAAACTGGACAGGACAGAGGCCTTTAAAAAGTTGCGTGTCGATTTTCGTATTTAGAAAGTGAGTGATTTTGTTTATCTATTACTGACGAAGGTTAAGAAAAAGCCCATATTGAAATAATACCCGCAGCTGACACAGTAGTGATGACACTCCCATTATCTTCTCTGTAAAAGTTTCAGATTGAAATTCACTCTAATCTATTGAAACTAGTGACAAATAATGAGCAATTTGTCACAAGTTTCAATCAGTTAGAGTGAATTTCAATCTAAAACTTTTAGAGAGTTGTACACAGGCCTGCTAAGTATATGTACACCGAACCCTAACGTTGATTGGTTTACACTTTCCAAGCCGCGTAGTTGTTTTAACTATTGGAGGAACAATCGAGGGTAATTTCATAATTCATAAAACAGAAATGATCACAAATAAACGTCAAAGAAAATACGAGCTTTCAAGTTTAATCTTCTCCGTCTATCTATGAGATCCTTAAATGTTACATTAATATATTAATTTAATTGTGTTTGTCTATGCAGCTGATTTGCTTGTCATCTGATATATTTATATGATACCATTCTTTTCATTGCTGACACAGAATCAAACAGAGAAAACGCTCCTACATCCTAAGTCAACCACCCTCCCTGTGCTTGTTTACACCTGATTCAGTTCAGTGAGCACATACACTCCTCCCCCCACTCCTAGGATCCTAGTCCCACCAGTTTCCCGCCTGCACGCTTCAACGCACTAATCCTCCAGCTTAACGTGATCCTCCAGCAGCCTACTTAAGCAGCAGCATTTCCCAGATTCCGGCATTCTCCTGAGGACGAACCTCTTTTCAGAACTACTAAATAGAGAAGGTGTCACCACAATTAGTCTTAATTACACCTAAGTGAAGTTGCCCACTATTTTAAGGGATGAAGTGATAGAGATGCAGCAGCAGGCTCTTGCATCAGCTGGGAATGCCCCTCTCAGTCTCGGGTTGAGTTGGGATGAATTTTTAGCATAATTATACTGCTTTCGTGCATACAAATTTATTGAATTGGTAATGTTGACCGAAGTGACTTTGAATAAATTATACATTCAATCAATTACCTGAGAATGTTTCATTTTTCACCCCACACCCCTCCGTATTTTCTGTATTCAACAGCCGATTTTCATGAAACTTCCTAGGCATGTTCCGTTTGGCGCGGTCTATATAATGAGGCCCTGAAAACTTTAATAGGTCACCGTTAAGGGGCGCTATACCATTTTTGGTAATTTGTCCTCATTTTTGGTCAAAATTAGTATTTTCCCCCATAATTTCCTTAATGTTTTGCACAAATGTTGTCTTTAGAAAAAGCAACAATCTGACATCATTTAAATCACCGCTAGAGGGTGCTATAAGCAATTTTGGTCATTTTGTTCCAAAAACATGATTTTAAAAATTGTTTACCTAAAATTGGGATTTATTTAACTAAAGGTTCAATAAAGGCAGATATAATAACATCCACGGTATTAATGATGACATAAATTTATACATTGAGCAAAAAATTCCTAAAAAACGTTAAAAAAATCATGTTGTTTGGGACAAAATATAACTTATTGCATTTAAACTGGAAGTGGCCACATGACTCAATAGTGTCCAGTTCAGAGTTTAAAAGCCAACAACAAACCCAAAACACATTAAATGGTTAGCAGTATCAAAAAAGTGAAAATTCAATTGGAAATTCAAAATGAACGCCATTTTCATTGATTTTTGCGTGAGGGGGTCCCAAAGAATAGTAACGAAAAGTGAACAAATTTCATAGGGGGCACATTGTTTCCCCCCCCCCCCCTCCAGGCCTGATAGGGTTACGGTATCGTTAATGAGAAAATAGTTCAAATGCATTAACATTTTGGTATTATTTTACAATCGCGATTATGGAAAGAGAACATTCTCCCCCAAATGAAGTGAAATTTTATTGGCAATAATTTTTTTAAATGACCTCAGAAGAAATTATTTCTTGTGAAGATTGACATTAAGTTAGTTCTATATTAAAGATGGACGTCAACGGAATATATTATAGTGTTTTGATGCTGTTAGGCTTACAAGAAGTGTGTAATGATTACTTCTATATGATTAAAATTCAAATAAAGTAATTTCTTAATGTAGAAAAAAATTCATTTTGATCAGCATTTCACTATCTAGAAAAGTCGTGTTTCGCAAAAAGCCCGAACTCATGAATAATTCATATCGTAGTTGTGACGTACAATCAAGGACTGGCATTCGCTGCTTATGCCCACATGTCATGAGTGTTCCCCAGCAAAGTGCATTAAAAGCGACGTGTACGAAACGAGGACTCGGCCGACGAACTCCCAGTCGTACTCACTTGCCTTCTCTCGATATTTGACGCTTTCAAAGTTGGAACAGAGCCTTGCTTCAAACGATATTTGGTATCCAAACCAAAACTTTCTTTCACTTGACTGGAAGAATCTCTACAGTCGCCCGTAAAATGGGCTGTACAAATCAACGACCATTTTGTCAACGTGAAATCCTTTCGTGTATTGTTCACGAACTTCACCCACTCCTTGGAAGCCGCCGGATTCCGCGGAAATCGGAAAACTAACCTCTGGATTCTTGGTGGCACTTGTACATCCACCAACAGCACATGTGCTAGGCATTATGCCGTCTTACACAAAATCGTCAAAACGGGGAAAAAATCATGTGTATAAGCTTCGAGCAAGTAAAATCCCCATTGCCAAACACAAAGACAAAAACGGCTTCCTTTATTTATGCCCCAGATAGTACGTCACACTTACGCTGGTTTACGTGGCCGCTGGTATTTCACCGTTCATTTCGTATTGTATTTCTATGGGCCTTTGCTGGGAACCATGAAAGCGCGCAGCCAACGGCGAGAAAAAACCACTCGCTCAGAAATCTAAGAAGGGGGGCTATTTTTTACAATCAAAATTAAACAAAATAACGGGGAATAAAACCATCGTACTGATAATGAAATAATAACTAAACACAACATAAACAAGACTCAGGAGACGATTTAGTGTACGAGCTCTCGTTGAAGTCCATCTTTAAATTCGACCAGTTGTTATTTTTTGATTTAGAATTTATATAGGGCCTACATTGCTTTTAAATAGAAGCATTTTCACGTACACACCACTCTTTGGTTATTTTTCTTAATTTATTGGAATGTTTCTGTTTTTGTTTAATTTTCCCACCTTTTTGTGGGTGTGATAGCTTGCTTTTTTTAACAATATTTCTTCTGTCAATTCTGATCTCAATAATCAATACAATAAATTTCAAACCGAAATTTTCGATCAAATACGTCGATTTCAATCAGCAAGATGACTTTCATCTCGGATCCTCCGTGACCTAGCAGACATGTGATACGAAGATTGCTTGGATCCTTTCTCTGTGATTGGATCGACTAAATGGTGTTTATGTATTATCTGCCAGCAATGATTACTTTTTAATTTCTTTTTAAATGATATGATGTTTTTTTTCTTTTCAGATTCAACATTTAGTTTTGTCTTGCCTAAGAGACACGAACTCAAGTAATATGGTTCTAAGGCACAGTCACAATATTGCCTTGAAAAAACCCCGGATATTTTCCTAGTATATGCATACTTATATATGTTACACCCGGGTGGTGACTAATAGTAATCCCACATTGATGCGTTTCCTGATAAATGAAAACAAAGACACTTCCATTAATGTTGTGTTCACATGTGAGTCTTATTCAAGAATGCTCACATAGGCACAAACATCCCTGAGATACCAGGTCTGTTCAATTGTTGGCAAGGTTGGACTAGTCTAATAAAAAAAATAGGGGTGCTAAACCATTTCTAACTTTGTGAGGGGAGGGGAAGAATGCAGAACCCTACATATTATATTTTATTAGTACGAATATTGTGATTGGTTTTTGTTTCAAAATGTTTTGTCCTAAAAGCAATCTTTGAGTTACTATTCGAGGGCTCAGCGCAACACTGCCTCATCTCCATTTTTGGCCAAAATGAGATTTGGGTATCAAATTTTTCAGGAAAATGTCACCTTTCCAGTAACAACAAAGCCTTTATCTCCAACAACAATGCAGCTACAGACCAGTGAAACATAGCCTTATCTCTAAAAGGCCTAAGTTGCTAGTGCGACACAGACTCAAGTGAGACATGAGACTTTGTTGCACTGATCATTTAGGAGAAAATTAAGCAATAATTGGAGTTGAGGCTTTGTGCCACACTGTTACCAGAAGTATGTAAAAGTGTATTATTGATGTTAACATTTAGATATCATTATCTTATGCTATTCATAATTAACAAGCATTACTGAGATGCAGTAGTATTTCAAAGGCCTTAACTCCAACATTACTGACTTTGTGTCAGCGCAACAAAGACGCATCTCCATCATGTTGCCATTTTTCATTATTATTTAGTAATTAAGCTACTTGTGAAGATAAATTTATGCAATTTTACCAAATAATGACTAAAAGAAAATACAAAAGTAAGATTTAGCTTAATTATTAATTCTTTACTTTTGTTATGAGCCATTTCAGATTGCCAAAATTCTTTAAATGCGATTTTCTCAAAATGGCCGAAATGGAGATGAGGCTGTGTTGCGCTCAGCCCTCGTGTTGAGTTAAAATAATTTTAAAACGAACAGGGTTGAGGATTTTTTTTTTCTTTTTGTGAAACTAATGTAACAGACAACGTTGTGTAAAACGGTCACATATTTTTTATTAAATCATTATGATTAGTTTAGTTTAGATTTAAATTTTGTAATTGCGAGTATTTGCAAAAATATGTATAATATGATAATAGTAAATTTATGTACTTTGTTTAAATAGTGACTTTATTCAAAGATTGGAATAGGGGTAGGATTGGTGGTTTGAGGAAGGGTGACACTGAGTCCGCTGGTGGGCCACCAGCGGAGGCCGCCAGCATTATGGGCGGCCCTATGGCGGGTAGCCGTCCACGAGCCAATGTTAAGGTTTTGCCCGCTCGTGGTCCGTTGTTTATCCACGTATGGGCCGCCAGTGGCTTCCACCTTGTTGGCATTCGTTAGTCGGCTTAACAGCGGTCCAACAGTGTCCCTCTATTATTTGCCGCACAGCAGGCGCTGGCCAGTTATGTATGGTCGTGGTCTGCTGGCGGCAGCCGAGCGGCAGCCGACAGTGAGCGGGTGGACATTTCTTTGGTGGTCCTTCAGCAGCACCCACCAGAGTCCCACTAATGATGCGCCAGTGGGCCGCTGAGGGCGTCTACGTTTTGTGCAACATAACAACATAAAAATTTTCGTCATTTTCTTAGACATGTGAGCGCCAATTGTGATGAAACTTTCACAGGTTAGTTTCATGATATGTTTCTTCAAACAGAGAGGATTAAAATGAACGTACGGTTCCACGAGCCTATAGCTATAGGTATCCTCAAGAAGAAGAAAAAAATCTAATAATTGATCACAGATTTACACAATTGTTCTTGGTGAAATGATGGTATAATCATGTACGGTACAATGAAATACAACAATGAAACAAGTTGGTTTTTACATTATTGTGTGTTTAATTCTTACAAGGCGCGGATGCATTTATAGACCAAACGTGTATATGAGCTGTCTTAAGTAGTTATTCAAAGTCGTCTTAGTTAGTGTGTCCGGTTCTATTCCCCGGCCATTTTGTATCAAGCATTGCTTGTAGTTTGTCCGTCTCTATGTCCGTCTATGTCCGTCTATGTGCTGGGAACTTTATAAAGAAATAAAAGGTTTTTTTCCCCGCGGTCTTTATCGCAGGATAAAGACCGACGTACGTGTCGTGGCCACGGGCGATGAAGGACCAGGCTGAAGGCGAGGTCATTTAATGTCATTTAGTAATCTGGTAATTATTAAAGGTGATCACTCCCTTTAATCCTACCCAATACGGCTTAGATACTGGTTTAAAAAATGGTCAAATTTGTATATACAAATACATGGTGTGAAGGATACACTGGTATTTATCATCTCCGCTACAAATGATTTTGCCAAAGGTACTATCATTATTGTTAAGAAAAGTGAAACTATTATCGGTTTGAATTTAGAAGAGTACCGTACTCTCTCCAAAATTCCACATAATAATTCATACTATAACAAACTCATTGCACTGTCACTATTTTCTAGTGAATCTTCACATGATGCTTGGTTTTTGTGTACTTTGATATAAGAGTGAACATGAGCATAGAGCTATATTACCATTGGTGAATCTTCCATTTAAAGTTTTGTAATTCAAGGGGGTATAGGATCGTGGCGAACCGTTTAAAGGTGCACACCAGTTGCGTACGTCCGTGTCGATATTGAAATATGTGTGTCGAATGTACAACGAAGTACTGCAGCGCACAACCAATCAGAATCTCACGGCTATAATAAAGATGACACCCAAACGGACAAAGAAACTAACAAATAATAGACCTCAATTTTCCCCTTTTTTGCTTGTTTGTCACGAAATATTCCTTTGTTATTAATTGTTTTGATCACCCCCCCCGGGACCAAAATGTGGGGGATATATCCCCCTCCCCCAATTTACGTCCGTGGTGCACAACCCCAAGGACCACATTGGCACAAATAAAAAATAAAATCTACGTTTCAAAATCAAATTGTATGTTTTGATCTTTTTTATAGCTAAATCTAGTTTGTGACCAGGCCATCCTAGCGAGCACACTAGTCTCTATTCATTTCGGCGGCTGCGTTCTTGGCTCGTACGTCACCGGCCAACTATCAGACATCTTCGGTAGACGCATAGCCGTATTGGCATCTCTTCTAGGCATCGTACTGACGGGGACAGGACTGAGTTTCGCCTGGGATTACGGCATGATCGCTGCGCTGAAATTCCTCAATGGATGTTGTATTCCAGTAAGTACACTGAAGCGATCCAGTCTGCCAATCGTCGATCATACAGCACAGATTGACCAGTAAGGTTCACTACACTGCACAATGACGAATGTTGATATCCGCCATTTTGTTGGTCAAACTTTCCAGGGTGATGTGGTCTTCATTGTAAAAACAGGTGTTACTGTTTAAACGCCTTTCTAATGACACTCTGTGAATACGTTTTCAAGATTATTTTCAACGACTAAAACGTGCTGTGTTGTTTAACCCTGATGCGTTAAAAACCAAGACTCAAAAAGACGTTTATAGAGGAATAGCACTGAGCGGACATCCAATTTCCCCCTCTTTTTTACCCACTGTTGGACTTTCTTGGGCATGTCCCATATGATTTGTTCCCTTTTTGTTATCATATCCTCGGAATTATAGCTACACCTACTCACCAAAACATGTTTATAACAATAATGGTATTTATAAAACAATACAATGACGTGTTCACCAGGCACGTTGATTGGCCTTTGTTACCAAAATTATACTTTGCTAAATTTATCGTGAAATCCTTCCTGGGAACATGCTGCTAATGCTTTTTATTCGAGTTTGGAGAAGGCTATTTTCTTCTTTTATTATCGCCAGTCTGGCCACTTTATCAGAATGAATTTGCACTTGAATTTGCACGCACTTCTTTATAGTCTCGAGCCCAGGCGCTGTATCTGATCATTGTGCATAAATGCTTAAATGTCTTTGAGCAAGACTATAGACGTTGCTTAGGTTGGGCGGAAACTGCTGTCAAATCTGAGACTGGCCTATTAAACAAACGTTTAGACTGAGATTTATTGAGATATATAAAACAAAAATTAAAATATATAAATAAATTCCAAAAACCCTCACAATTCATTTCTAATATCACTTATCCAATACTGATCATGCATAGTAAAATAATTTTCCCCGACGCTTTTTATAGTATATTTTTTATGTTTTTATTTTTACAGGGCCTTATAATCGTGCCATACGTCCGCATTATCGAGATGTTTCCTCCTTGCTTCCGTGTGAGGGCGCATTTAGGATGTGAAATGTTCTGGTGTATTGGCTTGGCCTTGGTAGCACCAATGGCCTACATCTTTCCGAGTTGGAGATACCTTCAGCTGGCGATGTCACTCTTATGCGTTCCCCTCATTCCTCTGATTTGGTAAATAATGCAGACAGGCGATAATGCTTGAGGGCGATATGAGTCCGGGTACTATAGACGTTATTGGCTTTCCACCAATCACGGACATGCGCACAAGCCATTGACTTGACACTCGTTAGAACGATCAACACTGGAATTTACTACCCCCAGTAGCGTCAATTTGTTGGGATGATCCAACATTTCAAGTTCAAGTGACCGCCCCATCCTTACCTCTCCCCTTCCTCACATATTTCCACCCCCTCTCGAATACTACTTTTAAACTACTAAATTAAATTTGGGCCAAGTTTGGAAACATTTTGAAAACTTGACAATTGTAGGTCCCTACAGTATTTGTTAAACGTAATATAAAATGCAACCGAGGAAATGTTGGCAAGGATCCCATACATAGATCACCTCTCGAAAAACAATGTCTGGGTATGTATACATTTTTAGGCCTATTTATTTTCCATATGCCTTAGGCCAAAAAAAGTCTCCGGTTTCTGGTCATCGGTCGGCTTCAAAATCAGTGCGGTGACGTGCTTTTTTATTATTTTTTTATTTATTTATTTTTTTTGGCAAGAGGGAAATACGTGATACATTGTATACGCGGGGACCAAATTTCCCATATAAAAAGTATGGTGGCTAAGAGAGGCCTCACAAATTGGGCAAACGTTCACACCCCTATGTGAAAAAAGCACGGCAGAATTCCAATCGATCCAGCAATCTTGGCTGCAATTGGACATCGTTTCATAGAAGAAGAAAAAAACAAAATTAAAAATTAAAAATGCCGACGCGCGGGTCTAAGGCGACGCGCGCGGAGTTCAGAAACCTGAGACGTTTTATTTTTGCCTTATCAAAATTTTGAAAACCCTATAAAACACTACTGTTATTTTGAAGGTACTCCTATGAATCTGTTAGATGGCTCGTTCAGAAGGGCAGAGTAGACGAAGCCGAGGCAATTTTTCAAAGGATCGCCAAGTCCAAGAACATCGCACACTCGAACTACTTCATCCTTCCCCAGCAAGACTCGGAGCTGACGAATGGCACGAAGCGGTCCAAGGAGCCTGCCGATGAGGTGGACGTCAAACCCAACAACAACGTCAAGCATCAACAACCTGAAGATGGCTCCTCCAAGGAGAAAAAGTACACCTTGCTGGATCTGTTCCGGACACGTGCCTTAATTATACAGACACTGATTGTATTATATTCCTGGTAAGGGACGGGATTTTACCAAATTGGGTTTGAAATATTTATTTCATATATACAAAGTACGGTACCGGTACATGTGCACAACAGTACAGCAATAATAATTGCTTCACACAAATTTACATGTTGAAAAGGAAACACATAAATGACACTGTATTGATGGTTGAGTAAGACTGAGTAATGACGATGACGACGACGGTCATGATGACGATGATGATTATAATTATGACGATGAAGACGATGACGATAATGGTGATGATGACGATAATGGTGATAGTGACGATGGTGGTGGTGGTGGCGGTGTGACGGTGGCGGTGGCGGTGGCGGTGGCGGTGGCGGTGACGGTGACGGTGACGGTGACGGTGACGGTGACGACAACGATGACGACAGACACAGATTCGGGTTCCCAAAATGTGACCCGCTCCATCGAAAGGAGGAATGTTTCTGTGTAATGTGCTTCCAAAGTTAACAAAATGTGCATGACTGCATTATTATATTATCAATTTATCACATCCTAACACAGCAATGAAATGAACCAAAAAATGAATGTTTGGTATCATCAGAATGCCCATTAAATTCTCTTTAAGTTGATATCCATATCTCAAAATTTGAAATTTGGGGGACATTTCTCATTTCGATGAAGCGGGTCACAAATGGGGATACAAGGCGAAAAGGGGGGCACACAATCAAGTATGGTAAATTACAAGAATGGTGATAAAAAGGCGAACATCACCCCCAGTTTTCACCCCTCCCCTTAGATCCGCCAATGGATGATGAGAATCATGCTGATCCTGATGAACATGCAGCTCTTGGTGATAATAATCCTTATGACTTCAATCATGATCAGTTTATTCATGAGGATTATGTTGGCGGGGTATAGCTGCGGTCATTAACCTATAGCCATAGCATAAAGAGGCCGTGTCCGAATTAAGCGTCTTTGGCTACGGTGGTGGTGCAGCGGCAATGCTGAACTATGAGGAGAAATAGTGATCTAGCCATAGCCGTAGCCAAAAACGCCATTTTGGATACGGTCTGAAATGTATTTCCATTGATTAAGTGTCATAATTAACGATTGATTAGTATCATCATAAACATAGGTTCGCCTGCTCCGCCATCTACTATGGGTTTTTCCTAAACGCCTCTAACCTTTTTGGCGACAAGTACGTCAACTTCACCCTGATATCCGTGACAGAGATTCCCAGCTACGTCGTTAGTTTCTTTGTAACCAAGAGGTACATTAACAATTTCACGCAGCTGCTGCACTCGGTAACCTTCGGAATTAGCATATTAATCACATGTCCTACATTTGAAATGTTTGATGGTAGTTCAAACCGAAAATATAGATGGGGATGCTCGTTCTTTTGCTGCTGTTTTCAACATGTATAAATGCAAGATTTGAGCTATCCCTCATGTATAAAGTGGAAGGGTGTTGTTTCATTGCAATTGATTCTCTGATGTTACTTTTGCAGGTTTATTGAATCTTATAGCCCAAAATAGTACAATCAGTTCAAAATGGTACAATAATTCGTGTTTGTGTGAGTTAGGTTCAAGTTACGTATGGACATTACACGCGTAGTACGTGGTCATTGGCTTAGCGTTGTACTGTCATTGACTTGAACTACCCGTTATAAATGGGAACGACGGATGTTTCCGTGAGAGAAAACATCGTCACGATGCGGGAAAACAAAATTGTGTATGAAATAGTCGATTGGAATAAATTGTTATGTTTTAGTATGTCTTCCCTTCTAAGTTGAAGAATTACCCATTCCCCAACAGATTTGGTCGCCGACGACCAATAATGGCATTCTTCGTTATCAGTGGTTTGGCCTGCGTGATTACGGGAGTAATACCAGACAAAACAGGTAGGTCTATATTTGATAGCACTTTATCATTTTCAATATCTACAAAATTGTATAAAATATCATAATAAAACATGTCATTAAATGAGTGCAAAGGTAAGGTACAACATTGGCTATTATCTAAATAGTTAATCTAAAATTACACTTGGTGTAGACTGTACAGTTGGTGTAGACTGTATATTTATAAGGATCGATTATCCTGAGGTGCTTTCATTGTAATCACGAAACTAGGAATTGTTTGGTTTTGCTTTTTATAACATGTGTGATGTTGACAAAGCTGCTTAATATATGGGTATGCTTACTACTTTTGAATCGACCTATTGTGTGGCTCAATAATCCCTCCTTTGTTCACTTCTGATACTCCTATTGGCTTTTCTAGACTGATGCTTATCTTTAATTGGCTACTATTTTCCCGCCTTTTTGGATCCCGCACCATGATCCTTTGCTTTCCCTTTTCCCTATAACAACCAGCTAGCTCAATGCGGAATCTAAGTCATGAGAATAGTGTGAAAAAAAGCATTATATTTTACTAATAATAAGTGTTAAAATCTTAAAACAATCGTTGGCAAACTGTTTGTATAATGATATCACTTCTGATAGCAGAATCATTTTTCAGGATGATTAGAATTTTCACAAACTTCAAGTTGGCTTTCAGCGGATACTAATTTGTTAATTTTGTGATCAGGTGATAACAAATGTGGCACATTTCCTTAAAACAACAGACATATAAAACCAACTCTACCAGGTTCTATCTTGTGAGCACAAAATGTGAACACATCATTATTGTGCTGAAACTTTCACATGTTAGTTTTATGATACATTTCTTGAAACTGCGGGATTGAAATGGGTGCATGTTGTCCCTTCCTGTTTAAACTTCAACAATGTTTCAATCAAAACATTTCTTCACCTTTATCAGTGGACGGCACCAGTCTGTCTGTATTGAAGTTGGTATTGGCGATGGTCGGAAGACTTTTTGCTTCGATGGCATTCGACCTGACCTATCTGTTTACAATTGAGATGTATCCAACGGTTCTGAGGTAAGGTCAAAATTAACTTTTGGAGTGACCAAATAAAACTGACTAGAACGCTACTTGAACCTGCAACCTCCGGTTCAACGTACCAGTACTGTACCAACTGAGCCATCAGGTGGTGGTGTCCCTGTCGACATAATTATTTGCTCTGTATGCTGTTTGAGTCGGATGTCGTTTAACCCATAGTCGGGGATCACGTCACCGATCTCTATTATACCATGGATATCGAGGATCATGCCCTTACATAGAAGCCACTGTACGCCACGTTACCACTCTCATAAACTACGCCTTGCAGTACTACACAGGGAGAATCATCCTCCTCCCCATTGTACTACTGTACGTGCATTTCTTGTGTTCCTGTGTGTATTCCTTTTGAGTTTCTTTTGTATGCGAGTGGTAAAATGGCCCCTGTGATGGCTTCACTAATTAATTAGGCACCAATTGGCCAACCCTCTATCCAGTCAGTATAATAGAGATCAGTGGATCAGGTCCCTGCAAATAAAATCACTATATGAATGACCAAAACTAAAACAAGAAATATTCAATTGTAAAATAAAGAGTGATTTGTCAGTGGCGCACGAATCTAGGAGAGGTAGCCCAAAGGGTCCGGCCTTGGTTCCAACACTCCCTCCCCTCCTCTCCACCAACAATAAAAATGGGAGTAAAAAATAGTCAAAGAAATGATTGATTTACCCTAAAATATATTTTCCTCTTGAAACCGTCTTTAGTATAATTATTACAATATTATTATTTTTGTTTTATTATTTATTTTATTTTTGCACAGAAATGCTGCCGCTGGAGCAGCGTCTTTAGTTGGCCGAATTGGGGGTATGGTGGCGCCCTTCATCGTCTTCCTGGTAAGTCTAAAAATGCATTACCATTGACGATTAACGACACACTCTGGTCGTACTGTTGCTAATTATAATGTGCATGGTATGTTTTAACCGGTGTTTGTCCCCGACGTGAAACAAATAATTTGTCAAAGAAATGGCCCATTTTGCAGGCCCATAGGCGTATGGGGTAGGGTTGGGAGTTCAGCGGTGTGTACGAGACTGTCCCTTTCGCTCACACAACCCTTGCGCAAACAAGGTTCTTCCAGTGAAAAAAATGTCTAAACACTTTTCTGCCATTTTCGAGTTCCATTTTTACCACGTTTCACTCTTTTTTGAAATACCCTTCCCGCTTTCCAAACCAGCTTCAGGGGCGAAATTCACCAAACTTATAGATCCTATACTTCCTTTCATCTTCCCCATATTCAAAACATTTCTTTTGGCTTTTTTTTATTTATTATTTTTAATTTCCATCCGAACACAGTATGCTGATAGGAGCAGTTTATTCACAATACAATATCACTCGTATCGTTATGTTCGAAACGCAAAACAGTTTGTTGGCCGTACTTTCCAAACCTATAGCAGCAATAAAGATCATTTTGCCTTTGATAATACAGGTCATATAATTACAGGTCGTTTTTTGGTTGCTAAGCAGCTAACATCAGCTAATTCTTCATGTATAATGTTCGGAACAATAGAATGTACAAATGGAGGTAACATCATGTAAGGCTCCCCCCCCCCCCAAACAAGTCTCAGGTTTCTGGTCTCCGCGTGCGTCGCCTCAAGTCCCGCACGTCGGCATTTTTTTTTTTTTTTTTGCTATGATGTCCAATTGCAGCCAAAATTGCTGGATCGCTTGGAATTCTGCCCTGCTGTGTTGTAAACGACTTTTTCACATAGGGGTATGAACGTTTGCCCGATTTGTGAAGCCTCTCTTAGCCACCATACTTTGTATATGAGAAATATAAATTTCGTCCCCGCGTATACAATGTATCACATTATTTCCTTGTTGGCAAAAAAAAGGATGACCAAAAAAGCACCTCACTGCACCGATTTTGAAACCGATCAATGACCAGAAACCGGAGACTTTTTTTTAGGGGGGGGGGCGTAAGCCTACATGCCTTTAGAATTATGCAATTATGCATTGATTAGCAAAAACAAATATTGCAAATGTTACATGTTATAGAACACCGAAGTGTGACGTCACGTTTCTATGGCATCATGCCCGGTTAAAAATATCCATTTTTGTTTCGTTATTGTTCTGTGATGCGCCCTCACAGTGTCATGTATGACTATTATTACAGAACGTGTTTCACAGTTCCATTCCGTTCATCGTGTTTGGCGTGGTGTCGCTGGTGGCTGCGATCCTTGTCTTACCTCTCCCAGAGACAAACAACCGGTCACTACCGGAGACCATGGATGATGGGGCGAAGCTGGCCAAGAATGAAGGAGCGGAGGAGGTCCCACCTGCCAACGTATGAAAGAATACACAGAGGAAGAGTGGACGAAATCACAAATGAAATCATCCTTTATAGAATATTTCTATATCCTGTTAATTTGAGCCATCTCGTGAGGTAGTTGTGGCTGTGCGTAACTACGTTCGTTAATTAAAACTATGATAATTAATCTAATGGGGCCCTGTTTTGTAAAACTTGTCCTTTCTTTATAGAACATGTGACATTTTAGAGTACCAGGGTGATTTCCCGCCGGGCAAAAGTGTGTGTATTTTTATGTAGAGTTTTGTACATTTTGTACTTCTCCACGTAACATCAAGAATGTGTTTAATTATTTTTCCCCAGAATGAATGTTTGAGATTTAATGTTAGTGCTTTATTAAGAATTTGTTATCTCAAAATATCATATTTTATGCAGGTTTCTTGTCATAGACCAGTGTACATTTTACGCTCGGCGCAGTTTAACCTTTGGGGGCTCTCTTGTGAACATGTGATGTCATTGGTCATATCGTGTATTTAGTGAGACCTATATTTTGTTTATTAGCGCTAATTAAGGCCTTGTGAAAATGGTTTAACTAACCTTTGGTGTCATGTCCTCTAACATGTTCTAAATTGCCGTAGGATTCTCGGATCCAAATACAACTTCAGATGACGATGAAAAGTATTTTTTTTAAACGTAGTTACGTAATCACACCCCCATTTTAGAACGGCGTTTTGAGAATAAGGCAGGACCTCCAAGGGTCAGATGTTAGTACGTGTGAGACAATTTACCTGGCGAAATAACCAAATTTGTTGCACAAATTGTAAATAGGCCAACCTTGGAAAAGCTTATTGAAGTTTTCCTCCCTGGAGAGGGAGCGGGTATATTTTTATTTATTTATTTATTTATTTTTTTATTTTTTATTTTATTTTTTTGTTGTTGTTGCAAACATTACTATTATATATTCAATTAGTTGGACAGTTGATGGATATTCGTTTCATCTTGAAAGCACAGTTATAAAATGAGGCTACCTGAAGCAGCTGTATGTAATAATAATTATTATTATTATTATTATTATTACTTTTAATAATTATTATAGTCGGGCTTGCGATTTTATCTTTAGAGATTTTTTTTTCCAAGCGTATATAGAACATATATAACTATAGAATTTGTTTGTCACTACTTAATGCATATTTTACTAATGTCCAACGACACAAGCTATTTTTTTCCTTCTTTTATTGAGCATTGTATAGTTAGTTCATGTTACTTATTTTTGATAGACCTGATTAGTTTCAGAGTATCTTTATTGTATGTTAATTAATCAGTAAAAGTGTAACAACATTTATCATTTTTCCTCGAGTCTGAAAAGAAAATTGGCAGTAATAATATAGCAGAAAAAAACCCAATTACGGGCACTTGGTTAGTTTTGGTCTGGTGGGAGACAGCCATGCAAATAGCGTTTTTTGCGGCAACGTGTGTAAAGTCAACGACACGGGACCCTACCCACTGTACAATTGACCTTTTCTGACAATATCGGCCGAATGTGAAATTGAAAAAGTCAACAAAAATCATTTCGTAGTTTGATCACGGTGATTAGGAACATTATAATACGTACATGTATAACGTATGCGGGCTGGCCTGTGGAATTTATCTGCTCTGTACATGGCCTGACGGTGATGAATACACATGTAGTGGCTAGCAATTCTTTTCTCAGTAGGATGTCAATGGAAGATTAATTAGTGATACAATACAATCTCTATAATTTACCTCACATGTGAGCCATTATGTATTAATTACTCATTTATTGCAGTCCTCTCGTTAAACGTTTACATAACATGTACATATCAAACCAGTCAAATTCAATATTCTCTTTTTGGGGAAAGAACAAGCAAGTTCAACAGTAAATATGTTACAAAACTTAATAGATTATCCCTAACCACCCCAAATCCTGCAAAATCCTCCAAGTGGCACTTTTTGGGAAAAAGTCAGCACTGTTGGAGACTGGTGGTACTTTCAACTCTTCAAACGGGGCAAAATTACTACCTGGCAAGAAGCACAGGCCATAAGTGCTGAATATGAAAGATCAACGAAAATGCATGGTGCATTTTGAGATCCTTATCCCTTTCCAAGTGCACTGATGGATGTTGGAGGGTTCAGGAAGGTTCCTAGCCAGAATACCTAGGGGTTACGGTTAATGGACTCAACTTTGTCTAACCTTCTGGGGATGGATCTTGATTTATTCATATTTTGTCCCTCCCCATCCCGGGGGAGGGAATTAAACTGTATGGATAATAGTCCAACGTTCAAGTGAGTTCAAACTACAACTGCATTCGAATTTACTCATGCTTACTTGAAACAAAGACGGCTCAATTACGTTCTTTTCTTCATTCAATTATTTTGGGTTATTGTCAACAATTTAAATGATTAGAAAATAGCGTTAGTATATTATGCCCATACAACTTTTCCTATAGAATTATTTAATCATTAAAATATCAATTGTTATCAAATATGTGTAGTTGCAAATAAACTTTTGTAATTTTCACAAAAATGGAGCTGAATCTTTTACAGGTTTGTTTCTTTACAAATTTCTTGATCCTCATTAGTAATTAATGTGTATAAAGACATTTTATTAAAGGAGCAGGGGATGTGATTTGACAAAAGTAAAAATCCTGAAAACTGGGTAGCGAGCCTGGGTGTCTTCCCTTTGGTCAAAGCCTACTGAACCCCCTAGATGTTTAATTTTGGCGGATTTATAGACTCTCCACATAGCCACAAACAAAAAACCTAGAGGTTTGGACACAATACAGCCTGCTTCTTTTTTTCCCTTTTACATGGCAACTTCTCTTCTTTCAAGAAAATTCTGAAGCAAAGGGGGATTTGTAAAAAAAAAAAAAAATCAGAAAATCAGGAAAATACCTGAGAAATCGTATGCCTGATTGAAGGAATTGTGCATCATTTGGTAAGATGTCTGTAAATGCAATCGTACATTAGAATCAGGAGAGATGTATAGCAACCAACCTGTGAAAGTTTCAGGTTATTTCATTAAAACGTGTATTAATTCTATGTAATTTTACTACTACTGATAGCACCTCATCGGACAGAAAGATTTCAAAGGATGTGTTGGATCCCATAATAAACCTTTTACCAAGTAAGATTTATTATTTGGAATAAACAAAGAAAAAGTTGACATGAGCGGGATGTGAACCTCCGGGTTTATAACATGCCAATTGCTTTACCAACTGAGCCATCTAGCCCAGTCTTGGCGGTCACCCTATTCAGGCATCAACTGATCAATCCACAAAAAAAAAGAAAAAAAAAGAAGGAAAATGTTCAACTTACATTGCGAGCGCGCAGCCAATATGGCTTATGTTGTGAGCGATGGTTCTTCACACTACATTAGATTATAAATAAAAATTTAATAATTAAAACTTAAAACATTACTTTTTAAGCCTTTCTGCAATCGGTTTCTACCGATGGCCCAATTTCCAGACAGAACCAGAACGGGGGGGGGGGGGGGAGGGGGGGAAGGAAGAAGCAGTAGTCTGGGGGATCACTGGAAAAGGATACGTTTTATATCAGATCAAATTAAGTAGGATTCATGTGAAACTTTTGGTTTTCTTCTTTTGAACACCAATCTTTACTCTAACTTTATTTCAGTAGCTACATAACTTATTGTAAGACATTTAAAGAATTAGCATGTCAAATTAAGCGAATTCCTAAATCATTTGAAAGATTATCGACAGGTCTTCTACATTCAAAGACATAGATTCCGTGTGAATTCGCCTTTCTTGCAGACAGAAATTACGTCTAAACAAGTCATTTCACAGGTGAATGAAATTCGTGCGTCGGGTGATATAAGATTCTAGCCGGCAGGAGGTTGTGGGTTCGAATCCTGCCCGAGTCGCCTGTGTAGTTTTCAGACACTCAGAAAGCACAGAGTATGCAGTGCTATACACACGTCGGTGTAGGGCAAAATTAAATCAAAAGTTATTTCACAAAACAACTCTTCTGAACAACTGATATATACATAACAGAAAAAGAAACGTCACCCCTAAAAATATTTATTATTTTCATTTTATAATTAATATAATTTGTTTCATGAAGAATATTACGAGTATGGAGTGTAACACTAACACAATGTGGCAAATTTGGTTGATCTGGCAGCCAACCATCCCACAACATTGTATATTTATTATGTTTAATAATATAATTACTTAACAAAATTTAGGGGGTGACGTTTCTTTTGCTGTTATGTATAGAATAATTACAGGTAAAGTTTAGAATTGGTCAATCAAAAATAACAAAATTATTGAATTGGAATATGAAACTTACTAATAAGCTGCTGATGGTATCAATCTTCCCTAGTAATAATTTTGTGCTGTCATTTCGAAGGAAAGGGAAATAGTTTCCATTTCAAATTTAGGAAAGAGTACTCCAAGTTTCCTAACTTCCATGTAACATTCAATACGAAAAATCAAAATACGATTTGGCAATTTCACAGTTTGCTTGTTTGATGTATGTCTTGATTCAAGAAGAGTAAGCACACGTAATTGCCATTGCTATACCTATATTCTATGTTCAGGTCAACTCGTCCCTAACTTGCCAAAGTGACCAATCCCGAATTAAAGGTCCTGTGAAGAGTGTATTTACCAAACTTTATTTCTTGGTGCTGTTATATTGATTGGTATGAGTTATAAACAATTTTAAATGTTTTGTTTCAAGTGGATTATTAATTGTTTATCTAATAATAAAAAACTGACCCCCCCGAATTTTCGAAGTTTTAACGAAACGTTCGTGATGTACACAAAGGCAGAGAATTTCTAAGTACTGTGAAACGCAGCGCAAGCCCCCATCATGCGGTCGGAAAACACACCGAAGGCAATGCTAACATTACGGTGTTATTTTATGAAATAACAGAAACAGTTGAGTCAAAGTTCTGATCATTTAAAAAACTCAAAACAAGCACAGGCATAATGTTTTTATGTTTGTCTTGCCAGGATATAAAAATCAGACACGATGTTTTTATTAATGCGGAAAATCACGGCATGTTTTCATGCCGTGAACACTGAAACGGTGAGCATGGTGTGAACATGTCGTTTTGCACGGAAGTGGACTGGGTTATGCATGGGAGTATTATTAAATGGCCACTTACCCCGAGTCTTTCTCGCTTTAAAAAAGCACCTCTCTTCTTATTTGTAAAAATTTACAAATGACAAATATATGTTCCAGTAGGCATACTTTATTGTATATAATGAAAAAAAAAAAAATTCACAGGACCTTTAAGTTGGCATAGTGACCAATGCGGTATTGGTCACTTTGCCAAATTACAAAAATAGCCAGTTAAGCATTCATCATTTGAATGCATGCTCTATCTCCAAAACTATAAGGAATATATGCATGTGGATTAGATACAATGGTAGGTCTCTTCCTGAATGTACTAATGGGCGGGAAAACTTAAAATTGAAAAAAGTCGGATTGATCACTATGGCAAATTAGGGACGAACTATTTAGAGGAAATGTCCTATTTCAAAGTGATTCACCGCTCATGGAAAATGGCAAATAAAAATGCACCAGTACAAAACAAATTGCCATAGAAATTACAACATTTTCCACCAATACATGACAGTTGTGCCTTGCATTCTGCAGATTCAGTTTCTATGGTCTTAATTATAAAAAACAAACAAACAAACAAACACCCCAACATGTACACCCCAACAAACAAAAAGAAACAAACAAAAACAAAACATTTTTTAAGTTTCTCACTTGTTTTTATAATCGTTGAGGGTGCTGTTGATGAAGTCTGAGAGGATGCTGGTTGTGATATCACAAGAGGGCGCTGTCTTATGTGACCCGGACCGTCATTTGTTTCACACCTGGGTTGAGGCGCTTGCGCATGTCTTTGCGGTATTGCTTCTCCTGAAAAAAACATACGAGACATGATAGGGCATTAATGGTGGATAACATGAAACATAAAGACAAACGTAGGATTTGCCATCAAAAAAGCACAGTCTCTATCACACAAAGGTCACACTGGTACACATTGGTGACTTTTGACATATCCAAGATTTGCAAATACATTGACACAGACACATGTCACGCTGCTGTCAGATCTCTCGTCCTCTCACGGCTAGACTACTGTAATTCTTTACTCAATTGGATGAAACAATCTGACATCACTCGCCTTCAAAAGCTTCAAAACAATGCCGCTCGTACCACACAAACAAAACCCAAACATTCTCGTGCATCACCGCATGGTTACGCATTATCTTCAAGACCGCGTTGAATATGTACAAAGCACTTTCGAACATACATCCAAAATAATAATAATAATAATAACAATAACGATAACAATAACAATAACAATAACAATAACAATAACAATAACAATAACAATAACAATAACAATAACAATAACAATAACAATAATAATAATAATAACAATAACAATAACAATAACAATAACAATAACAATAACAATAATAATAATAATAATAATAATAATAATAATAATAATAATAATAATAATAATAATAATAATAATAATAATAATAATAATAATAATAATAATAATAATAATGTTCGAAAGTGCTTTGTACATATTCAACGCGGTCTTGAAGATAATGCGTAACCATGCAGTGTAATTGTTGAAGAAGCGGTGATGCACGAGAATGTTTGGGTTTTGTTTGTGTGGTACGAGCGGCATTGTTTTGAAGCTTTTGAAGGCGAGTGATCTCAGATTGTTTCATCCAATTGAGTAAAGAATTACAGTAGTCTAGCCGTGAGAGGACGAGAGTTCTGACAGCAGCGTGACATGTGTCTGTGTCAATGTATTTGCAAATCTTGGATATGTTCCGTACATGATAATTGATTGATTTGCATACATTGTTAACATGGGGGGTCATTGACATAGTACTATCAAACGTAACACCTAGATTTCTCACTGTTGGGGATGGATTAATTGTGGTGTTATGGACAGAAAGGGTCAGGTGGTTTAAACGTTTCTGATGATGACAGGAAGATGCAATGAAAAATTCTGTTTTCTCGTGATTGATTTGAAATTTGTTCATAGTCATCCAGGAATGGATATCAGTGATGTAGTTTAACAACCTGAACAAGGCGCATGCTGCATCATTGGGAATGGCAGGGTCGAACTCCAAGTAAACCTGAATGTCGTCAGCATACATATGATATCCGACTTCGTGTTGGCGCAGGATATCACAGACTGGGCTGATGTACATGGTAAATGCTCGAGGGCCAATGAGTGATCCTTGGGGGACGCCGTAAAGAAGGATACTCTCGTCAGAGTCTGCCCCAGCAGCATGAGTACGTCTGTTCCGGAAGTACGATCCAAACCATTTGAGGGCCGTTCCGGAAATGACAAACTCATGTTGGAATCGACGCAGCATGATCGCGTGGTCAAGTGTGTCAAACGCAGCACATAAATCACTAAGAGAACCAGGAACACAGCTTTATTACAGTTCAGTGAGTTTAATATGTGGTTCTGTACACACTGAGGGCGCTGTTGTAGCTGCTGCCACACATACAGAACAGCTCCAGAAAAGTCGACAAAATTTGTGCATTCATATTCAATTAATTGTCATCATCTCTGGAATTACCTCTCTTCAATCATCACTTCAACGATTGGAACTGTTTTGGACTTGATCGACTCTGGATGGATAGAGAAACTGTACGATGTTGGTTTTTCACCCTATTAACTGTGAGTCTGGTACATCTACATGTCCCTCCGATCTTGTCCCGGGACAACCAACCAGTTCAAGACACTAACTGTATTGTCATGCTAATGAACCACACAAAGGACAAACTTATACTTATGACATAACTCTGAATGGGAGAGGCATCGCAGACTACAATATGTCAACGACAAGTATTCCCCCTGGTTTACAATATTCAAGATCCGAGTTTCTTGCACTTAGAAAACTACCTGATCGCTCGACTAAGTGTTTATCTCCTGATATCTACCGAGCACTTAAAGATCTTGGACTTCTTCGATCTAGAGGTCGACGTGCTGGATGTCACATTAAACATCGCAAAATTCCCCAAAGTGCTCCTATACCCGAGTCTAAAGTAATATCTGTCGATAACATTAACAATATAAAGGTAGCTGTGTGGAACACCCATGCCGTCGGCAACAAATCACTGCTCGTCTGTGACTACACAATTACAAATGACATAGACGTAATGACATAGACTGCGTAATGACATAGATTTGACGTCAGTACATTTGAATATTCAGTAATCTCAGACAGTAAACGGAGTATTCATTATATTATCATATTATATAGACCGCCACCATCTGAAAAGAATCAGTTAAAAACATCCACGTTTTTGACTGATTTTGATAATTTGCTGGATTCTGTAAATCTCCTGCCAGGAAAGTTGCTCATCCTTGGTGATTTTAATGTTCACTTTGACTGTCCAGAAAAGCACGACGCTGCCCACGTGCGATCCTCGCCTACTGCCTATGGACTTATACAGCACGTGTCAGAACCAACTCATACACACGGCCACACCCTAGACTGGCTCATCACAAGAAGCGACGATGTCGGACTACTTACTTCACATACTTACTTCACTACTTACTTCACATAATGTTCATATGAATGGCATCTCAGACCTAGCATGCCTTTTTAACCCATTGCACTTAGAAAACTACCTGATCGCTCGACTAAGTGTTTATCTCCTGATATCTACCGAGCACTTAAAGATCTTGGACTTCTTCGATCTAGAGGTCGACGTGCTGAATGTCACATTAAACATCGCAAAATTCCGCAAAGTGCTCCTATACCCGAGTCTAAAGTAATATCTGTCGATAACATTAACAATATAAAGGTAGCTGTGTGGAACACCCATGCCGTCGGCAACAAATCACTGCTCGTCTGTGACTACATAATTACAAATGACATAGACGTAATGACATAGACTGCGTAATGACATAGACGTCATGTTCCTAACAGAAACATGGCTCGGTAAAGATGATCAAGTCATCATTAATGAAATCACCCCACCTGGCTACACGTTCTTCAATATGCCTCGCCCTGCAGATAGACATGGTGGCACTGCTGCAGTTTGCAAGTCCGAATTGAATTTGAGGCCTGTCCCGGTTACATTTGACGTCAGCACATTTGAATATTCAGTAATCTCAGACAGTAAACGGAGTATTCATTATATTATCATATTATATAGACCGCCACCATCTGAAAAGAATCAGTTAAAGACATCCACGTTTTTGACTGATTTTGATAATTTGCTGGATTCTGTAAATCTCCTGCCAGGAAAGTTGCTCATCCTTGGTGATTTTAATGTTCACTTTGACTGTCCAGAAAAGCACGACGCTGCCCACGTGCGATCCTCGCTCACTGCCTATGGACTTATACAGCACGTGTCAGAACCAACTCATACACACGGCCACACCCTAGACGGGCTCATCACAAGAAGCGAAGATGTCGGACTACTTACTTCACATACTTACTTCACTACTTACTTCACATAATGTTCATATGAATGGCATCTCAGACCTAGCATGCCTTTTTAACCCATTATTGTTGGCCATCATTGTTGCCACGAGGTAATAAAACAGTCATGAACTGCTAGCAATGTGCGTACACACGACTTATATAATAAACATATACTTAAGTAAAACTTGTAGCTTTGCACGGTGAAGAGGATACGTAAAGACTGTTGACATTAAAAACTTCGTGAAATTTCAATAGTAAAGCATGACACAGAGTGCCATGTAAACACGGGCTAGTGCTAAAATCTCCCAGGTATACGTCACAGATGTTATGTTATTATGGAGGAATGGGAAGAGCGCGGCGCCCCCCTAAATTTAGAATTTACTTTTTTAATTGTACAAACGGACGCAGAAAAAATGGACAAAGGGCAAATATATTCTCCAATAGGCATACTTTATTGTTTACACTGTTAAAATAGACCCTTTAAAGAAATCGATGTGAATCGATCACATTACATTTGTGAAGTATTGGACCCACTCTTAATGCCATCATTTCCTTACTTAAACATTTCATTCATTCATTTTTTTCAAGGAAGTTGAATTATAGCCAGACCGTACTCGGCACAAACAAAATAATTTCATTAATTTGTGTGCTATAAAAGAGAACATTGCTGGTTACTCGCTTTACATTTTTCGAACATGCATAAAATACCGCGTTTTCTCTTATATAGCGTACGTACACATTCTGAAAATACTGTGACAAAAAATTAATAGTGAAACGTATATACTATGGCATTAAGAGTAGACCCAAAATCTCATAAATGTAACGTGAGTAACCACGGGATTACCCAAATAAGCATGTAGCAATTTAAAAGAAATATGGAGATTAAACTCTTTTACACAACAAAAAGAAATCATATCACAGTACCATTTTAACGAATAAGGAAAAGGTCTTATCAATGGAATATATAAATAACACAAATTGAGATACCCGAACATAATTATATTTATTTTGAATATTAAGATACTTTGTTGTAATTGTTTATATAATGTATATGCTTTTATAAACCCTCCTACTGTAGCTGAACTTTTGTGGCAAGTACCGTAGCTATAGTGGTCAAAATCAGTCAACTGATGACTGTTTTGTATGGTGGCCCTGGAGGGACACACAAGACCTAAATATTGACGTCAAATTTCAGGGAAAATTTCGCGACTTTTCCCCAAGTCGTGAAATTTGACGTTACATTTCATGTCTGCGACTTAACTCCACGGCCGAGAAGGGACACCAAAGACTTAAATATTGACGTCAATATTCATGGAAAATTTCGCGACTTTTCCCAAAGTCGCGAAATTTGACGTCAAATTTCATGTCTGCGACATTTCCCCGGTCGAGAAATTTGACGTCAAATTTCACGGTCTGCGACTTTTCCCCCGGTCGCGAAATTTGCTGTGAATATTTTTCCAGTAAGCTAGGTAGCCCGAGCATCTGACGTCACACTTCGAGGCGATACTCGAGCGAGAGACGAGACGAAAATTCTTCTTTTCATGGCGAGTTGTACTCACGAGGTTGTATTCTATACACAACGATACAGTATAACACTTGGTACCGCTCAGATCACGCACCTTCCTGGAAAAATATTCACGGCAAATTTTGCGACTAGGGAAAAGTCGCAGACATGAAATTTGACGTCAAATTTCGCGACTAGGGGAAAAGTCAAGAAATTTTCCATGAATATTGACGTCAATATTTAAGTCTTTGGTGTCCCTTCAGGGCCATTGGGTTAAGTCGCAGACATGAAATTTGACGTCAAATTTTGTGACTTGGGGGAAAGTCGCAGACATGAATATTGCTGTTAAATTTCGCGACTCGGAAAGAAAGTCGCAGACATGAAATTTGACGTCAAATTTCGCGACTTTGGGGAAAAACTCGGCCGCAGACATGACGTCAAATTTTGCGAAATTTTTGTGAAATTTTCCATGAAATTTGACGTCAATATTTAGGTCTTGTGTCCCTCCAGGGCCACCATAGTTTTGATTGTTGACCCAAATGTGCACACAGGGGCAATTTTGACTGGAATACACGACAATGCTTTACCAGTAAAAAATGATCGACTTATTTTGACCTGTAACATGTGCTTACTACACATAAGGTTTGACAGTGTTTGACTTTTGAGTGCACTAGATATACCTTGGCAAGTATATTAATATTTTGACTGATATTGACCCTTGCAGTTTCGTCCTAATAATGGGGCTCACGTGGTCGATATCAACCATCCTGATTGGGAGAGACTGTGCTCCCCACAGCTGGAAATCCAAAAAGACCAGAACAATTTCAGGGTTCAACAAAAGTCTAATTTTCATATTACATGGTCCAATAAATATGTCATCGTTGTACGGTAACGCCAAAAAAAGTCTCCGGTTTCTGGTTTTCACACACGTCGCCTCAGACCTGCGCGTCGGCATTTTTAGTTTGTTTGTTTGTGTTTTGGAATTATGCTGTGCTGTGCTTTAAACGACTTTTTCACATAGGGGTATGAAGGTTTGCCCTATGTATAATAAATGGGAAATTTGGTCCAAGTGTATACATGTATCACGTATGTGGGTCACCGCACCACACATGTGGGTCATCACACCGATTTTGAAGTCAACAAAACTATGAGAAATATATAACAATGTATTTTGTATTTTGAATTTTGTATTTTGTATTTTTTTTATGGGTAAACATTTTAGTTTTCCCCAAAAATCACAAGGATAAGCCTTGTAGTTTTATTTAAAACTCTCAAGGGGTGCCGTAAGCCTTGTAGTTTCCTGAAAAAACACAAGCGTGGAGGAAATGCACGGGGAGTAAAGGAAGTAAATTTATTTATTTATTTATTTTTTGGCGGGCTAGGTAAAATAATTTATCTTGTTTTTTTCTTCTTCCTCTTTAATATGGATCAAATATTATGTCAGAATCGGAACTTCGAAAGACAGGCGATTCAAATTAAGAAAAATGAGATCCAGGACTCCTCCAACAAGTACGAGACATTTTGAAAAAGTTTTTAATTTCACTATTTCACTATTTTCACTATTTCACTATTTTCTGAAAAAAAAGTGGAAAGATAAGCGACTCATATTAAGAAAAATGAGATCCAGGCACTCTAATGTGTCTCTTTAACAAGTATAAAGTATTTGAAAAAAAAAAATAATAGTAATTTTTAGGCAAAATTTTGAAATAAAAACGTCAAGGGGTATCCCTTGTCGTTTTTTCACCTCGAAAAAAGTTGTCTCCGATTCGCTTCTAAATTACACAGAAGGTACGCCTGAGTCTGTAGAAGTAGAAGAAGAAATTAAAAGAAAAAACCCAAAACAAAACAAAACAAAAAATCGCGCTGTAGGACGTAACCTAAGCAGAGTCCTTTTTTTTAGCAATCGTATATTAATCCATATTCGCCTATCTACGGGATTTCCTGCAGAACGCAAAAAGGCTGCAAACGCCTGTCTACAGGAAATCACGTTGTCTATTTTTGTTCTTTTCTATTCCTTGCAAATCTTCTCCTGCACTGTACTATTAACATGATTTATAAAATAGTTACATGTATATATTAGAATAAAGAGCATTTTATACTCTTTCAAACAGTATATTGTTTGTTTGCGATTGAGTTTTTGCAAAGCTGTAAATAACAAAGGTTTTATTGTAATGCTCTTCAGTATTATGCTTGCATGGGGAAAGCTTAGGCAGGAACACTGTTTGTGTGCTCCGAGTCAGGCGGATATGGGTTAACCGCCCCCCCCCAAACAAAAATTAAAAGTTAAACCAAAAATAACTACAAACTAGATATAAGTTTTTGTCACAACAAAAACAAGGTGTTCGGTTGAAGTTAAAATGGTTACGTCATCAATTCGAAGTGTTGGAGAAATCAAATGTTAACGTCTGTTGAAGTTCTCGCGAGAAGTTTATTTGAATACAATACAATACTGAATTTAGAAATTATTTTAATATTAAACTTTGACTTCCGGTTTGGACAGGAAGTAAGGTCAAATTGGGGTCACCTTTGTGTAAATACTTTTGACAACTAACAATCTGTACAATGGTACAAAAATGTCAATTTACCTCCTGTGGTTGTTGAGATATGATTTTTTTAAATATTAAACTTTCACTTCCGGTTTGGACAGGAAGTAAGGTCAAATTTGGGTATAAATATTTTTTGACAATTAACGATCTGTACAATGGTACAAAATTTTTTAATTTACTTCTTGTGGTTGTTGAGATATGATTTTTTTAAATATTAAACTTTGACTTCCGGTTTGGACAGGAAGTAAAGGTCAAATTGGGGTGACCTTTGTGTAAATATTTGTTGACAATTAACAATCTGTACAATGGTACAAAACTGAATTTACCTGTTGTGGTTGTTGAGATATGATTTTTTAAATATTAAACTTTGACTTCCGGTTTGGACAGGAAGTAATGTCAAATTAGGGTCACCTTGTGTAAATATTTGTTGACAATTAACAATCTGTACAATGGTGCAAAAATTGTGAATTTACCTGTTGTGGTTGTTGAGATATGATTTTTTTTTAAATATTAAATTTTGACTTCCGGTTTGGACAGGAAGTAAGGTCAAATTGGGGTCACCTTTGTGTAAATATTTTTCGACAATTAACAATCTATACAATGGTACAATAAATGTGAATTTACCTCTTGTGGTTGTTGAGATATGATTTTTTTAAATATTAAACTAGATTTTTTTAAATATTAAATTTTGACTTCCGGTTTGGACAGGAAGTAAGGTCAAATTGGGTCACTCACAACGTGTTTCATCTACTTGTTAAGTTCTAAGTACATGCCAAGTTTCAAGTTCATGTGAAGTTTGCAAGTATGTGTTTTTTGTAGACAATCTATTTGTGTAAAGACCACTAAAGTTGTATAGCGCCCTCTATAGTTAGAATTTCTAACGCACAATCGTGGACACTGAATGTGGGTCATTATGTATGTTGGCTTGACGTCATCATGACGTCACTGTTGCGGTTTCCTGATTACCATGACGTCACTAGGTTTCATCTACAAGTTAAGGTCTAACTATGTGTGAAGTTTGAAGGTTTTTTAAACTTGGCAAGTATGTTTTTGTTAGCGGACAAGATTGGGGAGAAGAAGAAGAAGAAGAAGAAGAAGAAGAAGAAGAAGAAGAAGAAGAAGAAGAAGAAGAAGAAGAAGAAGAAGAAGAAGAAGAAGAAGAAGAAGAAGAAGAAGAAGAAGAAGAAGAAAAACTAGAGATTCGAGTTTGTTTACACAAACTCTAGGTGTTCGGGAGGGAGTAAAGGTCAAAGTGGGGTCACCTTTTTGTAAAATTGTTTTGACAAATAACGATCTGTACAATGGTGCAAAGATTGTGAATTTACATCTTGTGGAAGATTTTGTTTTAAATATTAAACTTTGACTTCCGGTTTAGATAGGAAGTAAAGGTCAAATTGGGGTCACCTTTGTTTAAAATTGTTTTGACCATTAACAATCTGTACAATGGTACAAAAATTGTGAATTTACCTCTTGTGGTTGTTGAGATATGATTTTTTAAATATTAAACTTTGACTTCCGGTTTGGACAGGAAGTAAGGTCAAATTCGGGTCACATTTGTGTAAATATTTTTCGACAATTAACAATCTATACAATGGTGCACAAAATGTCAATTTACCTCTTGTGGTTGTTGAGGTATGATTTTTTATATTAAACTTTGGCTTCCGGTTTGGACAGGAAGTAAGGTCAAATTAGGGTCACCTTTTTATAAATATTTGTTGACAATTAACGATCTGTACAATGGTAAAAAAATTGTGAATTTTACCTCTCGTGGCTGTTGAGATATGATTTTTTTAAATATTAAACTTTGACTTCCGGTTTGGACAGTAAGTAAGGTCAAATTGGGGTCATCTTTTTGTAAATATTTTTTGACAATTAACGGTCTGTACAATAGTACAAAAATTGTGAATTTACCTCTTGTGGTTGTTGAGATAAAAAAAATTAAATATTAAACTTTGACTTCCGGTTTAGACAGGAAGTAAGGTCACATTGGGGTCACCTTTGTGTAAATATTTTTTGACAATTAACAATCTAGACATTGGTGCAAAAAATGTCAATTTACCTCTTGTGGTTGTTGAGATATGATTTTTTTAAATATTAAACTTTGACTTCCGGTTTGGACAGGAAGTAAGGTCAAATTGGGGTCACCTTTTTGTAAATATTTTTTGACAATTAACGATCTGTACAATGGTGCAAAAAATGTCAATTTACCTGTCGTGGTTGTTGAGATATGATTTTTTTTTTAATATTAAACTTTGAATTCCGGTTTGGACAGGAAGTAAGGTCAAATTGGGGTCACCTTTTTGTAAAATTGTTTTGACAAATAACGATCTGTACAATGGTGCAAAGATTGTGAATTTACCTCTTGTGGAAGATTTTGTTTTAAATATTAAACTTTGACTTCCGGTTTAGACAGGAAGTAAAGGTCAAATTAGGGTCTGCTTGTGTAAAATTGTTTTGACAATTAACGATCTGTACAATTTTTAAAAAAATGTGAATTTACCCCTTGTGGTTGTTGAGATATGATATTTATAATATTAAACTTTGACTTCCGGTTTGGACAGGAAGTAAGGTCAAATAGGGGTCATCTTTTTGTAAATATTCTTTGACAATTAACGGTCTGTACAATGTTACAAAAATTGTGAATTTACCTGTTGTGGTTGTTGAGATATGATTTTTTAAATATTAAACTTTGACTTCCGGTTTGGACAGGAAGTAAGGTCAAATTGGGGTCATCTTTTTGTAAATATTTTTTGACAATTAACGATCTGTACAATGGTATAAAAATTGTGAATTTACCTCTTGTGGTTGTTGAGATATGATTTTTTTTAAATGTTAAACTTTGACTTCCGGTTTGGACAGGAAGTAAGGTCAAATCGGGGTCACTCACAACTCGAGTTTCATCTACTCAAGTACATGCCAAGTTTCAAGTTCATGTGAAGTTTGCAAGTATGTGTTTGTTACCGGACAGTTATTGGGGAGAAGTAGAAGAAGAAGTAAAAAAAAAAAAAAAAAAAAAAAACGTACAAAAACAATAGGTGTTTCGGGCACATACCCGAACACCTAATAAAAATGAATAATATGATCGGGGAGTGGGAGGTAACAAAAATAACGAACCACTGATTCTAACCGTATTATCTTCGGCAAAAACAATTTAGGTTGAATCAACACAATTGAAAAACACCTCCAGAATCCCAGAAGCGGTTTGGTTTTTGTTACCCTAATTTTTACAAAAACTCAAGTATATACTATATACATATAATGGTTTCAGCCCAGCAACCTGACATCGTCACGTAGTGGAGAACAAAATAGTATCTGGCTCTGCGGGACGAGGTTAAAGGTGAATGGATTTATTTTGTTGGTGTGCTCGGTGTCACAGGTGTGCCTTAACCCGGTTATGTGGGATTGAAATAATGCTAGAGGCGCTTATACAGTCGTTTCATGATCGTGTGTTGCCATCCGTCTCTGTACTGGTTTTTCAACCCGATGGGTAGACGGTGTGTTAAAGCTAAATACACCATTGATAATAATTATCAAGAAACATACCTGATAACATGTTTACATCAAATCTGTGTAAAGTTGATGGGTGCATGAAACATCCCTTGCAATACATTTAGTATATACTGCTGCAATCATTTCTCGTAAATATAATTTCCCAAATGGATATGTCGACTTCATGAGACGAAAATTCAACGTTAGAATGGATACAGAAAATCAGAATGAATTGCCACTATTTTCCTATTAACGAAACAGTGAAATCGAGCTAAAATTTTCATTGATGGTTCCTGGGAGAAAGGGAGGGATGTGCCCCTCCCCCCCCCATATTTTTTATCACCATTCATTCTTAGACTGTTTGCGGTGACACCATGTAAAAACGTATCCCTTTTTCACCATAAAATGCTACAAATCTTACCAAAATATACCATACTCCTTTTGTTCCCCTTCCCCTGTTTTGGCTGTTCACCTGCCCCTTCCTTTTTCGATACCCTGGATCACAGGTTGGTTTCTATGCAAACAATTTCTTGATTCATAGTCGCACAAAAATAAGGATGAATTTACTGACATAGGCCTACTGCGGCTTTAACGAGTCAGCAAGATGCATATAATAAGGTCTGCATTGTGCGTGTCCCCTCAACCAGCTAAAGTAGTTGATGTTCGGTGCAGCCGTTGACGGACACCCCCGCTCCCAGAGCGCATGTCTCCTGCACACTTTCTTCCATTTCTATATGCATATTGTGGTTTTCCACAGAATATCGCAAACAACCCGTGTTAGCCAAGATCTGTACGCACCATTTTCTCTCATTATTGAAAGGTACGCAATCATGGATATAGACGAATCGCTGGGTGCTCTTGGAAGTTTTGGCCGAGTGCAGGCCATCAACTACTTCACGTATATTCTCACTGTAAGTGTGTCTACCTGGCATATCACCGGTGTTTCATTCACGATCGGTGAGCCGGACGGACACCGCTGTAGCCTACCCCTGAACGAAACGGGTTATACCAGTGACGACACGGACGGGTGTCATTTCCTTTACTTCCCCAATGACACGGCAGACGACAATGTGACGATGACGTGTGTGGATGGCTGGGAGTATGACACACTTCATGGTGAAACCAGTGTTGTCACAGATGTAAGCTTTATATCATTTATCTGAATGAGATTGGCAATCAACAGATTATCAAATTAACCAATTATTGTCTTAACAAGTTGGAACAATCATTCCGTCTAAAGCGCTTCTTTAGAGAAAACAGAGTTGTTTTGTCGAATTTACAAAAAGATGCCGGCCGCAGTGTGCAAGCCACCGTCGGCCCGCTCCCAGCCGCTGGCGGGCAAGCGTTGGTAGAAAAGCGGCATATTAAAATCAGCCCACTCTCCGAACAGGAGCAAGCCGACAGCATAATACAGCGGCATAATCGGCATGCCGCTATCCCCTAACGCGAGCGGGCCGACAGCATAATACAAGCGGCAAATAGACCCACCACACTAGGCTAACGAAACAATCAAAGTAAACTCACATTTACATTTACACCTTAAAACCCTGGGGAACCCCATGTGACATATATGTTACATTAACTGAAACATTAAAAAACAAAACAAAAAACAGTATATCTCCAAAATAAAAGACCCACCAAGGCCTACAGTGACATCCCTGTAACAAAAATAGCCCCCTCTGATATGGTAGTTGGTGTAGAGTGAAGTGGGGTCATGACCTTTCAATCTTTACGATTTTGAAGCAATCCAGTACTCACGATATAGCAATATTTGGATGCTGATTTTCTACAATGTTTAGGTAAGATTCATATATAAATTATATATATAAATGATCAATAGGTAATAGAGGTTACATAGGGATGGAATTTACAAGAGAATAAAGTGTATTTTTTAATAGGGTTACACTATATATTCATGTTACACCGGCGTCACATTGGGATCTAAGGACACGTCACGGCGTACATTGTATCACGCGTCCCCACGCACAAAATTGCACCGAGTGCATTACACTTTCGGATCTGTGTAAAAAAGGGTTAGGGGTTTAGTGTTATGATATATATATATATATATATATATATATATATATATATATATATATATATATATATATATATATATATATATATATATATATATATATATAGCATGTTGAGCTATTATATTATATTATTGGGCAAGGTGTTTGATCTATTGATTGATTGATTTTTTTTTCATGAGTGCTGGGAACTATTTGTGGTTCTATTTAGGTTTCTATGTCAATGTTTATATATACACAAACACTTGTTTTATGAGTTTGTATGTTTTTCTCTTTATTTTAGAGTATGGCATGTCATCAAAGGACACGGCTTCGTGTCAAAGATGTGTTAGAGGCCTTGGATTGCAACCAAAGTGATGATGGGTCAGATGACGGTAGTGACTCTGATGAGCCAATGAACAGCGATCCTGATGATGAACCAGACATATCTGACAGTGATGATGACTTCAATGTGTCAGATGATGAGCCCCTTGTCAGTGTTGCTAGTACTTCAGCTGCAAACAAGGCGAAGAGGTCACCACAGTATGAATTGTCGAAGGCCAGTCGGAAGACCATCGCTCGATATCATTGATGCAACCGTCAAGCCACGCCCACGGAAGGTGTGTAAGGGACCAGTTGATGATGTACGCAAGGAGCAACATGCCCACTGGCCAGTAAAAGTGGAAAAGAGAGGCTGCTGCAAATTGTGCGAGATGAACAATACTAACACTCTGTGTGAAAAGTGCAATGTGAGACTTTGTTTTGTTGAGGACAGAAACTGCTTCAAGTCGTTCCACGTGTAAGATGGCCGTGCATCCAAAATGGACACTAGACATGAGAATTGAACTGCTAGGAAATGACCGGAGTTGAAAATCAATGGGTGTAAGGGATACATTGACAATATCAGACAATAATTTGGGACATGCCTCTTTACAAATTTGAACGTATCAGCATCAACAATTTATTGCGATAGATTTGCTTGCCCCCCCCCAAAAAAAAGGGAAAAAAGAAGAAAATTCACTGTGTAAAACATAACACACATTGAATTGCACAAATGTATATACATGTACAATTTGTGCTAGATACATGTACTTTTACATTGCTGTGAATATAGTGGTATATTCAAATTCAATTTTGTTATGGGGCGCCCCCAAAAACAATAAGTAAATGAAAACAATAGTATGGCAACCACGCCCATTTTACAGGTAGCCACGCCCATTTTATAGGCAGCACACCCATATAATGTTATTTTTTCTACCAGGAGCCCATGATGTAAAAAAAAACATTTGTTCTGTATACTGTTTGCATTGAATGTGTTGTAACTACATTTTCCTATAATACAGTTTCACACTAATTCAGTGTACTGAATGACCCGATGTGACATATGTGTCACATTCCGGAAATGAGGTCACATGATTAAAAACACAAAATAAACATTTTATTGACACCATATATACTTGGTCTATGCCCAATAATAATTTATATTTCCCCTTTAACATGTCTTGGGTTCCCCAGGGTTTTAAGAATGATACTGTTTTAAATTACATTTATTTCCTTTCTTTATGTTTCCTCAATTACTGAAGCGAAACATAAGCACTGTACATCGGCAGCCCATGACGGGCTGATCGACAAATATTTTTATTTAAAAAATAATAATAATGTATAAGACCAGGTGGACTGTTGAAATCTTTAACATTTGTGGGAAAAAAATACATTCACCGCCAAGATAAATTTAAGCAAGTTCTATCGGCAGCAGCCGTCAGCGAGCCGATAAAAACATCGCAATAAAACACTAGCTATTGCTTTTTTGATCACATGGTCAATGCGTCACATTGCATACCAGGGATACCAGTAGCCCATTGGCCAAGTAATTTGAACCCATTGCTGACGTTGCTGTGCGCACGATTTCTCTGCTTCCGCGACGACGTTTTTTTTTTCAGTCTCTGATGCCGATACTGTTCACACAAGTCAAGCAAGGCACTTTCCAGAAACTCGTCTGTTTGATTTCACCGAATTTACAGGTAGGTATCTGTTTCAGACTGTAACATTTAATAGGATTTAATATTGATTTAAGGATTTAATATGGTAAAGGATTTAATATGGCAGAACAAAGCCTTCATCGTGTTAACTTGTAGATATCCCCAGTGAGGCCTATTGTCTACGTATGCACCAAAACCAAAGCGCAGTATCAAAAACGATCATTCAAGTATTTAATGTTCGTATATTTATTGTAAGCTATGCCAATTTAAATATAATGTCTAAAGTATAACTTGTAAGAAATGTTATTGTTGTGACATCTCTCACCAGGTGTAAACTTAAAAAAGGGACCTATGTACTCTTAAAACTAAAGTGTTGAATCAACCATACAAGAGTTCGGTGAGTGACAACACTTTATAAAGTTAAATTCAACTCAAAGAAAGTCTGTGTTGAATTAACACAAAGTCAAGTTAAGTCTACCTTTATCAATGTTAATTCAACACTTTTAAAAGGAAAGAATGTCGTATCCGGCCGCCACTTTTTAAGGGCTTTTTTGGAATTTTTTTGCAACCACTAACCAGTTAAAAAATGATTCTATCGATTTTTGGTGGTACAGAAAGCGAAAACTATCTTTAAAATCCACTTTTATGATGGTTTTCGGACTTTATTTCCTTTCTAAAAAAATCATATCCTTCAGAAAATAGAAGGATCCTTATAGTTGCCACTATGCATGTACAATGACTGTGTTGGTCACTAATTGTGAAGTTTACAAGATCAGACTAACATGACTGAGGAAGTCATCGTATACCAAAAATGCCAGATTTTTCATGAAATAAATATCCTGGAATAATTTGAAGTATATGTACATCATCATCCATATGTTCTCCACCTTACCAGGTAGGTAAGATTACATTATTGGTTATATTTAATGAGAAAAAGTGGCGGTCGGATACGACATTCTACCCTTTTAACCCTCCTGGGCATTAAGTAGAAAACTTTACACTAACTCAGCAGTGGATGTATTGCAATACACCCACTAATTTAACGGTGTCTAGAATTACTTTAAAATAATACAGGGTGCCCATGATGTTGTTATGTTTGTTTCACTATTTACAAGTATATTTGAGCCATAATATTTTTTAACCCTCCGACGACTTTATCTAAACGTGGCACCCCTCCTCTTTTCAGTGGCACCCTAATTTACCTACTGTAAAAAACAGTAGGGCTTACGCGCCGCAGGTTGTAATTATATTAAAAATTGTTTTCTGCATTCCCCATTGACATCAATAACATCCACACAACTAGATACATAACAGCTGTTCTACAACCAACCAGTGGCCCATCAATCATCAACAGTGTGTGTGTGCCAACTGGTGTGTGTATTTCAATACACCCCACACGCTAAGAATATGTACATAGCAAAACACACACAGACGCTATGCAAACAGATCATTATGCGAGATTTCACATGTAACCCGATACACCTTCAACTCCAGCATGCTCCTACATGTAGAGTGGGTCAAAGGTGACAAAGTCAAGTAGTGTCTGGTTTTTTGGTCAAGTATTAAAGGGGCAGTGCAAAAAAACCACTTTTCGAGAACTGGAGTACATCCACTCCCTCCTAGGAGGGTTAAAAGTTAAATCCAACTTTATAAAGAGTTGTCACTGACCGAACTCTTTAAAATATTGATTCAACACTTGAGTTTTAAGAGTGTAGGCTTAGTCAGATCTTCAGGTAGACTGTCTAGGATTGTTTGATTCCCCGTTGTCAACGAACAGGTTTTACGTTACACTGTATGTCGCCATCTCACCTTCCATTCACTTTCAACTGTACAGTTAAAGACATACACCTTTGGTACCCTCAAAGTTAAAAACTAAATCCAAAATGCAAATACAAAAAAATTTAAGTCATGAAAAAACTACACTGCATGATTCGCTACACCATGCACTCATTGTTTGTTCCGATGATAACATCTAAAACAACATAAATTGTAAACACTAATAAGAAAGAACAGCTTAAACACCGATCAAGCAGTAAAACCATTATTTTGCAACGAAAAAAGGTGATGATTGCGGTTACCTTGAAAGCTCGCTTCATTTAATGTCCATCACAATGAAAATACACATAGTATATATATATGTTTTTTTCTCGATATTAATTTGGTGTTGCTGTAGCTTATAATACAACTATCATGGAACTATTTCTACCTCCATAAGCTATATGCAATGAGAAAGTCAAATTGGTCTGCACAACCGTTTGTGCTGCTAACCTTTTGGTTCAAGTCAAGGTCAAGCGATTAAGGTCAAGTTCAAAGATTTAGGTTAATGGTTCTCTACATCCAAACACGCACTTTTAACCCCAAAACCTGAAATAAGCACGATAGAAACCATATGTCTACAACCACATTGTGAAATATATTAGACCGACTTGGGCTTTTTACTCGTTTCCAAATAGTGGTTAAACCTATAACGAAAATTAAATGTTACAAGTAAGTTTTTAAATAAGTATTAGTTAATTTGATAATCTGGTAATTACAGTTATAGTTTGTAAGCGACTTTTTAAATTAATTTTTAAAGCGTCTTCATGAGATCTGTTCAAGAAATCGACTGCAGATTTACCTACAACTTTGATCATGTAAAATTTTGTTACAATTTTTTATTGTTTAATAGATCGTGACATGGACAGCACGTGAAGGCCTAATATTTTACGAGGTGGTGCTTAGAATTCTTGAGAAAGCTTTGAGCTACGATTGAGGCCATCTTATAAACTGGACAGGACAGAGGCCTTTAAAAAGTTGCGTGTCGATTTCGTATTTAGAAAGTGAGTGATTTTGTTTATCTATTACTGACGAAGGTTAAGAAAAAGCCCATATTGAAATAATACCCGCAGCTGACACAGTAGTGATGACACTCCCATTATCTTCTCTGTAAAAGTTTCAGATTGAAATTCACTCTAATCTATTGAAACTAGTGACAAATAATGAGCAATTTGTCACTAGTTTCAATCAGTTAGAGTGAATTTCAATCTAAAACTTTTAGAGAGTTGTACACAGGCCTGCTAAGTATGTGTACACCGAACCCTAACATTGATTGGTTTACACTTTCCAAGCCGCGTAGTTGTTTTAACTATTGGAGGAACAATCGAGGGTAATTTCATAATTCATAAAACAGAAATGATCACAAATAAACGTCAAAGAAAATACGAGCTTTCAAGTTTAATATTCTCCGTCTATCTATGAGATCCTTAAATGTTACATTAATATATTAATTTAATTGTGTTTGTCTATGCAGCTGATTTGCTTGTCATCTGATATATTTATATGATACCATTCTTTTCATTGCTGACACAGAATCAAACAGAGAAAACACTCCTACATCAGAGAAAACATCCCCTACATCCTAAGTCAACCACCCTCCCTGTGCTTGTTTACACCTGATTCAGTTCAGTGAGCACATACACTCCTCCCCCACTCCTAGGATCCTAGTCCCACCAGTTTCCCGCCTGCACGCTTCAACGCACTAATCCTCCAGCATCACGTGATCCTCCAGCAGCCTACTTAAGCAGCAGCATTTCCCAGAGTGCGGCATTCTCCTGAGGACGAACCTCATTTCAGAACTACTCAATAGAGAAGGTGTCACCACAATATTAGTCTTAATTACACCTAAGTGAAGTTGCCCACTATTTTAAGGGAGGAAGTGATAGAGATGCAACAGCAGGCTCTTGCATCAGCTGGGAATGCCCCTCTCAGTCTCGGGTTGAGTTGGGATGAATTTTTAGCATAATTATACTGCTTTCGTGCATACAAATTTATTGAATTGGTAATGTTGACTGAAGTGACTTTGTATAAATTATACATTCAATAAATTACCTGAGAATGTTTCATTTTTCACCCCACACCCCTCCGTATTTTCTGTATTCAACAGCCGATTTTCATGAAACTTCCTAGGCATGTTCCGTTTGGCACGGTCTATATAATGAGGCCCTGAAAACTTTTATAGGTCACCGTTAAGGGGCGCTATACCATTTTTGGTAATTTTTCCTAATTTTTGGTCAAAATTAGTATTTTCCCCCATAATTTCCTTAATGTTTTGCACAAATGTTGTCTTTAGAAAAAGCAACAATCTGACATCATTTAAATCACCGCTAGAGGGTGCTATAAGCAATTTTGGTAATTTTGTTCCAAAAACATGATTTAAAAAAAAAATTACCTAAAATTGGGATTTATTTAACTAAAGGTTCAGTAAAGGCAGATATAATAACATCCATGGTATTAATGATGACATAAATTTATACATTGAGCAAAAAATTCCGAAAAAACGTTTAAAAAATCATGTTGTTTGAGACAAAATATAACTTATTGCATTTAAACGTAATGGCGGCCACATTGGATTCCCAGAATGCACTGGAAGTGGTCACATGACTCAATAATGTCCAGTTCAGAGTTTAAAAGCCAACAACAAACCCAAAACACATATTAAATGGTTAGCAGTATCAAAAAAGTGAAAATTCAATTGGAAATAAAAAATGAACGCCATTTTCATTGATTTTTGCGTGAGGGGTTCCCAAAGAATAGTTACGAAAAGTGAAAAAATTTCATAGGGGGCACATTGTCTCCCCCCCCCCCCCGCAGGCCTGATAGGGTTACGGTATCGTTAATGAGAAAACAGTTCAACTGCATTAACATTTTGGTATTATTTTACAATCGCGATTATGGAAAGAGAACATTCTCCCCTAAATGAAGTGAACTTTTATTGGCAATAATTTTTTTAAATGACCTCAGAAGAAATTATTTCTTGTGAAGATTGACATTAAGTTAGTTCTATATTTATTCTAAAACAACTCCACTGGCTACCGATTCGTCAAAGGATTCAATTTAAACTCATATTACTCACTTGGAAATCACTTCATGACATGGCACCAAACTATATAAGTGAACTTCTTTCTCCATATGTTCCCCAACGCACTTTACGATCTACTGATAAATTTCTGCTGACTGTTCCTAGGACTGCATCATCATATGGTGATCGTGCATTTTATGCAGCTGCTCCTAAACTTTGGAATGACTTGCCAGTAGAACTTCGCAGTTGCAGTTCAATCAATGTTTTCAAGAACAATTTAAAGACTCATTTATTTAAGACTGCTTATTGTGCTTGATTTTTGAATATGTATGTAATGTAATACATGTAGGCCATTTAAGGTACCCTATGTAATGTTTTGCTTGATTTTTGTTTTACATATATATATATATATATATATATATATATATATATATATATATATATATATCTTTAGTTAATATGTGTATATCCGTGTATATGTATGTATATGTATATGTATATGTATGTGCATGCATCTGTAGGCCTGTACATGTATATATATATATATATGTGTATGTGTGTACTTTCTATAATGTTCATACTTTAGCTGTGTTAATTGTTGCGCCTCGGAATAGGCATGCCTAGATAGATTATTATTGTTGTTATTATTATTATTATTATTATTATTATTATTATTATTATTATTATTATTATTATTATTATTATTATTATTATTATTATTATTATTATTATTATTATTATTATTATTATTATTATTATTATTATTATTATTATTATTATTATTATTATTATTATTATTATTATTATTATTATTATTAAAAAAAAAAAAAAAAAAATTTTTTTTTTTTCCCCCCCAAATTTTTTTTAAAAATTTTAAAAATTTTTTTTTCCCCCAAAACCGGGTTGGGGGAGGGGGAAAGGGGGAAAAGGGAACCGGGGGGGTTTTTTTGGGGAAAATTTTTAAAATGAATTTTTTTTAAAAATTTTTTTTTTTTAAAAAATTTTTTTTAAATTTTTTAAATTTTTTTTTAATTTTTTTTAAAATTTTTAAAATTTTTTTTAAATTTTTTAAAATTTTTTTTAATTTTTTTTAAATTTTTTTTAAATTTTTTAAATGTTTTTTTAAATTTTTTTAAATTTTTTTTAAATTTTTTTTTAAATTTTTTTAAATTTTTTAAATTTTTTTTTTTTTTTTTTTTAAAAAAAATTTTTTTTTTTTTTTTAAAAAAATTTTTTAAAAAAAATTTTTTTAAAAATTTTTTTTTTAAAAATTTTTTTTTTTTAATTTTTTAATTTTTTTTTTTAAATTTTTTAAAAATTTTTTTTTTTTTTTTATTTTATTTTATTTTATTTTTTATTTTATTTTAAATTTTATTTTAATTTTTTTATTTTTTTTATTTTTTTTTTAAATTTTTTTATACAAAAAAATTTTTTAAAATTTTGTTTGGGGTTTTTTAAAAAAAAGGGTTTTTTTTAAAAAAAAAAAATTTTTTTCCCGTTTTTTTTTTTTTTTTTTTGGGGGGGGGGGGGGGTTTTTTTTAATTTTTTTTTGGGGGGGGGGGTTTTTTTGGGGGTTTTTTTGGGGGTTGGGGGGGTTTTTTGGGTTTTTGGGGGGTTTTGGGTTTTTGGGGGGGGGGGTTTTTTTTTTTTTTTTTTTTTTTTTTTTTTTTTTTTTTTTTTTTTTTTTTTTTTTTTGGGGTTTTTTTTTTTTTTTTTGGGGGTGTGGTTTTTTTTGTTTGGTTTTTTTTTTTTTGGTTTTTTTTTTTTTTGTTTTTTTTTTTTTTGTGGGTGTTGGGTTTTTTTTAAAATTATTTTTTTTTGGGGGAAAATTAAAAAAAATTTTAAAAAATTTTTTCAAAAAATTTTTTTTAAACATTTTTTTAAACCTTTTTTAAAAAAACCCCCTTTTTTTTCCTTTTTTTAAAAATTTTTTTTTTTTTTTAATTTTTTTGGGGGGGGTTTTTTTTTTTTTTAAAAAATTTTTGTTTTTTGGTTTTTTAAAATTTTTTTTTTTCCCAAAACCCCCTTTTTTTTCCCCAAAAAAAGGGGCCCCCAAAAGGAAATTTTTTTTTAATTTTTTTTGGGGGGAAAAAAAAGGGGGTTTTCTGAAAAAAAATTTTTTTGGGGTTATTTTTTTTTTAAAAGTTTTTTAAAAAAACCCCAATTTAAAAGGTTTTTTTTGGGAAATTTAAATTCCAAAAAAAAGATTTTTTTTTTTTTTTTAAAAAAAACCCCAAAAAATTTTTTTTAAAAAAAAATTTTTTTAAAATTTTTTTAAAAATTTTTAAAAATTTTCCGGGGAA
>CM055830.1:5894409-6023999 GCA_029582265.1 Zoroaster sp. YZ-2022 | reverse complement strand
ACCTTCATTATCAATTTCAAAACTATAACCGTATAAATCAACGCGATTTAAACCGAGTCCTAATAATTTAACGTATAACGTTAGAATGGCGCTACCTAAACTTTGCGTTATATCACGACCTAATTTGGTTTCGTATTGCGTGTGTAATGCATCACGCTCTTCCGTAGATAATGATTCAATATCGTTAACGCTGTACTCTTTACCGAAAAACTTTTTAGAATCTCCTCCCGCTACAACCGATAAAAGACGTAGAGTGTAGCATAGATGCATTTTCGTTTAATAGTTTGTGAACTTCTTCCATTTATTATAAGTGTTTATAGAAAAATTAGTAAAATTAACAAGTATTTGTTAATCGTTGCTAACAACTTACTAACGACCTATGGGTAATTGCTAACAACTTATGGGTAATTGCTAACGACCTACACTGTAAAAAATGTTAACGCGTGACGCGTTTATGAAATAAACACTGTGTTTAAAACCAAAACATTGTGTGATCAACCTAAACACATCCAGTGATAATAAATTAAACAGGTGTGTTTATTTGCTGCTGCGCTGAATGTGTTTAAAAAATATGGTGTTTTTATCATCAACTATTTTTTAATTCCTGATCTCAACATCTAAGTAATTCAACACGAATGTATTTTAAAAGTCATCAAAAGGTTGACAGTGCTAAATATTTTAAATTAGTAGCGTTAATTAGGCTGCTAATAATTTTGTGATAACACTTGTAAACGCCGAATAAACACAATGCTGCATAATACACATGGACTAAACACGACGGTGTGTTTAAGGCACCGTGACGTAGAAGTGTCAAGCAAACTGTCAACCAATGAGATTTCACCAAAGAGACGCAGCCGCGCGGCGGCGGGAATGGAAAAGGCGGCCATTTTTTGTACTGCATTCCGATGATGAGCGAGCTCATAACTTAGACTGCGGTAGATAAATTCAGGTAAGTCAACAATTCTGAGCCCAGAACAAAACTAATTTAGACTCATGGTAGGCTAACAAAATACTTAAAAACTCATGACAGTCTGGTGTTAGTAACTAACGTACGTTAGTGTGCATTTTTCTTTTACATAATTAGGCCTACATACTGAAATAGTTCAGCCTTATTTTGTACGATACGCGTACACTGTATGCCTCCGTACATCACACAAGGTCACAATCATATGGAGGTCAAGCATTTGTTGTTAATTTCTCGCTTCCTGTTGTAAGTCTATAGAAATATCAGATCACAAACTTGACAAACAACTCTTCATCTTTTCAACTGTAATACTTTTGTATCAATACCGTGAAAGAAACTACTGCCTTTGACAATTTAACGTTAGTAAAGTTATGCAAGGTTTCGTGACCTCTAACGTTAGTGTATCAACAGTGTATTTTCAATGTTTTGTGATGTTTTACATTCACCAAATCCCTCAACATTGTCTTAAATTTTGAAGAAACATTTTGAACAAATTATGACTTCCATGGCCTGCAGAGAAACCAAGGGACGCTAGATCAACTTTAGATAAACTCTGTCCCTGTAATTCTGTTGTTTTTACAACTAATAATTGTTTGTTTGTTTTTAATATTGCAATTAAGGTCATGGTGGAATTCTACATGGTGACACACAAGACCATGGAGCAACTACATGCCAGAGCTGACACACTTATGTCATCAGTTGACAAGATGACACAATGTCGAAAGGTAAGTGAAATGTTTGAGTACATTCTGAGGTAAATTGATTTCTGCAGTACAATATTGACCAAATGCACAAGACGTCATCACCTATGATAAACATTTTGGGAGTCAAATGGCATGTGATGTTACTGCAAGGGGTCAACAGATTGAAAACCTTTAAATTTTTCTGTGCAAACCTCTTCAAAGTGTCATACCAAAGGTGTATATTCAGGCTTCCATAATCAAAGTTTATTAGTCATCATGTAAGCCTGCTTTCTCTGCAATCTAGACTCTTGTTTTTAAAAGGATGATGACCATAGTGGCCATTCCATGTGTTCAGGCATGCAAGGTTTCAGCAGCTCAGCTGATTTCCTGGTTTTTTGGTTTTTCAGCTGTGGCATTGAAAATTGAAAACACAGTACAAAGTCTTGCTGTGCCTGGCACTTTCCTGCTCACAAACTGCAGTTGCATGACTTGTGTTGTTCAACAGTTTATAATTAATAAACAATGATTCATAAGAAAAAATTATGTTGTGTGTTCCTGTGTATTTTAAAGTGATCTATTTTCTTTAAAAATAATAGTCTTTGGGAACGTCTACACTTTGTGATTATGCTAGATCCCAACACCGACTTCATCGTTACATTATATTCATGCGCTATTCTAAAGGACAATTGTTCAGTGACGGTTAAACGGCTTAGTTCACAAAATGGATGTCATTATGTGTTCTTTCTATTAAAAAAGGCTCATGAATATATTATGTAATGCATGTGACTTCGGTGGAGGAATCTAGCAATGTCAGCAAGTGGGCGTTCTGAAGACTATTATTTTTTAAAGAAAATAAATTACTTAAAAATACACAGGAAGGTACAAAATAATTGTTTTCTTCTGAATCATTGTTTATTAATTATAAACTGTTAAACATCACTGTTAATCAGCAAAAAGATAAGCCAGAGTGTCCATCATCCTTTAAATCTAATTGAGGGGACATCCATTTATTCCAATGTAAGGTAAACTAATAGTTTTGTTGTTATTTGTTTTGCGAAACTATTTAAGGGCCCTCTGCAGATGCTTGATGTGATGGCATATATTGAAGTCAACACAAAGTTTGACCGCGGGAAAGGCATCAAGTCCAGGAGCATTGTTACAGTACATGAGGTAATTATTCCTGGACGATACTTATTTTAAACCTGTATAGCATTCACCTAACTGTAAAGGATGGGAAAAGTTATTTGTACAGTTATACATGTATATTAATTTTGAGAAAATGCCAGAAGCCCATTGGAAAACAAAGTATTCTTGTGCCCCTGTACACCTGTTCAAATGAAACATAATGGTAAACCAAGAGAAAGACATTCAGTATGCACATAAGCCAACTAAAATATATGGAGTATTCCGAGGTTTATCAACGCCATCCTAAAAGCCTGATCAGTGCATTAGCACTGTTCTCTCAGGGCCCAGAGATGTGTGGAGAGGAGACAAGGAAGCAAGTTTTAGTGTTGATGTTAATGCAGTTAGTTTTACCTTATTCTAAATTGTATTTTCCCAACAGGATGCTGCTGAAACTGATCAATTAACCATGACGAAACCCTGGACTCGCCCCTGCCTTGTAATTTTTGTACATAACAACGAAGTTCAGCAATGTGTTGTTTGTGTGGGACACCATTAGAGTGGTCTCTAACCCCAAGACTGCGGTAGATTGCATCATTCTTCTACTTGGTGTTTATTATACGTTTGATTTGGATTATCCAAAGATTTTCTCCCAGGGATTAGGCTTTCTCCAACAGTTCATTGTTGAAGACAAATACACTGGACAATTGTCAAGCAGGTTAAGTAAATTCTGCACAAAATTTCAAGCCTTGGCAAGTACTTAAATAAGTCAAACATCATCTTGTCACAATTCGGTCACAATTCGTTTTAAATAGTTTGCTGAAAAATTAAACATTAGGTTATGGATAAAAGTTTCACAGTTGTTTATCAGGAGTTTAACAAAATTACATTTTCACATAGTGTCACGATAAGATTACCCCCCCCCCCCCCAAAAGGAACTGAAACTAATATGTGAGGCGTTCTGCCAAATGAGACAAAACTGGGCATAGGTCGAATTTGAGGTTTCAGGCTATTATGGAAGAGAACAAAATTATCCTTACAATACTGTTCATTGAATTTGAATCGGACATTTCATTGACAAGATGTGGCTTTTTGAAGAGTGGTCTCATTTAAAAGTTTATCTTATACCATTTTTGTGAAATGAAATTTGTTTTAGAAACAAACATTCTGTAAAAAAAAAAAACTTGTTTTTTTAACCAGCACTCAGAAAATTATGGCCCCTGTCTCAACTTCGTGGAATGACCCATATATATCGATAATATTTAACCTTCAGTAGCATAAAATTGTTCGACCCGTATGTACATTACTGGCTACTCGTTAAAACATTTTTGTCAGTAGGGCAGAGTTTTAGTTATTATAGAAGGATATTAAGAAAAACAAAAACAATTTAAAAAATCATTTTGAGTATATAGTGCTACTTATTTTTTCAATTTTAGCACTGGTTACTCTAAAAGATGTTTGTCAGTATTTAGGCAGAGATTTTGTGAAGTTTTGTGATTTCTCAGAAGTACTAAAAAGAATAAAACTGTTTGTTCCATTTAACTTTGGTGATGTTGAAAATGTTTGGTCATACCGTGGCAAACCAATATTGCATTATTTTATTCAAATTTTATATAAATACGCAATTGATAATTTTAAACTCACACATTTCTATAATAGGCAAATGCAATTGATAATTTTTTAGCTTGTTATTAGAAGGATATTAAGAATGTTTAAAGCTCAAACATTTCTATAAATAGGCCTATGCAATTGATAATTTCTTTAGCTTTCAAAGCATGCAGCATGATGTTCACATTTTAAAGATATACGCGGTATGGTTACCCTTTAAAGGGAGGTTACATCATTGTTTTGGAAGAATTAATCCCTTCTAATCATCTAGTTTTTAAAATACACATCATAAAACTAATCTGTGAAAATTTCATCAAAATCAGTCTTCACGTTTTCAAGAGAACAGCGAATAACGGCTTCTATTTTATCAAGTATTTTGTGCACGTTCATATTATAAATGCAACACGATGGTCGGCCGACCATAGATTCAAAATCCCTATAAAATTGCACTTTTCTTTAAAATGAAATAACACCTGGCGAAACGATTTCACTGGATGCTTGGTAATAAAGTACTCTCAGTCAAGTAAGTTATTTTGCAGTAACTTGGAAGTATTTTGTTTTCTATTTCTGCAATGATGTAACCTCCCTTTAAAACATTTTTGTCAGAAAGGCAGAGATTTAGTGATTATCTGAAGTAGGCCCTATAAGAAAAAGAAAGGATTTGTTTTAAAGAAATTATTTTTAAGTTAAATAATTGGCACTGGTTTATACTAGTTAATTTCAGCACACTCGTAAAAGATTGCTGTCAGTATATAGGCAGAGAGTATAGGGCCTATACTAAACAAGAGGAAGTGAATTTTGATGTTATAATTAAACACATGTTGAGAATTTAAACACTTGAAATAATAATAAATGGCGTTAGACGTTTTAAAAGTGTCACAGGCAATAAACGTGTTATTGTGTTTATTATTTGAACGGATTGACGTGTTTAATTTTTTAATACGTGTTTATTGTTTAAACATTGCTGGTATTTAAATTTTAAACACTAGACGTGTGTACAAGATAAACACACTGTTCTGTTTTTATTTTAAACACCGTCGGTGTGTTGAATTTAAACACCGAATATGATTATAATTTAAACGTGTTCACATAATAAACGGCGTTAGGTATTTTAAAAGTGTCACAGATGGGTGTTTATTTATGTGTTTAAAACCTAAACACTTTTTTTTACAGTGTATGGGTAATTACTAACGACCTATGGGTAATTACTAACAACTTACTAACGACCTATGGGTAATTGCTAACGACCTATGGGTAATTACTAACAACTTATGGGTAATTGCTAACGACCTATGGGTAATTACTAACAACCTATGGGTAATTGCTAACAACCTAAGGGTAATTGCTTAATAAACTAGTCACGTATTTCATAATTAGTAGGTTGATCCATTTTTAAAATTAATTTACGGTGTTTAACTCGTTTAAATTTTTCATGAATTTCCATTCTCAACTCTTTCGTAGGTACGACATCATTTTCTCTTAAACAATCTTCAAACGAGTCTCTATCTTTACAATAAAATAAACATACCCATTTGAGTTGCTCTCTAAAATCTTTTAATACGCTATTATATTTTTGTGAAACGATCCAACAGCTGTGATTAACGTGTCTACCGCTAAAAGCTAATCGTATTAACGCATTCGTCTCATCTCGACAAAAAAAATTATATCGCGAGTCTTTACTAGCGCTATAATCATCGATGATAAACAACGTCTCATATCCTTTGAGTATATTACTATATATTCCTATCGCTTTGTTTAATGCGTAATCTTTTAAATCATCAACGAGCACTCGCTCGTCGTTCCAAATCCATTTTCTATTTTGATAAGTTTCGTTGTCACCGATAGTGGGACATAATATAACGATCCTTTCAAAATGATTAAAATATTCTTTTTGTAACGAGTCTAAAACAAATTTAGTTTTTCCGCATCCTGTTTGTCCGCAAATGAGCGCAACGTGCGGATATTTAGGTAACATTCTTTTAATATTAGTCAAGATGTTTAATAATCGACAGATTCAAAACACCCATTTCTTATGTTTAGTTGCGCGTCCATAATAATAAAAGTATACATGTTTAGTTCGCCCGCGGCTTCCGCTTCTTTTTCAATTTGAATAGTAATTCCTTCGCTCAAGTTTTGTACTCGTCTTCCGCTTCCGTGTAATTTATTGTCGGTGCTCGTTCTTAAATCTAAAAATAAACCGTATCGATTTAGTAAATAATTTGCTGGTTTAACGTGAGATAAATTTAGAGCTTGTACGACTTGTATAGCGTGTTGTTGTTTCGAATCGCCGAAATATTTTGAAATCTCTTCCCAATGTTGATACCTTTTCATACCGTGCGCGTAGAGTTGATTGGGAACGCCTTCGATGGTGATCGAAACTTTGTCAATTTTCGGATTATAAAATGTATTGCTTTCTTTCGCGGTGGGTTCTCTGAATAAAAACAATATTCCTTTCATACTTTTTGCCGGGGTATTTAAATTTATATTCCACGTCGTATCGCGTTTGTTTAACGGAGTCACGCTCTGTCTCAGTACGCGATCAAACAATATACTTAGTCTATTACTGTATTGATTTTTAATCGTTCGAGCGAGTTCCGGCATATGAACGACCTCAAATTCTAAAGAAATTCCGCTTATGATATATTTCGCATTATCGTCGGTGCTTTTAATCACGTTACTGAATTTATTAAACACGAGTTCGTAAGTCAATCGATCTCCGATGCCCGACTGATAATAAAGTTGATGGTCGGTCAACAGTTCAAAATCCAGCGGAATGTAATATCTATTTTTATAAGTGTCCGCGATGGCTTTATCTTTTCCTCCGTTACCCGCGAGATTTTTATCGCTAGCGTCCACTCTTATTTTAGTTATGTTAAAATCTTCGATTCCTTGATACACTAAATTTTCGCGTTGATCTTTAGTCAACCATTCGTCTTTATAACAATTGAACACATCCGCATCGTCTAATGAAAATATTTCATTTCCTTCCATTTTAATAATTATATGTTTTACGATAGCTCTACCTATATTTTGTACCAACGTTCTATTTTCATCATCCGTCAAAACGAGTTCTATATTAAAAGCTAATCGAGCTGTATTCGGAACGATAACGTCGTTCATTCCTAAATTTGGAAAACGAACCGTCAACAATTGATTTTCGGTAATGGTACTCGGATTGTTTGTAATGACGACTTTTTGACGCAAACCTTTTACACCTCTAGGTTCTCTTATTCTCCTGTATGGATCCAACACATCTCCGTACGTATTTGCCATATTATTTATACTAGTAAAATATAATAATTTTTATATTTTTTAAAATAAAATGGTGTCTATAGCGATGATGGTCGGAGGCGCGGTAATCAACGCGTTGGCGTTTACCGGTAGCAATTTTTTATTTAGTCAAAGTGGTCACGCTGAACAAGAACGTAAAAGGCATGATTTAGCGCTAGAGCAACTTTCAAAAGCTAGAGATGAATTTAGTAAAAAGCGTTTAAAATATCTAGATTATTTAAACGAACGATTACAAAAAGAAACGAGCGCAGAAAGAACATTTAATGACATTGACGATGCGATGAATGAATATTCTCGCGTTACGGGTAATCAATTTAATTTACCACTAAATTTATACAACGAACCGCAACTAGAAGATTTTTACGCTCCTAGCGAAGATCAAAAAACGCGAGAAATTTTATTCATCGTACTAGGTATGAGTATGGTAGGTTACACGAGTTATAAATTATTAAAATAAAAGTAATTATAAAATGGCGCAAGGAGGACGTGAACTTATTGAGCTAGATCCGTTATTACAAAATCTTGATGATGAAGATGAATATATGGATGATGAAATAAGTGGTAACAACTTGGGTGATGAGTATAGCTTCGATGATATTGATGAAAGTTTAGAAAGATTAGAACTTGAAAGAAAAGAAAGTGAAAAAAGGGTAGATGAAGAAATAGCAGAAAGAAACTCGCAAGTTGTTAAACCTTTATCTTTAAGAGATATGCAACTTAGATTAACAACTGATGATTTTTATGAAAGTATAGGTAAAAAAAACGCTATAAAAGACTATAATAGTTTTGAAGAAAAATCAGATAATAAAGGAAAAAGCGTGCTCTATTTTTAAAAAGGTGAAAAAGAAATACGTTTAACTAAAAAAAGAGGAGATGGATTTTATTCTTTAAATACACTCAAAGTCTATAGCTTAACTATAAATGATTTATTACCATTTGGAGAAACTGATTTTGCTATAGTAAATGTTATAAAAGAAGCAGAAAAACCACTCGTTGAGCCACCCGCTCAAACAGGTAGTGGTAGAAGGTTACCTTCTATACCGATGCAACTGGTGGAAAAATCAACACAAATGACAGAAGCTATCGAAATGGTGGTTATGACAATGCAAAAAGCAAATGTTGAAACTCAAACACAATTAAAGATGCGAGAAGTGCTAGCGCTCGATAAAATCATGACTACAAATCGAGGTGAACAATTATATCTTTTAACTAAATTAGAAACAGTTAATCAAAAAATCTCCGATAATCAAGAATTAGTTAAAGATGCAAAAGAAAGAGGATTTGATGTTGATGAAAAAGATCAACGAGAATTACAAAAACTAAAAGATGAAAAAGAAGTTTTGGTTGAACAGATTGATGCGCATGATTATATTCTTCGTAGTCAAATCAATAGAATTAAAGAAACATTTCAATTTTTTTTTAGAAAGAGACGTTACGTTAGGAGATAAAATTAAAACTTTATTTAGAGAACAAGGTATAACGATCGTTAGTATATTAACAGCTTTTAGTATGACCATCGCTTTTATTATTAAATCGATTACCAGTACTGTAAGTTCAGTTATTCCCAAACCCTCACCTAAACCTATACCACCCACGCCAGAACCCGAACCACCTATTCAACCAGAACCCAAACCCACTACACCCGAACCAAGCGGAGGTGTAAAAGAGTGGATACAAAAAACATTTAAAAATCTAGCGAATGTATTATCTAAACTAGGAGCAAAAGCTTTAGCCGCTTTACCGGCTATTATCGGATCGATAGTAAGCTGGTTATTTAAAACAGCTTCTGGTGTTGTTACATGGGCCGCGGAACATTTATGGCTAGCTTTAACGGGAGTTGGAGTTTTAATTTTAACTTATGCGCAGAAAACGCTAAAATAACAATTCGTAAATCGTAACGCCGAGTCCAGCTAAAACTGCAAAACCAATAATCAAAGCATTTTTTTCTTCTTCGTGGTTATCACGCGATTCTTCTAAAGAGGGAGTTTCTTGCGCATTTACGTGTTTAGCGATCAATGGCGTTGTTGTTGTTGATTGTAAAGGTAAAATAGTAGGAACAACGGGCGTTGAATTTGTATCTAAATTTGAACCCAACGATAAATCACTCGTCGCGATTAATATATTATTGTTGTATCCCGCGTACGTGCCTATTCGTAAACTCATATCACTCGGCATCATGTATAGATTTTCTCCGATAACAAAGTTTAATTGACTGCGAGCGTATTGTAAAACATCTTGATATCGTTGAATACTAGATTGTAAATCAACCGGAGAGTCAATCTCAGCATTTACTATATTTATAAATTCACGTTGCGCGTCTAAACCAGTACCACCCGCTAAAAATGAGCTTTTTGCTTGCGCCTGAGCCGCTAATAACGCGTAAACGTACGTTCTTATAGAGTAGTTTATTCGTTCCGTACCAACGTCTGTAAAACCTCTAGACTCGCTGATTATAAATTTTGACCAAGCGAGCTCTGTAGCAGATTGTAAAATGAATGCGATCGTATAGGTTGAAGGATGATCTCCAAAACTCATTTTCGTCGCGGTTTTGTAATAATCGTAATCAGTCACCTTGGTAGAAATAACGTTCAAACTACTTTTATCGTAGTTGTTTCCGGGTACCGCTTTGTAGCCGTTATCGTAATAATAAGCAGTTCCCAATCCGTTTGAATTTAAATCAACTCGTTGTTTCCAATTGGAGACTTGCGAAAGGTGAAATTCTTTACATAGTCTTTTATACGCGCTTACGTCTATATTATTACTAAACGCGTCATAAAAATTTTGAAACGATGTAGGACAGCTCATTTCTTTGAGCAATCGTCTAATTTGATAATAGACGTGAAATCTAAAAAAAACTACGAATCATCGGGTTTAAATGATTTAAATGATGATAACTCACACCGCATCTCGTTGTGGCGCAGTATGTTGCAACATTTATTTGATTTTGATAAAATTTCATTGGGTTTGAATACCAATCATCAACAACTGCGTCGCTTTTAACGCGAGGTAAGCATGTAGTTGCTAAAAACATTGTCAAAATGAACGTTAAAAAACTCGTTCTTGTTTATGTAAATGTTTATACTCGTTAAATCGCTAGCGTTAAAATAAAGAGGTTGGTTAAAATTTCCAGATTGCTTGTATGAAAACGAAAAATTGCTCTTGAATGCTAATGGAAACGTCATTTTATTATTATTTATTATTATTATAAATTCTAAATAGTAAAATGTTTCATACCGTTGAAATTGAAATTGAAAAAAATGGTGGACAAGTTAAATTAGATTACGCTATTGATAATCGTGATGGTGATTTATACATGTTATTAAAAAGCGTAAACATTTGGGTAGGATATTACAACATACGTAAAAAAGAAAGAATAATTTATCGTACATCAGCGTTAGATGATGTTATAAAATTTGTTGAACCAGGGCTTTACAATATTTATGAAATTATAGATGTTATATCAAAAAACGAAGCTTGGATAACGTTTACAATCAATTATATGGTGGGTGCTTACACGTTAAAGTTGGACGATGATACAAAATCTATTAAATTTACAGCTGGGTTAGCTAATTTACTCGGGCTTCACAACGAATTTCTAACTACAGGAGAATATAGTAAAACGATTGATATACAACCTTTTAAAATTTTATACATTCATTGCGATCAAATTTCTACAAGTGATAATTATTACAATGGCAAACCTTCTACCATTGTAAACGTTTTACCTTTGCAAGGTAAATCATTCGGAGAAAGTATGTATATAGAATATAAAAATCCATTACTTAAAAAATTAAAGATTGGTACTTTTAACGAATTAAGTTTTCAAATTAAAGATTCAAAGGGTAGAGATATACATAATCATGGTTTTCCAATTATTTTAAATCTAGAAATTATATAAATAAATGGCGAGTATTTACGGACCTAGTCGTACGAGCGTCGTTGTCGCTACCGTTGGAGCTAGCGGTGAAATTTTACCAATATTGACTAGCGAAATTTACGAACATCACGGATATCTAAACAGAGATTAAATTTTACATAGAGTAGTTATAATTAAAAATTTAACGTTAAACTCGGATGGCACGCTACGTTTAAACAACCCTTTTTCATGTTTACAACTACGCCGACGTACTGTAGTATTTTTGCGCAATTTATAAAAACCGATAGTTTCACAACGTACTCATCGACGCGCAATTACGCTAGTAACATTTATTATATTCCTTCTCCGGAACGAGATGAGAAATTTCATTTTATCAATGATGAAACGCAACATTTAAAATACGAAATGTGTTTTAAAATGCGAAACGTTAGAAAAGTTTTTGTAGAAGCCACATTTTTCGGTGCATTAAATTCTAAAATATGTTTTAATATAAAAATTAAAAGTTTACCGTTAAATTAAAATGATTATACTATAATAAATATATGGCGAGTATTTACGGACCTATTCGTATAATGAGTGAGCGAGTTTTACTTAACGGTAATCAAAAAAGTGAAAAAACATTATCTTTGAAGATACTGGATATATCGCCCCTAGTGAACTTCTTGTACGAAATAAAACATTATCTTCTTTTAATTATTTCAAAGATTTAAACTTTGAAATGCAGCTGTATGGCAATCAACTAATTTTTTACGTTGATGATTTATTATTTTATTCATTATTTGCAAATAGTCATAGAGGTGAAAATAATGTTTATTCTATAGTAAAAAGTGAACAGTTCGATGAAGATTATGATAGTTTTTATAAGCATCAAATTGAGTTCCCAGAAACTGGACATTTTACTTTTTCAAATGAACCGAGTTATTTTGAAAGTACAATATGTTTCCTTTCAAACCGTTATATAAATCATGCTAAATTCTATTTTAAATCTACTTTTTTTGGTTCTTTGAATACAGGAATATGCTATGAAATAAAACTTTAAAAAATTCCAATTTATACTTTTCCTAAAGATTAAAATCTTTACTATTAATAAAAACAATGGTAGTTACAGAATCAACGAATGTACTTTATCCGAATATCAACGGTTTTAACGAACGACTCTGACGCGGAGCGCGCTAAAACATTTCGTTTGCAAAAAATCGATGATATTCAAAAAGAATTACGAATCGAAATAAACCAACGCGAAGCCGTATATAAAAAATATAATAAAATTATCAACGCTTGTAGTATCGTAGAAACTCTCGCAGAATTGGGTTGTATGGGAGCAGGAGCCATCGGAATAGCCAGTATCGCCACCGTTGTGTCATCACCCGTAGGATACGCTTTAGAAGGTTTAGCTTTAGGGTTGGATGGTGGAGCGTTTGCTATCAGATACGCGAAAAATAAATTATATAGAAAAGCAAAAAAACACGACGAAATACGAGTTTTAGCATTGAGTAAACTAAACACGATCGAAAACCACGTTAGTAAAGCCATCGAAGACGGTTACATCAGTCAAGAAGAATTTGTGATCGTTTGCGAAGAGCGAGATAAATATTACAAAATGAAAGAAAAAATCCGTAATAAACTTGTTAAACCGCTAGCTAAAACAGAGGTTGAAACTGCCGATGTAAATGTAGGGAAAACAATTCTTTTGAGTTTAAAGTAAACTTGTCGGTAAATAAATCTTACTATAATAATCAAAAAGCCGCTTCGCATGTAGCGGAGCGGGTAATGAGTAGACCACCACCGTACAATTTAAATTTTTAGTCGTTTTTTAAAATCAATACAATGTTTATAATTAGTTCTAGACGCAAAAGAATAGTTTCTTTATCCGTTTCATTTATACTCAACAACTCGCTATAATATAAATTAATGTAATACACGTCTATAGCGAGTTGCGTTAAATACTCTTTCATACTCGCTAAATCTCTAGATTTAATTAACTCAAACGCTGGAACTAATTTTTCTCGCACGAGTATAATCAATCGTTGTGCGGGAAAATTTCTAATATAATATTCCAACAATATTAAATCGTGTAAATTTGTACAAAACAATTTTAAATCATCAATAAGCGTAAGTATACACGTTCGTAATAGTTCACCCATATTAATATTACTCTACAAAACTTTTTTCGTCTTTTCTACCAACTCTGCCATTACTAAATTAAACGAGCGTATAGCTTTTCTGTTTATTTGGTAAAAGGTTTTTACTTTTAATGCTTTTGCGCAGTTTGTGCATAGACTTATCGATGTTTTTGTACCTTTTTTACACCTTTTACACTCAACAGGCACACTTTTTCTTTTTTTAATTTTAAACTGATGAAAAGCGCAATAGTTTACGTTGGGTGAGCTACGCACGCAACATTTGTACGTTTTACCAACTATTAACCATCTGCAAGGAACGATTATTTTCTGTTTTAATTCCATAATCTTTTATTATTAAACGAGATTATATTTTATAATATTTTCTAAGTGAGTTTTTAGGTGAAGTTTTTGGAGACTACGTTTACTAAAAATCTTTCGTCTTTTACATAAGCTGTAATTTCTCCCAAATTACCTACAGACGCAGCAATTTTTAATGGAACGTTTTCATCTCCTTTAGGCGTGTAAAATTGTATTTGTTTATCTAAAGATGAAATTTTTAGACAAACACTAAATAAAGTTGCCGCAAAAGTAGCCGAATAAGTAGGCGGTTGCTTTTTGTCCGTATCACCCAATTCTAAAGATAAGCTGTAAAGACTATTGCTATCGCTTGAAAAACTAACGTAATCTAAATTGTGTATGTTAATGTAAATTTTTGTGTTTATTTGCAACATTTTTTTAAGTTTTAAAAAATCGCTACTTCCAACTATGAAAGGATAATTATAATTGGTGGGAGGTTCAATTGTTTTCGTGTTAACGAACTTATTAATATTTATGCTGTTAGTTTCTCGTTTTTTACCACCACACGTTTCAACCACGCAAGTTTCGATGTATATTCGTTGATTTTTTACGTAAACAATTACTGGAACTTTTCGTTTAATACTGCGAGTTAATTTTTGCAAATGTTTTAAATTAACCATAAATTCAATTGGGTTTTCACATTTAAATTCAAAAAAAAATTCTCTGTTTAATACTATATCGATTAATATTCTTTTCGATCGATCTGTCTCGCGATAATAAAATCCTGTTTCATCTACCTTAAAATGAGCCTTTGTTTGAATACCTACTAAAATGTCGATTAAAATTTTAAATGAATAACCCATTTTGATTTTAAAATAAAAATCATATTCATAGTTTTAATTTTTGTTTAAACCTATAACTTCGTCATAATTTAAAAATTTTGATTTATCTAATATCACGCGCTCTATACCATCGTTTTCAAAATCGGGTGTTAGTGTTTCGTATACCAATTTCGATTTATGTTCCACAACATTATCTTTTTGCGCTTCGTCATAATTTAAAACATTTGATCTCTCAAACAAATCATCATCGTCGAATGCGTTATATGGCTTAATAGTGTATGCTTCCATTCTCTCTAATCAATATATATTTAGATAATTAAAAAGAAAGAAAAAAACCAAAAAAAACGTGAAGTCTTCAGTTTGGTTTTTAAAAAAAGCACCTAAAAACTTGTTAATATCCCCTACTACTACCCAGAGAATTTGTTTAAAAAAGACTTTTTTTAGTAGGTGCGCTCCCAACGGCATCTACCATACTACTTCCCTTTTCCCTATAACAACCAGCTAGCTCAATGCGGAATCTAAGTCATGAGAATAGTGTGAAAAAAGGCATTATAATTTACTAATAATAAGTGTTAAAATCTTAAAACAATCGTCGGCAAACTGTTTGTTAATGATATCACTTCTGATTTTTCAGGATGATTAGAATTTTCACAAACTTCAAGTTAGCTTTCAGCGGATACTAATTTGTTAATTTTGTGATCAGGTGATAACAAATGTCGCACCTTTCCTTAAAACAACAGACATATAAAACAAACTCTACCAGGTTCTATCTTGTGAGCACAAAATGTGAACACATCATTATTGTGCTGAAACTTTTACATGTTAGTTTTATGATACATTTCTTGAAACTGTGGGATTGAAATGGATGCATGTTGTACCTTCCTTTTTAAACTTGAACAATATTTCAATCAAAACATTTCTTCATCTTTATCAGTGGACGGCACCAGTCTGTCTGTACTGAAGTTGGTATTGGCGATGGTCGGAAGACTTTTTGCTTCGATGGCATTTGACCTGACCATTCTGTTTACAATTGAGATGTATCCAACGGTTCTGAGGTAAGGTCAAAATTAACCTTTGGAGTGACCAAATAAAACTGACGAGAACGCTACTTGAACCTGCAACCTCCGGTTCAACGTACCAGTACTGTACCAACTGAGCCATCAGGTCCTCTGCTGGTGGTGGTGTCCCTGTCGACATATTTGCTCTGTGCTGTTTGAGTCGGATGTCGTTTAACCCATAGTCGGGGATCACGTCACCGATCTCTATTATACTGACTGATATCGAGGATCATGCCCTTACAGAAGCCGCTGTACGCCACATTACCACTCTCATAAACTACGCCTTGCAGTACTACACAGGGAGAATCATCCTCCCCATTGTACTACTGTACGTGCATTCCTTGTGTTCCTGTGTGTATTCCTTTTGAGTTTCTTTTGTATGCGAGTGGTAAAATGGCCCCTGTGATGGCTTCACTAATTAATTAGGCACCAATTGGCCAACCCTCTATCCAGTCAGTATAATAGAGATCAGTGGATCAGGTCCCTGCAAATAAAATCACTATATGAATGACCAAAACTAAAACAAGAAATATTCAATTGTAAAATAAAGAGTGATTTGTCAGTGGCGCACGAATCTAGGAGAGGTAGCCCAAAGGGCCCGGCCTTGGTTCCAACACTCCCTCCCCTCCTCTCCACCAACAATAAAAATGGGAGTAAAAAATAGTCAAAGAAATGATTGATTTACCCTAAAATATATTTTCCTCAAGAAACCGTCTTTAGTATAATTATTACAATATTATTATTTTTGTTTTACTATTTATTATTATTTTTTGCACAGAAATGCTGCCGCTGGAGCAGCGTCTTTAGTTGGCCGAATTGGGGGTATGGTGGCGCCCTTCATCGTCTTCCTGGTAAGTCTAAAAATGCATTACCATTGACGATTAACGACACACTCTGGTCGTACTGTTGCTAATTATAATGTGCATGGTATGTTTTAACCGGTATTTGTCCCCGACGTGAAACAAATAATTTGTCAAAGAAATGGCCCATTTTGCAGGCCCATAGCTAGGCGTATGGGGTAGGGTTGGGAGTTCAGCGGTGTGTACGAGACTGTCCCTTTCGCTCACACAACCCTTGCGCAAACAAGGTTCTTCCAGTGAAAAGAAATGTCTAAACACTTTTCTGCCATTTTCGAGTTCCATTTTTACCACGTTTCACTCTTTTTTGAAATACCCCTTCCCGCTTTCCAAACCAGCTTCGGGGGCGAAATTCACCAAACTTATACTAGATCCTATACTTCCTTTCATCTTCCCCATATTCAAAACATTTCTTTTGGCTTTTTTTTTTTTTTTTTAATTTCCATCCGAACACAGTATGCTGATAGGAGCAGTTTATTCACAATACAATATCACTCGTATCGTTATGTTCGAAACGCAAAACAGTTTGTTGGCCGGCGTACTTTCCAAACCTATAGCAGCAATAAAGATCATTTTGCCTTTGATAATACAGGTCATATAATTACAGGTCGTTTTTTGGTTGCTAAGCAGCTAACATCAGCTAATTCTTCATGTATAATGTTCGGAACAATAGAATGTACAAATGGAGGTAACATCATGTAAGGCCCCCCCCCCCCCGCCCCCAAAAAGTCTCAGGTTTCTGGTCTCCGCGTGCGTCGCCTCAGACCCGCACGTCGCCTCAGACCCGCACGTCGGCATTTTGTTGGTTTTTTTGCTATGAAACGATGTCCAATTGCAGCCAAAATGGAGTGTCGTGGCCGAGCGGTCTAGCTTACCGGACTCAGGTTCTGGTGTTAGCAGAAGAATGTGGGTTCGAATCCAGGCCGTGACACTTGTGTCCTTGAGCAAGACACTTAACCATAATTGCTTCTCTCCACCCAGGGGTTAAATGGGTACCTGTGAGGGCAGAGTTGGTTGATTAGCCCTATATGCGCTGTAATGGCAGCAATTGAGCTGTATACTCCCCAGGGAGCTGAGATGGTTTCAGGAATGATTTATGAGCCTTATGAACAGGGGTAATAATAAAATGCGCCTTGAGCACCACTCAGTTGGTGGATACGTGCGCTATATAAGTCCACACATTATTATTATTATTATTATTATTATTATTAAAATTGCTGGATCGCTTGGAATTCTGCCCTGCTGTGTTGTAAACGACTTTTTCACATAGGGGTATGAACGTTTGCCCGGTTTGTGAGGCCTCTCTTAGCCACCATACTTTGTATATGAGAAATTTAAATTTCGTCCCCGCGTATACAAATGTATCACATATTTCCTTGTTGGCAAAAAAAAGGATGACCAAAAAAGCACCTCACTGCACCGATTTTGAAACCGATCAATGACCAGAAACCAGAGACTTTTTTTAGGAGGGGGGGGGGGCGTAAGCCTACATGCCTTTAGAATTATGCAATTATGCATTGGTTAGCAAAAACAAATATTGCAAATGTTACATGTTATAGAACACCGAAGTGTGACGTCACGTTTCTATGGCATCATGCCCGGTTAAAAATATCCATTTTTGTTTCGTTATTGTTCTGTGATGCGCCCCCACAGTGGCATGTATGACTGTATTATTACAGAACGTGTTTCACAGTTCCATTCCGTTCATCGTGTTTGGCGTGGTGTCGCTGGTGGCTGCGATCCTTGTCTTACCTCTCCCAGAGACAAACAACCGGTCACTACCGGAGACCATGGATGATGGGGCGAAGCTGGCCACGAATGAAGGAGCGGAGGAGGTCCCACCTGCCAACGTATGAAAGAATACACAGAGGAAGAGTGGACGAAATCACAAATGAAATCATCCTTTATAGAATCTTTCTATATCCTGTTAATTTGAGCCATCTCGTGAGGTAGTTGTGGCTGTGCGTAACTACGTTCGTTAATTAAAACTATGATAATTAATCTAATGGGGCCCTGTTTTGTAAAACTTGTCCTTTCTTTATAGAACATGTGACATTTTAGAGTACCAGGGTGATTTCCCGCCGGGCAAAAGTGTGTGTATTTTTATGTAGAGTTTTATACATTTTGTACTTCTCAACGTAACATCAAGAATGTGTTTAATTATTTTTCCCCAGAATGAATAATGTTTGAGATTTAATGTTAGTGCTTTATTCAGAATTTGTTATCTCAAAATATCAGATTTTATGCAGGTTTCTTGTCATAGACCAGTGTACATTTTACGCTCGGCGCAGTTTAACCTTTGGGGGCTCTCTTGTGAACATGTGATGTCATTGGTCATATCGTGTATTTAGTGAGACCTATGTGAGACCTATATGAGACCTATATAAGACCTATATTTTGTTTATTAGCGCTAATTAAGGCCTTGTGAAAATGGTTTAACTAACCTTTGGTGTCATGTCCTCTAACATGTTCTAAATTGCCGTAGGATTCTTGGATCCAAATACAACTTCAGATGAAGATGAAAAGCTTTTTTTTAAATGTAGTTACGTAATCACACCCCCTTTTTAGAACGGCGTTTTGAGAATAAGGCAGGACCTCCAAGGGTCTGATGTTAGTACGTGTGAGACAATTTACCTGGCGAAATAACCAAATTTGTTGCACAAATTGTAAATAGGCCAACCTTGGAAAAGCTTATTGAAGTTTTCCTCCCTGGAGAGGGAGCGGGTATATTTTTATTTATTTATTTATTTATTTTATTTATTTTTTTATTTTTTTAATTGTTGTTGTTGTTGCAAACATTACTATTATATATTCAATTAGTTGGACACTTGATGGATATTCGTTTCATCTTGAAAGCACGGTTATAAAATGAGGCTACCTGAAGCAGCTGTATGTAATAATTATTATTATTATTACTTTTAATAATTATTATAGTCGGGCTTCCGATTTTATCTTTAGAGATTTTTTTCCAAGCGTATATAGAACATATATAACTATAGAATTTGTTTGTCACTACTTAATGCATATTTTACTAATGTCCAACGACACAAGCTATTTTTTCCCTTCTTTTATTGAGCATTGTATAGTTAGTTCATGTTACTTATTTTTGATAGACCTGATTAGTTTTAGAGTATCTTTATTGTATGTTAATTAATCAGTAAAAGTGTAACAACATTTATCATTTTTCCTCGAGTCTGAAAAGAAAATTGGCAGTAATAATATAGCAGAAAAAAAACAATTACGGGCACTTGGTTAGTTTTGGTCTGGTGGGAGACCGCCATGCAAATAGCGTTTTTTGCGGCAACGTGTGTAAAGTCAACGACACGGGACCCTCAGACCTGCCAACCTTTGGGATAACAAAACTGTATTCTGAAACTCCAAAAGTTGTATTTTTCATAAAAAACTGTATTTTTCAAAAATATGCATAGACGAGCTTACGAACAAAGGTTTAATGTGGCTGCAATGCTCCAACTTTAATACTTACAGGCGTACATTATAGTTTTCTATAAAAAGCACATGTGTGAGGATTAAAATAATTAATTTAATTTTTTTTTTTACAGAGCTTCGCCGTATGCGGGGACTTTTAAGAAAAGTGCCCGCAGAAACTAAGTCAAAAGGTAACAGGTAACATAATATATTTTCACTATATAGGGCCTAAATATTAGCATGTTGATGTTATAATAATATTATAAGGTGTGTGTGGGAATCGGAAGATTATTTCCCTGGAATGAGGTTCCCAGATTACATACATACAACACAGAAAATGTCATAGGTCCGATTCGGATTTATTCAGTCATACAGCTTCAGGGTCACCCTACCCACTGTACAATTGACCTTTTCTGACAATATCGGCTGAATGTGAAATTGAAAAAGTCAACAAAAATCATTTCGTAGTTTGATCACGGTGACTAGGAACATTACAATACGTACATGTATAACGTATGCGGGCTGGCCTGTGACATTTATCTGCTCTGTACATGGCCTGACGAGGGCCCTGTTGATTCAAACTGCACTACGGAAAAGAACCGCGCCCCGAACTCGGATCCAAAGTGCATTACCCCGCCAGAGGGCTACGATGTGCACGAAGCGGATATAGACGAAATCAGCATCGTCCCCACGGTCTACTTCTTGTCACTACGGTTTGAACTGGACGGTGATGAATACACATGTAGCGGCTAGCAATTCTTTTCTCAGTAGGATGTCAATGGAAGATTAATTAGTGATACAACACAATCTCTATAATTTACCTCACATGTGAGCCATTATGTATTAATTACCCATTTATTGCAGTCCTCTCGTTAAACGTTTACATAACATTGTACATATCAAACCAGTCAAATTCAATATTCTCTTTTTGGGGAAAGAACAAGCAAGTTCAACAGTAAATATGTTACAAAACTTAATAGATTATCCCTAACCACCCCAAATCCTGCAAAATCCTCCAAGTGGCACTTTTTGGGAAAAATTCAGCACTGTTGGAGACTGGTGGTACTTTCAACTCTTCAAATGGGGCAAAATTACTACCTGGCAAGAAGCACAGGCCATAAGTGCTGAATATGAAAGATCAACGAAAATGCATGGTGCATTTTGAGATCCTTATCCCTTTCCAATTGCACTGATGGATTTTGGAGGATTCTGGAAGGTTCCTAGCCAGAATACCTAGGGTTAGGGTTAATGGACTCAACTTTGCAACTTTGTCTAACCTTCTGGGGATGGATCTTGATTTATTCATATTTTGTCCCTCCCCATCCCGGGGGAGGGAATTAAACTGTATGGATAATAGTCCAGCATTCAAGTGAGTTCAAACTACAACTGCATTCAAACTTACACATGCTTACTTGAAACAATGACGGTTCAATTACGTTCTTTTCTTCATTCAATTATTTTGGGTTATTGTCAACAATTTAAATGATTAGAAAATAGCAATAGTATATTATGCCCATACAACTTTTCCTATAGAATTATTTAATCATTAAAATATCAATATGTTATCAAATACGTGTAGTTGCAAATAAACTTTTGTAATTTTCACAAAAATGGAGCTGAATCTTTTACAGGTTTGTTTCTTTACAAATTTATTGATCCCCATTAGTAATTAATGTGTATAAAGACATTTTATTAAAGGAGCAGGCATGTGATTTGACAAAAGTAAAAATCCTGAAAACTGGGTAGCGAGCCTGGGTATCTTCCCTTTGGTCAAAGCCTACTGAACCCCCTAGATGTTTAATTTTGGCGGATTTATAGACTCTCCACATCGCCACAAACAAAAAACCTAGAGGTTTGGACACAATACAGCCTGCTTCTTTCTTTCCTTTTACATGGCAACTTCTCTTCTTTCAAGAAAATTCTGAAGCAAAGGGGGATTTGTAAAAAAGAAATCTTGAAATCAGGAAAATACCTGAGGGAATCATAGGCCTGATGGAATGAATTGTGCATCATTTGGTAAGATGTCTGTAAATGCAATCATACATTAGAATCAGGAGAGATGTATAGCAACCAACCTGTGAAAGTTTCAGGTTATTTCATTAAAACGTGTATTAATTCTATCTAATTTTACTACTACTGATAGCACCTCATCGGACAGAAAGATTTCAAAGGATGTGTTGGATCCCATAATAAACCTTTTACCAAGTAAGATTTATTATTTGGAATAAACAAAGAAAAAGTTGACATGAGCGGGATATGAACCTCCGGGTTTATAACATGCCAATTGCTTTACCAACTGAGCCATCTAGCCCAGTCTTGGCGGTCACCCTATTCAGGCATCAACTGATCAATCAAAAAAAATAATAAAATATGGCTTATGTTGTGAGCGATGGTTCTTCACACTACATTAGATTATAAATTTAAGAGGTCACAATAATTAAAACTTAAAAAATTACTTTTTAAGCTTTTCTGCAATCAGTTTCTACCGATGGCCCAATTTCCAGACAGAACCAGAACGGGGGGAGGGGGAAGGGGATGGAAGAAGCAGTAGTCTGGGGGATCACTGGAAAAGGATACGTTTTGTATCAGATCAAATTAAGTAGGATTCATGTGAAACTTTTGGTTTTCTTCTTTTGAACACCAATCTTTACTCTAACTTTATTTCAGTAGCTACATAACTTATTGTAAGACATTTAAAGAATTAGCATGTCAAATTAAGCGAATTCCTAAATCATTTGAAAGATTATCGACGGGTCTTCTACATTCAAAGACATAGATTCCGTGTGAATTCACCTTTCTTGCAGACAGAAATTACGTCTAAACAAGTCATTTCACAGGTGAATGAAATTCGTGCGTCGGGTGATTCTAGCCGGCAGGAGGTTGTGGGTTCGAATCCTGCCCGAGTCGCCTGTGTAGTTTTCACAGACACTCAGAAAGCACAGAGTATGCAGTGCTATACACACGTCGGTGTAGGGCAAAATTAAATCAAAAGTTATTTCACAAAACAACTCTTCTGAACAACTGATATATACATAACAGCAAAAGAAACGTCACCCCTAAAAATATTTATTATTTTCATTTTATAATTAATATAATTTGTTTCATGAAGAATATTATGAGTATGGAGTGTAACACGAACACAATGTGGCAAATTTGGTTGACCTGGCAGCCAACCATCCCACAACATTGTATATTTATTATGTTTAATAATATAATTACTTAACAAAATTTAGGGGGTGGCGTTTCTTTTGCTGTTATGTATAGAATAATTACAGGTAAAGTTTAGAATTGGTCAATCAAAAATTGGTCAATCAAAATTATTCAATTGGAATATGAAACTTACTAATAAGCTGCTGATGGTATCAATCTTCCCTAGTAATAATTTTGTGCTGTCATTTCGAAGGGAAGGGAAATAATTTCCATTTCAAATTTAGGAAAGAGTACTCCAAGTTTCCTAAATTCCATGTAACATTCAATACGAAAAATCAAAATGCGATTTGGCAATTTCACAGTTTGCTTGTTTGATGTATGTCTTGATTCAAGAAGAGTAAGCACACGTAATTGCCATTGCTATACCTATATTCTATGTTCAGGTCAACTCGTCCCTAACTTGCCAAAGTAACCAATCCCGAATTAACCCTCCTACTATTGCTGCACTTTAGTGGGAAGTTGCTACAGAGGTCAAAACCAGTCAACTGCCTGTTTTGACTGTTGACCCAAATGTGCACACAGGGGCATTTTTGACTGGTTTTGACTGTCATTCTGACCACCCTGAACAATACCAGACAATGCTTTTACCAGTCAAAAACGGTAGACTCATTTTGACCTGTAAATGTACTTACTACACGTAAGGTTTGACAAGAATTTACTTTTAAGTGCACCAGATATACCTTGGGAAGTATATCAAAATTTTGACTGATTTTGACCCTTGTAGTAGTAGGAGGGTTAAAGGTCCTGTGAAGAGTGTATTTACCAAACTTTATTTCTTGGTGGTTATATTGATTGGTATGAATTATAAACAATTTTAAATGTTTTGTTTCGAGTGGATTATTAATTGTTTATCTAATAATCAAAAACTGACCCCCTGAATTTTCGAAGTTTTAACGAAACATTCGTGACGTACACAAAGGCAGAGAATTTCTATGTACTGTGAAATGCAGCGCAAGACCCCATCATGCGGTCGGAAAACACACCGAAGGCAATGCTAACATTACGGTGTTATTTTATGAAATAACAGAAACAGTTGAGTCAAAGTTCTGATCATTTAAAAAACTAAAAACAAGCGCAGGCATAATGTTTTTATGTTTGTCTTGCCAGGATATAAAATCAGACACGATGTTTTTATTAATGCAGAAAATCACGGCATGTATTCATGGCGTGAACACTGAAACGGTGAGCATGGTGTGAACATGTCGTTTTGCACGGAAGTGGACTGGGTTATACATGGGAGTATTATTAAATGGCCACTTAGCCTGAGCCTTTCTCGCTTTAAAAAAGCACCTCTCTTCTCATTTGTAAAAATTTACAAATGACAAATATATGTTCCAGTAGGCATACTTTATTGTATATAATGAAAAAAAAAATTATTTCACAGGACCTTTAAGTTGGCATAGTGACCAATGCGGTATTGGTCACTTTGCCAAATGACAAAAATAGTCAGTTAGAGCATTCGTCATTTGAATGCTTGCTCTATCACCAAAACTATAAGGAATACATGTATGTGGATTAGATACAATGGTAGGTCTCTTCCTGAATGTACTAATGGGCGGGAAAACTTAAAATTGAAAAAAGTCGGATTGATCACTATGGCAAATTAAGGACAAACTATTTAGAGGAAATGTCCTATTTCAAAGTGATTCACCGCTCATGGAAAATGGCAAATAAAAATGCACCAGTACAAAACAAATTGCCATAGAAATTACAACATTTTCCACGAATACATGACAGTTGTGCCTTGCATTCTGCAGATTCAGTTTCTATGGTCTTAATTATAAAATAAAATAAATAAAAAACAAACAAACAAACAAAAAGAAACAAACAAACAAACAAAAAGAAACAAACAAAAACAAAACATTTTTTAAGTTTGTCACTTGTTTTTATAATCGTTCAGGGCGCTGTTGATGAAGTCTGAGAGGATGCTGGTGGTGATATCACAAGAGGGCGCTGTCTTATGTGACCCGGACCTTCATTTGTTTCATGCCTGGGTTGAGGCGCTTGCGCATGTCTTTGCGGTATTGCTTCTCCTGAAAAAAAGCATACAAGACATGATAGGGCGTTAATGGTGGATCACATGAAACATAAAGACAACCGTAGGATTTGCCATCAAAAAAGCAGTCTCTATCACACAAAGGTCACACTGGTACACATTGGTGACTTTTGACATCACGCCTTGATCAAAACAGCACATTTCTATCCGGCGGTATGCAAACGCATCCTGTTCTGGTTTAGGCATTACATCACACGTCACATCATCTAAAGACGATGCATTGATCTGGATTGTAGTGATGATGGAGATCAATGAGACGACGTGACCTGCAGAGCTGCCAACCCCAGCCGACGAAAAATCATATTCACAATCCCCAAAAATACTATTTTTAACACAAAAATCATATTCTTTTAATAAACAGACAAATCACAAGCATAGATTAGGTGGCCTATTGTCTGTTGAAATGAGCATGCGAGCGATAACGTAACACTCAGTACACATGCAGGCCTCGAAATTGCCGTCGGTCTGTGCCATTGCTACGATGCCCCCAAAATCATTGTGACATTTCACGGCAATAAATTGCCGTGCCCTTCATTATATCTTGCATAACAAATGCCAACATTAGACGAGAAAAAACTATCTTTTTGCTGTTGTTATAAATGCAAACAAACATTAAAAAGCTATTCCAGTTGACATAAAAAGACGGCAAAATTGGCTTACCGCTGGTGCCCATAAAACCAAAACGTGTAGTAAACACGTGTATCAATTGGTACCCAAGCAGTACTGGGAAACCCACATTAAAATCGCTTGCGTGCATGGTAATTAGGTTCGAAGGCAGACAGCCAGTAGGAAAATTTATTACGCAGCATATGTACTACATTTAATTTGTTTATTGGCTGAATTCCTACATAATGTCGGAATTCAGCCAATAGGAAAATTCGTCACGCTGCCAAGTAGGAATTCAGCCAGTACTTTGTTTCATCAACTTTGGGTGTGATCGGTAACGACTACAAGAAACTTAACTCGCGCCTTTCTCCGGCTTTTGGAGCTTTGTTTTCTCCTGCAGAAAAATACCGTAAGGTTTGTGCGCGCGGACAGAAATAAGTAGTAACCAGGCAATATAAATTTTTAGTTGGTATTTTTTTAAGAAATCGTATTTTTTTACATGTATATCGTAGTGTCGTATTTTAATCGTTTTATCGTACGAAATACGACAAAATCGTACTGGTTGGCAGCTCTGGACCTGTGACGTCACATCTAAACTAAAACACTTAATTTTGTGTTAATGTTAACCGATTGTTTGGTTACCAATCAGTAATGTTTTTGAGGTAACCACTGATTTTTTTAGCAAAGCTCAGGGTTTAGATTTTGTGCACTTTAAGCGCCGCTGTGAAACTAAATTCCTGGTTGTGATCTCATGCGCCCTCATGTGTCAAGGATAAGCATGAGCACAAATTAAAGCACACTAAATTTTCACTTAATACCACAAAAAGGGTTTCCTAATTTAATTTCTGTTAACTGCCCATTGCAATAGCATGGATAGTTTGGTGGAACACGTTAGGTCTGTTATGTCCTTTCTTATTCTGGATTCATACTTGCCTCCAGCTTACGCGCCTTCTCTGGGTCTTCCTCATTAAGCAGGCGGTCCTTCTCCACGCGACGCTTCTCCTCGCGGCGCTGCTGGGCTGCCTCTTGTCGCTGGGCGTGGGCCAACTTGACGAATGACTCCGACACCTTGGCCCGGGCCTTGTCTGCCTTCAGCTTGGCCTAAGTAGTGGGTCACAAACAGGAGTGTCAGGGCAAGTCATATCAATAACCCAGTCAGGTCAAATCGGTGGCACAGCCAAATGGGGGAGAAATTTGCTTACCAGTGGAACATCCTATAGATTGGTGAAATTCTTTTGTCAGGTGATAATCAATAGAACTGATTTTTGCCCTTACACCAACCTACAATCCCGGCCAAAATAGTTGGGACACGTGACAATAAACATACCCTCCCCTGTCCCCCGCTCCCCTGTCCCCCTGTCCCCCGCTCCCCTGTCCCCCTGTCCCCTGTCCCCCTGTCCCCCTGTCCCCCGCTCCCCTGTCCCCCTGTCCCCCGCTCCCCCTGCCCCCGCTCCCCCTGTCCCCCGCTCCCCTGTCCCCCGCTCCCCTGTCCCCCGCTCCCCCCCACCAATGTTGTCATCTCCAGCCGGAGCACAGACCTTGGAATGAGAGCCAACATTGTGAGGTGGCCGGGGGGGGGGGGCCCACCGAGATTTGACCGGGATTGTAGGTACGAAGCACTGTACACTCAGTGCTTTCTCCGTGTATCTGTGGAAAAAATCCACAGGCGACTCAAGTAGAACATCCCGTCAAAACAAAACAGTAAGGAAAAGGCTAATTAAGTAAAGGATTACTATTAATCATAGTGGTTAGAACAAGTTGTGAGTTAACACACGTACCTCTCTGCTGAGCTTGTATCTCTTCACCTTCTCGATGCAGTACAAGACTAGCTTCATCATGGGTAGCATACCCTCCATGTCAGCTTTGGAACAGCGAGCTCCTCCAGGCACTGAAACAACACAACAGAAACAACGGCATCAACATTTATAATGTGATATGACAGGAAGCTTGCCCAGCCCCATCTGCAGTGCAGCAGGCCACAGCAGTGAGTCTCCGCCCAGCACGCAGCGATTGTGTGCGTCGCATGCATTAGGGGCTGCAGTGCCGGATGGAGCGTGATTGCCGTGGCGAGAGCAGAGATTTGGTGAGAGCTCCGAGTACTGTCGGGGCTAGCAGGCAAGCTTGGTGAGTCACCTGACATATAGAGCAATTAGAGCACAGTTGAGGGGCTGTTAATGGTGGTGCGGTATGAGTTCCTAGTTTTAGGAGCTCCTGATAACATAGGGTTTGTTGCTGTAACTCTCGCAACGGTACTGTGGGGGCGACATCCCCTAAAAACTAGCCCCTGGGAATCTATAGTGTAGTACACTGACAAATAACTATCCTCTTGTAAATCAAAATCATTAGACACCTCTGTTAAAAGCTAGAAATAAGGACAAGGAGAAGTTTGAATAAACCAGCACTTTATGTTATTTGATTATACTTCTGGTGTCCTGTTGTTCTTCAATTAAGGGCTGTTGATTGTAGATTTATACTGGCTCCAAACGGAGATCTCGACAAATCATTCTACCAATACTAGGACGGTATATTCACATCCCAACGGATGTGCTCAGGGACTTTCCGGTCAGTACCGTCTGCACTACACCCTGTGGAGAGGTTGCTACCCTGTATCCACGTCCACTTAGGGGGGGGGGGTGGGGGGGGGGGTGTGACGTCACAATCACAGTCTTGTACAGCGCCAAAATTCGTCAACAATTGTGTATAAAATGGTCAATTTAGAAACCTAAGTTCATTTCAGTTCCCTTATTTTCAAGATAGTGATTGGATTCCTGCCGTGTATAAATGTTTGCCCAATTTGTGAGGCCTCTCTTAGCCAACATACTTTGTGTATGGGAAATTTGGTCTGATTCCAATAACTGCATGTACACATAAATCACGTATTTGACTGGTTGGCAAAAAAAAAAAAAAATTACCCCCCCCCCCCAAAAAGGCACATCACATGACCAGAAACCGGAGACTTTTTTGGGGGGGGGGGGGGGGCTAATGAACAATTTATTTTAAAATAAAGGGAAGGATGAACATTTGTCTTGTTGGCACAACTGTTTTCACAAATATGTATACCCTTTGGATCAAGATATACATTAAAACCTCAAGTCCATCAATATCCACCACCTACGTGTAGTTTTGCTTGATTTTGGTGGATTCAGTACTCCACACAGTATAGCCCGGTGATGCATGATGCCATGTGTACCAAATCCATCAAACTCCACCGGCTGCTTTTTGTTGGATTCAGGACTGTGTATAGCCAAGCCACTGTACCAATTCCAATCCAAGTCCAACAACAGAGTGACTTTTTTTTTTGAGTGCATGTCGATTAATTTTGGTGGATTCAGGAGGGTTTCTTGTGAAAATATCTTGTGAAAGTTTGTACTGATTATGTAGTGTTGTTATTTAAAAAAACAAAACAAAAAACAGATTTGTTTGTTTTCATTCTAATTCTGAACTGAGGAAAGTGTACTCTCTTATAAAGTCAAACAGGAAATTATTTAATTTCTTGCAAAAGGGCCAACACCCCAGACCAAATAATTTCTATCTATGCATGATTGATAACCTCATAACAATTTGGTTATTCTTGAATTGCCTAACCTGTAAGGGAAGACATCGAATTCTAACCTGCGGTTAAACCTTGTGGTACCTCGAGGTACCACAAGGTACAGGCCTGCTGAAAAGTAAGGAGCTCATTATCTACGGGTCACTGCACATTCTTGGTTTCATCATGGGCATCTTCATGGCCAGTGCTGGAGCTGGCAGATGCAGCCAGCAGCACAAAACCATGATTTATCTCACCATAATCCCCTATACTAATCCGTTGTAAGTTGTCAAAAGGTTGACTAAGTCCTTTGTGTTTGGATTTTGGGAAAGTCATGCCTTTAATCCTTTAATCCCATAATCCCATAATCAGCAGTTTGACCTCTTCCAGACCCAAGTTACCTTGTGGTACCTCAAGGTACCCCAAGGTTTAACCGCAGGTTAGAATTCGATGTCTTCCCTAATAATCATCATTAACACACAAAAAATTGTCCAATGGGAGCTCTCGGAAATCAGACTGTACCAACACAGTTTGATAAGGACGCAATGAAAGCCTTGATTTGTCGGGAGGGAAACATAGTATTAGCCATTTGGGTGTCTTTTGGAATCCCAGTTTGCTAAATAGACACCCTGTTTTATGTGTAATACACATACAGAAGTATTATAAGTCAAATATTTGGACATCATGTTTTTCAAATAAAAAAATTGGACGCCCCATTTCCAAATGCTGGCTTATAGACCTTTATCACACTGCAGCCATCTTTGTCATATTCCCTGTATACACAATGACGATGATAGTACTAATTCTCATTTCACAAAAAAGGTGCCAGACTATTTGTTCGTTCCAGCCTCGGTTTGGTTACATTGATTCGAATGGAAGAAAAACAAGATGTCTGCACCATTGTACAGGTCTGTACTCTGGAGGCAAATGAGCGCAACGGGACTCACCTTTGAAACAGAAGATCAAAACTTTCTTCGTCTCTGGCATCTTAGTCGGCTGCTCATCACTGTAACAAGACCAAAAACGTCATGTTAAAGGGATGGTTATGTCGGCAAAGTTGACTCTTTGAGAATGCATCATAAGCACTTATGAGGACTAAGGGAGGAGGGCCGAAGTCATGGTACAGCCAAGCCTTTGAGAAGCATGGCCTGGCCTAGCTGACCTTGCCTGCTAATCTGTCTTTTGCGAGTCCTAATCCTGTAACTAGGGCTGTGTGTTTTCGGATATTTTTGGATACCCAGATACCCGTTTTCATTTTGTTGAAAACATGCCTCCGGTGGTGTACAAATACATGTACTGTAAATGGTAACAAATTGACTTTTATAATACAGAGGATACCATACTTTTTCTTTATCGATCTTTTCTTTATTGGAGTGTAATCTGTTGAATTTAAAGATAATTGTCTGTAAAAGTGTAAACATTGCATTGTTCAAGAGTCACAGATTTCTGTACACTCCGCTCAAAGTCCGAATTTTAAAAAGTCACTTACGGGTAACTGGAACCGAAAAATGGAATCGGGTAATGACCGTTTCAGTCGGGTATCTGGATACCCGGCACAGCCCTACCTGTAACAATACAGAACCTGCCAATCAAGTTAACCTGGGCTTCTGGAGGGCCTAGCCCAGCCAAGTAGAGCTTATTAAACTGGCTGCAGTTGTGAACAAAACACAGCTGAAGTGTCAGTCAAATCTGTGTTAACAATAAGAGCTATTTGAGATGAGTAAAGGTTTTTGGTGCACTGCTAGGGGATTATATACCTGTAGGCTAGTAGGCCTGGGCAAAGCCTGGGCCTGCCTGGCTTCTCAAAGGCTTGGTTGTACCATGACTTTGGCCCTCCTCCCAAATTTCACCTTGTCACTAAGTTAGCCATCTTATGTCTTATTCCCTGAATACAAGAGGTTGTGTACCTGTACATGCTCATTACAGTAAACCTGACTAATTTTGTCCGTTTCCAGGGGCAACCTCACTTTTAAATGTCATTGAATTTTAATAGAAATAGCTACATCCATTTATTTATTCCTTACGTCACGAATGAACTACACTATGGAACTATCAGATGATTGGGCCTTCCCGCTGGTGCACGCAGCATGCAAGCTACAGAGTGTGGTTGTGAGAATCACAACCTCACTGTATTTATCGCAAATAAGGCGAATAGGAGAGTTGCAGTTTAGAGTGGGTGAAATTTAGGGCCAAAGTCATGGTACAGCCAAGCCTTTGAGAAGCCCAGCCAGGCCCAGCCAGACCCAGGCTCTACCCAGGCCTATATAATCCCCTAGCTGAGCACAAAAGACCTTTACTAATGAATAGATCTCAAATAGCTCTTATTGTTAACACAGACTTGACTGACATCTCAGCTGTGTTTTGTTCACATCTGCAGCCATTATAATGAGCTCTACTTGGCTGGGCTAGGCCCTCCAGAAGCCCTGGTTAGGTTGATTGGCGGGTACTGTTTTGTTACAGGATTAGGACTCACAAAAGACAGATACAGAGGCCAGGTAGCCCAGGCCTGGCCGGGCTTCTCAAAGGCTTGGCTGGGCTTCTCAAAGGCTTGGCCGTACCACGACTTTGACCCTTCTCCCTTACCCACTCTGAAAAGTGTCCTCCTATTTCGTCTCTATCCTTTACATGGATTGGTTCCGACAATAATCTTCTTACATATGAAAATACATCGCCCACATTTTTTTCCAGAGAATTATAGAATAAACCGTAAAGAGTAAGAATTAACTGTCATTTATGTTTTGCAACAGATTGGAATCTTATTAATGGCTACCACCTCAGTGATAGAGTTACATTTGAAAAATAGGTTCTCAGCCTATGCAATCACACAGTGAATTATTCTTGGAGCCCACCATTTGAAAAAGTTAAATAAAGGATCTCAGCCTATGTAATCACAAAGTGAAATATTCTTGGAGCCCACAGCCGAAAAAAAAGAAGTGAAATAAATATTCTCAACCTATGTAATCACACAGTGAATTATTCTTGGAGCCCACAGTTGAAATGCATGCGCGTATGAGGCATCTACTGTACAGTAATTATTTAATGTATTACATTGTACACAAACTTACTCAGTATTGGGCTTGGGACCAGTGAACTGGTCAGAGAAATGAAGATACTCAAACAGTTCTTCATACTGCGCCAGACAGCTGCTAACCTACACATACATGTAACCAACAAAAAAAACAAGTCCACTTAAAATTAGCATATTAAATAAACATGATTGCTAAAATAATGTTCTTGCCCCCACCCTATAAATCCAGTGCAATCAAAAATGGGGACATTCCTGCTGTGTTAAATCACATAAAAATGGAGATTTCCATAGAAACTGATGAGTCCAAAGTTCCTGCTGCGTACATTATTACGTAAATGTAAGGCAATTATTAAAACCAATAGTAAGAAAAACAAATACATTCCTGTACATGTGCACTGAATTTGTGTATTAACCCTCCTATGTACAGTGCATTTGCCATAGAATTGTCAGACCTTTCAAAACCTTTCAAGTTTGCTGTACTGAAGGGTTTTGAAAGGTGAGAAAACTGTCTGACAAAAGGGACCTATGAAAGGTTTCGAAAGGTGTAACAACTCTCTGAACAAACTGGTGTTGAAATGTTTCAATACCTTTCAAAGGGTATTGAAAGGTGTGGTTGTTCAGTAGCAACAAATTCTGGAGGGTTTTAAAGGGTTCATAATTATTGATAGCCATTTTGGCCCGTAAGCAGATTTTGAAAGGTTTTGAAAGGTCAAACCATAGGAGGGTTAACCCTCTTATGCCTGCAAGGGTCAAAATCAGTCAAAATGTTGATATACTTGCCAAGGCATATCTAGTGTACTTAAAAGTCAAACACTGTCAAACCTTACATGTTGTAATTAAATTTACAGATCAAAATGAGTTGACCGTTTTTTGACTGATAAAAGCATTATCTTGTCTTGTTCAGGGTGGTCAAAATGACAGTCAAAACCAGTCAACAATGCCCCTGTGTGCACATTTGGGTCAACAGTCAAAACGGGCAGTTGATTTTGGCCTCTATAGCTATTTGCCACTATAGTGCAGCTATAGTGCAGCGGTCGTTTAAATAATTAACATTGTAAATCTTAGGTAAAACTTGTAGCTTTGCATGGTGAGGATGATAAGTAAGACTAATTGCGGTGACACCATGTGGAATCTCAATTGAGTAGTAATTAGTTCTGAAAAGAACTGGAGGTACAACTCGACGTTTCGATCAGTATGCTCTGATCGTCCTCAGGAGAAATCTTGACCAAGCTCAAAACAGTCATCATGAATAGTAGGGAATCCCAATCTGTGCTCTTTGATTGTCAGGCCGGATCGGAATATTATCAAAAAGGATCAGAATTTTCAGTACAAGAAAACTTTACCTTTGCATCCATGACCCCCTGGATGACCTCAGCTGACTCGGCAAGCACCACATGGGAAGACGACAAGCCGTACTTGTCGCCACTCCGTTTATCTTGACAAAATTGACTCTGCAAAAGATGAAATCAATCAATTTTGAGAAAAGCCTTTACATCCAAACATATGTGGGATACGATCGGCATTTCATAGCATCAGCATGTACATGTATGAGGACACAAGTAAAGACGTCTTAGGCCAAACAAAAAAAGTCTCCAGTTTCTGGTCTCTGTTCACGTCGCCTCGGACCCGTGCGTCGGCAATTTTAATTTTTTATTATTATTTTTTTTTTTGGCTATAAAACGATATCTAATTGCAGCCGAAATTGCTGGATTGCTTGGAATTCTGCCGTGCTGTGTTTTTTCACATACTGTAGGTATGAATGTTTGCCGGAATTGTGAGGCCTCTCTTAGCCACCATACTTTGTATATACGAAATTTGGTCCCTGCGTATATACAATGTATCACACGTATTTCCTTGATGGCAAAAAAAAAAAGCGCATTACCGCACCGATTTTGAAGCCGATCGATGACCAGACACCAGACTTTTTTTTTGGCATTAGATTTCTACAAGAACTTTTAACCCCATTCATGGCCATGAATGAAAATGTAGATTTATGTTTTTTTTTTGTGTATCACCTTGTTTGCCACAAAAAGCAAGCAAAACTATCGTTACTAATATTACAATCCACCATCTTGAACTGAAGCATTACTAAAGAAAACTCAGTTTGCAGTGCAACCCTCGTAATAACTCTCTGCTGACTACAAAAGCTGAACGAAATTCACCCCAGATTTTATGCCAAAGTACGGAGGGAAAAAACCTGCAAACGTACTAAATCTTGCATTTCTTTTTGCATTTTGGAAGCGATCTTCTTCCTCCCTGCAAACAGAATGAAGCTGTCCATGTCTTCGCTGTTCATCGTCACGGTAATTACCTGGAATTGATGCAAAAATGAGAAAATCAATTGAAAAATCTAAAGATCTTGTGCAGTTGACTTCAACGCGTGTGCAATCATTGGGTGATCACTAGAATGGACTGCAACTCGTATGCCAGCTGTTACAATTGGCCAGTCGAAAATCGCCACTTAGCATCGGGACGAACCGAGTTCATGTTTCTTTTATGTCACACCAACTCATGTGCTTTTGTTGGTGTTTTGCGTCATGCCAACTCATGCTTATTAGTTGGTGTTTAATACAAAAACTTGAACAAATCTATTTTAACAAATATTTTCAATAATTTAATGTTTTATGCTTTTCAGAACTCCTCCATTTCAAAATTTGCAATTTTATGAGGCCAATTATAGTTCACTGACAATTATAGCTGATCTTGATTTAAAGATTTTGGCCAACATTACCAATGTTGTACCTTCCCTTCAATGTATATCTTGATTCAAAGAGAGTAAGCTTACTCATAAAAGCAGTTTGGCCAACATTACCAATGTTGTACCTTCCCTTCAATGTATATCTTGATTCAAAGAGAGTAAGCATACTAATAAAAGCAGTTTTGCCAACATTACCAATGTTGAACCTTCCCTTCAATGTATATCTTGATTCAAAGAGAGTAAGCTTACTCATAAAAGCAGTTTGGCCAACATTACCAATGTTGAACCTTCCCTTCAATGTATATCTTGATTCAAAGAGAGTAAGCATACTCATAAAAGCAGTTTGGCCAACATTACCAATGTTGTACCTTCCCTTCAATGTATATCTTGATTCAAAGAGAGTAAGCATACTCACAGAAGCAGCTTGGCCAACATTACCAATGTTGTACCTTCCCTTCAATGTATATCTTGATTCAAAGAGAGTAAGCATACTCACAGAAGCAGTTTTGCCAACATTACCAATGTTGTACCTTACCTAATAATGTATATCTTGATTCAAAGCGAGTAAGCATACTCATAGAAGCAATTTGGCCAACATTACCACTGTTGTACCTTCACCTCTACATGATGGGGAAACTAATACTATGTTTGTTTGCAGTATTACCATGTTCATGTCTTATTGGATTACAGGCCCAATTTCATACAGCCGCTTAGCAGCTGATTGTTTGCTTACTGTACGTTTTTCATTTCATAGCGCTGCTAACTGCTAAGCATAGAGAAAGGCACGCTAACTTGCCGGCCGTTATTGCTAACAAATGAGTGAATGCGCCGCTTTGAATTCTTTTGCTATCCTGTGAAATACACTTTAACCCTCCTGCAATCAGTGCAATTTTTTAAACAACCTATTCAGGCCACTCCGACCCATTAGCTGTTGCCAATGGCCTCCTAAGGTTACCCTTCTGTGCACTGTCACACCACTGAGATTGCAGGGTCAAGTGGTCTCCCATCGATACATTGCAGGCCATACTAATATGTTCAAACATTTACAGTGGCCTTGGGTCGCACACAGTTGATTTTGTAGGATTACTTGGAAAGGACAGCAGGCTTGTACATGTATGTACTGAAGGTTGCTCAAGAGCAGAATTTTGTAGATCAGAGTGGCCTCCATGTGTAGGAGGGTTAATGCTTTTAAAGCAAATTTGTCTATTTACAAATAGGTACTTACTATTTCATCAGATCCAGGCTTCATGAGTTTGGCCACTACGCTAACAAGGTCTTGTCTTTTTAAAAGCTGAAATATAAAAGAGGTTCCAAAACAATTACATACATGTATACATGCATATGTTGGCTATATGATGAAAAACCTAGAATATATATATGACATAAAACACAATAAAGGGGGCCACTTTGCATCCGTCACGTTAGCAGTTTTTCCAATGGTTGTTATTTATTTTTAAGTACCTGAAACCGACCAAAAAGTGTTTCAACATGTGAATGGACATGCGGGCTTATACTAGAACTAATTTGAGTTGATTTATTTTATTTTTTCATTTTTTTATTTATTTTTTTACCCTCAAATTTCCATAAAAATTGGACAGAAAAAGTTACCTCACTTTTCCATCCATTTGTTGATGGAAATTTTAGGGTAATTAAAAAAATAATAGTAATAATCAACTCAAATTATCTTTAGAATAAGCATGCATGTCTATGCAAATGTTGAAATTCTTTTTGGGTGGTTTCTGATATTTAAAAAAAAATTACAACCATTAGAAAAACTGCTAACGTGACGGTAGGAAAGTGGCCCCCTTTATTGTGTTTTATGTCATATATATATTAATATATCACCCTTGTTTTTTCCTTTTTTAACCCCAACTCCCTAGGCATTGTACTAAAACAATAAAAATCCTTCAAAGTCCTCCAACTGGCTTTGTTTGTCTAGGGAGTTAGGGTTAAAGAGACGATATTATCAGTCAAGAGGGCATGGAATCGGAGTTTTAGATTAACTCAGTGACTGAAAATAACACCCCACATGATAAGGTCATATTACCGTCGCTGCTGCATAAATGAGCCAGTAATTTTCAGTCACTGTGTTCATCTTGAAAGTCTACTCCGATCATGACGATGCTGTCCCTTTAACTGCAATTTCCAGCAATTTTTCGTTTTCATCAGAACATTTGTATTTTAATAGGAAGGCCAATGAATGGAGGCCAATGAATCCCACATCTCTGTGCAAGTGTAACCACAAAGTACAGTTTTGCCATCATCCAGAGATGCCAACATTCCAAATTGAAAAAGAGTAATTCGCCACGGGGCATCCGCCTCGGACATGAAAATACCCAAATTACCCCCCTTTTCAAACCTCACACTCGAGGCTTTACATTTTAAAATTACGTGTATTGTATATCACTGTGTATCATATAGATACCACTTAGTAGATTACGCCCAAATCGTAAATGTTGGCATCTCTGCATTATCCGTCTCTGATATTGTTTGAAGCACATTTGCTGGCTTTTAATGCCTAAAATTATACAATCGGACTGTGGTACTGTGAGTTAGGCATTACATACTACACGTATGGACACATTACTTGTAGTACGTACTCAATGCATTACCGAGTACTCTCATTGACAAATTGTGACCATCCACCACAAAGGGGCTGTAAAGTCGAAAATTTCACATTTGGAGGTTCATATATTTTTGGAAAGAGTATATCATAAGGTCTAAAATGATACCAAACACAAGTCATTCCTATATTCCTACGCGAAGTTATGGTGTATCAAAGTCATTACACTGGTTACTTACACTTCCATATAAACTTCATATAAACTTACTTTTTGTACAGATTTATGAACTCATTGCCCGAAAGAAAACGTGGTTTTCATGATTTTTGAAATTGAATTTAATTCTGAAATTTTCAGAACTAAAAGGAGAATATTTCAAACTTTTAATTTCTAAAAAAATACCAAAATGGCCAACCGACTGATTTGTCGTGCATTTCAAGCCGTACTGCTAAATCAACGTGTGCGACTTTACAGCCCGTTCGTGGTGGATGGTCACAATTATGCTGTATTTTAATTAGCATGTTACAGTGTAAGCTCGCTGCATTTTGGAGAAAAAAAAATTGTTTATGAAATGGTCTATCCTCCACATTTTCTGTGGAATGCCAAATTCAAAGACGGTTGTAATTCCTTCTCCATGTACATGTATGTACCTTGAGTTCCACCAGCATGCCTTCACAGCAACTCCTCCCGGAGCACCATAGACAATAACGGCTCTCGCTCTCCTTGAGTAGCTGGCCGGTCACAGGGGGATCCTTCTGGCTCCCATCGTCCCCGACTAAGGAGAAATTGGACTCTAGCAGCTCTAGGTGGGAATTCAGCCTGTACAGGAAAAAACAATTTCAGTTCAAATTTATGGTTGAAACACTGCCCTCTATTGACAAGTGCTGTGCAAAAATGACAAATTGAAATTAATTTTTTTTCTTTAGTACACAAGCATTATGTATGGCATTCCATAGCACAATTGGCTGTTGAAAGGATTGGCTTGTATTATGTCTGATTTCTATAATAGCAACCTGTAGATTTGCCTACAACATTGTAAAGATCTCAAATCAATGTTTCCAACCATGTATAACATGGGTATGGACTACTACGAAGGACAAAAATACAGCACAAAAATACAGCTTGTGTGATAACACGATAATATCAAATATTGCAATACCTTTTCTTTTGTTTAAGATATCAAAAAAATTGCGATTGTGAGTCAATTCCGAAATTCCATGGAAACAAAAATTAGGCCAGTGTTTTAATAATAATAATAATAATGTGTGGACTTATATAGCGCACGTATCCACCAACTAAGTGGTGCTCAAGGCGCATTATATTATTACCCCTGCTCATAAGGCTCATAAATCATTCCTGAAACCATCTCAGCTCCCTGGGGAGTATACAGCTCAATTGCTGCCATTACAGCACATATAGGGCTAATCAACCAACTCTGCCCTCACAGGTACCCATTTAACCCCTGGGTGGAGAGAAGTAATTATGGTTAAGTGTCTTGCTCAAGGACACAAGTGTCACGGCCGGGATTTGAACCCACATTCTGCTGCTAACACCAGAACTTGAGTCCGGTAAGGTAGACCGCTCGGCCACGACACTCCACGTTTTCAAGCTTTCAGAAGTGAGAAACAAAAGTGAACTACTTCAGTGGTTAGCTGACTGTCAGATCACAAAGGAGCCGCCATACAGGGTCCAGACCCAGAACTCAGTTGTTTCTCTTAATCTATTGCCACTCAAAGAAATCTATTCACATGGATTAAGTGTTGGGAATTGAATGCGTACCTGCGTAAATGAAAAAAATTGCGATACCATCGAAAATCGTAATATATGTTTGATAATATATCGTGGATGGAAAAAATCATCGATATTGCCCAAGTTTAATGGTACTCCTGATTTAGTGCTGAGTGTGTATGGTGACCTTGGTCGACTAAAGTCGCCAATGGTAAGCAACAAGGGGATATGTGTGTTGGCGACTAAAGCCGCCAATGGTAATGAAAGGTTTTCACAAATTCAGGTCAGACTGCATCATAAAAATTCCTCATAGACTGTATGCATTGACGTCACAAACTGAAGGGTGCCCTCGTTCACGGGCAACAGAAGGTCAAGCACAAAGATCCGATGTCATGCTTCAAGGCTTTTTTAAAGACATCAGCCTTTTAATTTTGAGGAGATTCAACTTTGACCATGGTTGGTAGCTAACACGCGAGCCTCGAAACGCGACGTCAGATCTTCAGCACAACATCGGCACAACGTCCAATAAAGTCACCCGAGTGGTATGGCCGGAGCCTGTCTCTATCCTTGGCAGGATAAAGACAGGGTACCAGTCTACAGGTAACTCATTGGTTCATGTACACCCGCTGCGCATACGCGCACTTAAAGGTGGAGTGCGCCAAAGTGAACCAATGAGTGACCTTCATTTGCCTCTGAGCGATGATACCCTTTACAGTTTCTGACAAACCTCGAAATTAATTTTTTTTTGTCACTTACCCAGCACTTTATCCACCCTTTACCCAGCCTTGTATTTTCACTTACCCATTTCCAAAAGTCACTTACCCGATTTCAGTATCTGGCCATGTTGTTATGGGACATGACATAAAAACATGGATAGATCCACTTACCCAGCAACTTACCCACTTTTTTAAAATCACTTGCCGCCTGAAAAATCCACTTACCGTGGGTTAAGTGAGAATTTCGAGGCTTGGTTTGTGACATCATTGTCCACTTACCAGGCAGCGGAGAGCTTCTGGTTCTTACTCCTGCCGCTGATGTAGTTCAGCACGTATGCCAGAATGCCGAAAACCATCAGTATCTCCATGTAATAACTATCCCAGTTATTCCGTAAATGCACTGGGAGCTGTAAGTGTAAGACCAAAAGAAAGGATATAATGCATGGAACAAATGGGTACATGTTTGTCAATTTTATTTATTGGTTGATTTGGTTTTCAAATATACCCATGTGTGCTTGACACATATATTTGTAACACTTACAATTACAATGAAAAATGGATAGTGGGAGACAGAAAATAGCACACTTTGCTAATCATGTCTAACTCTTGCCAGTTTACAACAACATGTACAAAATGTTTACCTAGGGCAAAACTTCAATGTTTATGCTCATAATTGTTTACCCCTGACTACCCCAAGTCCATCAAAATCCACCACCTGGTTTTGCCTGATTTCAATGGATTCAGTGTTCCAGTACAGCCCAGCGAATAGAGCATGTACATGTATATGTAGCCATGTGTACCAAATCCATCAAACTCCACCAGCTGCTTTTGTTGGATTCAGTACTCCACAGTATAGCCCAGCGAACAGAACATGTAGCCATGTGTACCAAATCCATCAAACTCCACCAGCTGCTTTTGTTGGATTCAGTACTCCACAGTATAGCCCAGCGAACAGAACATGTAGCCATGTGTACCAAATCCATCAAACTCCACTGACTGCTTTTGCTGGATTCAGTACTGTGGAGTGTCGTGGCCGAGCGGTCTAGCTTACTGGACTCAAGTTCTGGTATTAGCAGCAGAATGTGGGTTCGAATCCCGGCCGTGACACTTGTGTCCTTGAGTAAGACACTTAACCATAATTGCTTCTCTCCACCCAGGGGTTAAATGGGTACCTGTGAGGGCAGAGTTGGTTGATTAGCCCTATATGCGCTGTAATGGCAGCAATTGAGCTGTATACTCCCCAGGGAGCTGAGATGGTTTCAGGAATGATTTATGAGCCTTATGAGCAGGGGTAATAATATAATGCGCCTTGAGCACCACTCAGTTGGTGGATACGTGCGCTATATAAGTACACACATTATTATTTATTATTATTATTACAGCCAAGCCATGGATGCTTTGCATTTGCTGGATTTGGGAGGATTTGGGATGGTGCCTAGGGAGTTAGGGTTAACAATAATTGTTCTAACAAAATAAAGTGAGACAAATCTTTGAATTTAATTTCACTTAAAGGTTGGCAATCAAAAAACCAAATAGCCCTTCAGTAGCAATTTAACCCTAGCCCCTGCCAATAAACGGCTAGACACCCTGCTCGATGCAACTTCTACCAACAGTGGTGTAGGGGGGTTCCAACCCCTCCTCCCCTCCCCCCATGGGCCTGCCGATTGTTTTTTTTTTAGCAATCTTTTTCTTAAATAATAATATGGTACATCAAGTCTTATTTTAAGCATTGTTTGGGGGTGGGGGTATTATCCCCACCCAGGCATGCATGCAAGAATTGATCTCACAAATATAATTGTCACATCTAACTAAATGTTCCTCTTTTATGACATTTTTGTGAGAATATGCTCAAGGCAGATTATAAGCCAGGATTTTGAAATAGAGTATCCAAACTTGTTATTCTTTGATAAACACGGTGTCCAAATATTTACCTTTTGAATGTGTATTACAAATAAAACAGTGTCTATTTAGCAAATAGGGCATCTAAAAGACACCCAAAGGTATTGGTGGCTAATACCATGGCTCAAGGCACTTCCATGACAAACCTTGTGTGACCAGCCAGACTAACTACGCTGCCAGGCCCCTGTATAATACACCTAATGTTTACCTTGTTTATTTTCTTTGTATATAAAAGCTTGGAACTTGCACTGCACAGAAGGCGAAGTAAGTTGAACAGCGCCGCCAGCGTTGATCACTAGCGCCGCTAGCGTTCTTTAACTGCATAATTTGCATAAGGCGGACGATTTAAATGCACCTCTTAACGGCTATAGGCACATGGGCGTGAACATTCCGGAGATTCCTAGACATTTTCCTGGAGAGTAAGCAAGTAGGGTATAGTGCATTTGACTTCTTGCAATCCTTGAAGCCACACCTTACTCCTCTGGAGAGTTTTTTGGCTGTTTAATTATTGATATTGCCGGGCTGCGTTTATTAGGCCCCTATCTTCAGTCGGTAAGCCGTCAGTCTCCGTGAGGCATAGGTAGAGAAACTACAACTGCGCCGGTAAGTGTCTTTAACCTTAAAATGATTGTAAGATATTATTTTAAGAATGATTGCTGAAGTGAAATTGGCTTTAGGTTAGATTAACTGTTTTATTAAAGATACAGAATTTGTGTATAATATTTTGAATGGATAACTGAATTTCGATGGATTTAATATTTGTTTCCCTTTTATTTACAGAAAGCCATAATATTATTAGTGACTGTCGTTTTGTAAAGTATAAATACTGTAAATTTCATCCACACCACGCCGAATAAATAACTTGTAAAGAAACATAATCTCTGACTGTTTTCGTTGTCACCATCCCGCATAACCTTACCAACTCGGTTACACAAAAATGGCGTAGTCGACAGGATCTGTGACAAATAATTTTGAGAAAATGATTTTACAAACGACAGTCATTATTATCTCATCGGCAAGTACCAAAGTCTACATGGAATAACAGCCCGGTTGACTGGATCACATCGTTCACCACTAGCCCTCCCCCGTACCGGAGGATATAGCATTATTGGCTTCCAACCCAGACTTCATTCTTAACTACTTCGACGGTCTACCGTAGTCAGTGAGACATTCATCGATATTATTCACCAGGGTAGTGCAGCATACTCTAGTATAAGGAACGAGACCTTCCAAACCTCCAACTTGGTTAACCCCCAACTCTGTTCCCCACCCTCCCACCCGTCGAGCTTGTGGCGTTGGAATCCGACTGTTTCACGGGCCGGGAACCGAAACTGAGCATTGACAACAGTGTCCGACAGGTTTTAATTACGTCATAGACTCTACAGACTTTTAATTCTGGTTAAAGGTTAAAGGTCAATAATTTATATTTGCATAAAGCAAGCCGCTGTTTAAACACTTTCAGACAAAATATTTAGCTCGTCCTTCTGCTTTGCTGTATATGGTAATGACTAGCGCTGTATCAACACAACATAAACATTATTGATGAAATTTGCTGAAACTGTGGAAATCAATAAATATAATAAATGAGCTCATCCTTCGAAGGTATCTATTTTAGTAGGTTAAGTTCAGGCAGATTTTGATGTATAAAAGTAAGGTATATCAATTGTAATTTGTAACGTAATTTACATTAATCTGAGAAAGATTTGAGAAAACAACGAAAATGTGTTTAAGCCTTACATATTGCAGAAAGGCATAGTTTTGTAAATTTAACATAACAAATTTTTTTCTGAGATAAATAATCTGTAGAATTGACACATGTACAAACTTTACAAAAAGGATACTTTTTAATATACTGTGGTACTGCGTCAGTGCCTAAAGTACAAACGCTGTTTTGTCTGATTACCATTAAAGGAAAGGTATAATATTGATAATTATAGCAGATTACCAAATTGACGAATTATTATCTATAAGTTTACTTGGTGTAAAGTTGGTTGAATTATCAGTCATATTGAGAAATTATTGTCTAAAGTATCTTACAAAAAAAAAAAAAAAATGTTGAATTAACAAAAAGTTTGCTGCCCAGTATTAGTTTTTTTGAAAAATATCCACACATAAACAAATTAAGGGTTTTACTTAATATTTAAAGGAATTTGCGCATTGCTTAACATTACAACTGAATTTTGTCACACCGATTGGTTTATTGAAAATTATAGAAACAAATAAGATTTATCGGAAGCATTTAGCTTTTAGATATCTTTCTTTAAAGGTAGTGTTTTACAGTGCTAAAATCTGTATAAGAACATTTCATACAGAATTCAGAGTTTATAACATTGTCGTAGATCGATTTTTCCCCCATATTCTGCAGGTGAAAGCACGGACGGAACGGTTGTGTCTTCTGCACCTTATGCCTCATCTCCGCCCTACAATCGTCCCTGCAACAGCGATCCACTTGCTGCTCTCCCTAGATCATTAACCGCTGCGCCACAGATGATATGCATCTCTGCCAATACCGTGTCGGTTAAGGTAATACCTGCTAACGCTTGCTCGTATTGCTTGTAATTTTGATTACGTCTGTACATGTACTGATTCTCTCTCCCCATAATCAGCAGAAGTCATTTAATGTACATGCCATAATGGCTACTGATGAGAAAACACCTTGGTCCCCAGTCAAAAAAATGTCTGAAGGGGAAATGATGACACAGATAAAGAAATTACAAGATCAACTTAAGGCAACCACCATAGAGTCTAAACCCAAACCGAATCCAGCATTCTTACTTATGCCTAGTCAGAAAAAGCTAGCATCATACTCTGGTTTACCCGAGGCTTTATTGAAACTAGAAGATTGGATTTGTGACGTTAAGGCAACAATTAGGTCTCGCCCATTGTCTGAGGAAGATAAAGTTGGATTTTGTCTTCCAACATTTGACTGGACCCGCTAGGGAAGAAGTTAAATTTAGACCTAGAAAAAGTGTTGAAGATGTTTTCGGTATTCTTAGAGAAGTCTTTGGTGATCAGGGATCATCAGTTCACTTTCAACGATCTTTCTTCGAAAGAATACAAAGAGAGGGAGAGAACATCCGGGATTTCTCTCACGCACTTTTAGATCTGTTTGATAGGGCTAGCAGAAAATCGCCCCACCTTACTACCCACAAAGAACAGGTTTTATGTGACCAATTTGCAGATGGTGTCTCAGACAGTCTTTTTAGAAAACATTTAAGGAAGAGAGTGAAAGATACCCCTAGAATTGAATTCTTTACCTTAAGGTCCGAAGCCATAGATTGGGCTGATGAGTTGACTGAAACACCTTTCACTAAGCCAAAAGCCAACATCCAATCAGCTCCAACTGAATTATTTACACTAAGATCTGAAGCCATTAATTGGACTGATGACCTTAATACACCACAACAGAAAGCTACTATCCAAACTGGCAGAACAAGCCTCATCTCAGAAACTAAAGCATTGACTGACATCGTTTATAAACAACAACAACAAATAGAACAGCAGAAACAAATTGAACAAGTGACCAACTTAGTACATGAGCACATAACAAAACAAGATCGTAACAAAAATACAGAAACTTACACAAACCGCAGAGACAAAAGTAGAAGTAGGATGAAGTGTGATTTCTGCAAGGCATCAGGCCATACTCAGGATAGGTGCTTTAAGCTCCAAATTAAAGAGGCACAGGAAACCATCAAGAAACTCCGTAAAGAAGTACGTGAGAAGTCCTCATCGGGAAACTAGACCCTCCCACTGTTTTGAGTCCATCGGTATGGAGGCATAGCGTGGGCTCGACTTATCCTTTGAAACATCGCTTGGTTGGTGCTTGTCCTACAGTAGTGGCTAAAATTGGTGGAAATGATGTTATACATGTATGTCTTGTTGACACAGGTTCTATGGTATCGACTCTCACCGAGGAAGGTTTCCATTCTTTATTTAAGCCTAGTGACACACAGATACATAGTGATAATCTCTCGTTGAAAATTACCTCCGCTGGTGGTCTTGAAATACCATATGTTGGTTATATTGAGGTTGATATTGAATGTGAAGGAATATTAATCCCACAGGTTGGAATCTTGATAGTTAAAGATTCAGTAGACAAAGAGCACAGGGAGCAGAAGAGACAGGTCCCAGGGTTACTTGGTATGAATGTATTACGATCCCTCGGGTCGAGCGATGAGCGAGAGCAGGGATCATTCTCCTTCACTTTTATTTCTAAATTCCATTCTGACTGTTCATGACTTAGCAGAGAAGGCCGAGCAGGAACCATCAGGTTTGCGAAGGTTGATTGCGGAGAAAACATCTTTATCCCCCCAGAGTCAGCAATAACGGTTATGGCCGAAACTAGTGGTTTATCTTCATCCAAGGTTGCAATAGTAGAACCTTTGAGGGCTTCTGATCATCTTCCTGTTGGCATTCTGACAGCATCTACGCTTGTGAAACTTGGTGGCACTTTTCCAGTTAGAATTGACAACATATCTACATCGGGTTTCACTTTGCGACCAAAAACACGTATAGGGATTGTCAGAGCGGTAGATAGTGTAATTAATGAAAGTCCTCAGGTGCAATTTCAGGTTTCAGTTGATCATATTGTTATTTCTCGGCTAGATAACAATGTAACCAAAGCTACACCACAGACTCCAGTACCAGTAGATCTAGAAGGATTTTCAGGTTCCCCAGATGAATTGATAGAAGTTAACAAGTTGTTGACCAAACACAGGGAGATATTTGCGAACCATGATTTTGATTTAGGAGATACTAGCACAGTGGAGCATCGAATTACAACGATTGATTCGGAACCTGTCGCCCAGACTTTCCGTAGAATCCCCCCGAATCAATACGAGCAGGTCAAACAACATATTAAGAACTTGCTCCATCACGGCATAGTAACAGAGAGTCATAGTCCATTTGCCGCCCCGATTGTGTTAGCGAAAAAAAGACGGTTCTCTTAGAATGTGCGTTGATTACAGACGGTTGAATTCTAAGACAAAAAAAGATGCATTTCCCTTACCTAGGATTTCAGAATTCCTTGACGCTCCAGTAGGCGCCAAATTCTTTTCCTGTTTAGACTTGGCTAGTGGATACCATCAAGTTAGAGTATGCTCAGAAGATCGTGAAAAGACAGCCTTCATCACACCTATGGGGTTATACGAATATGTTAGAATGCCATTTGGACTCTGTGGAGCACCAGCTACCTTTCAGCGTTTGATGCAACGGTGTGTTGGCCACTTAGTATATCAGCTGTTATTTGTGTACCTTGACGATATCTGTATCTATTCTAAAACTTTTGCAGAGCACTTAAAACACCTTGACATTGTTTTCACTCGTCTAAAGCATCATGGGTTAAAACTCAAGCCAGCTAAATGTCATCTGTTCCGGAAAGAGGTCAATTACTTGGGTCATGTGGTGTCCGAGAAAGGAATCTCAACCGAGGGCGAGAAGACAAAGTGTGTGCGTGATTGGCCCGTACCACGGACTGTTAAGAAACTCCGGTCGTTCTTGGGTTTCGCCAGTTACTATAGACGTTTTGTTCCGAGGTTTGCCCAACTTGCTCGTCCATTGCACGCCTTAGTAGGTAATTGTCAAGGTCATGACCCTAAGTTTTTCAAGTAGGTGGTCATCCGGCGTGTCAGGAAGCATTTGACTCATTGAAGGCTCAGTTTACATCGACTCCCATCTTAGCATTTGCGATTTCTCGAAACCTTTCATCGTTGATGTCGATGCCAGTCTTTCTGGACTTGGCGCAGTCTTGTCTCAGATTCAAGAGGGAAAAGAGAGTTGTAGCGTATGCCAGCCGTACTCTTAGGGACTGCGAAAGGATGGAAAAGTATAGTTCCGTAAGTTAGAATTGCTTGGTCTCAAATGGGCTGTAACTGACAAATTCAAAAGATTACTTGTATGGTTCCCAATTTACGTTCGCACGGATAACAATCCATTGACACACTTGAAGACTGCTAAGTTGAGCTGTAGAACAGAGATGGGTCGGGTGAATTAGCATCGTTTGACTTTCAAATTGTCTATCGTCCTGGACGGCTCAACAAGAACGCTGATGCACTGTCTCGTCAATGTGAGGGAAGATGAGGAGGAAGATAAGACGTGCTTTGTGTCCCAAGTCTCCGCTACTAGTAATATGTCAACAGCAATTACATCCCATTTCCTTCCTTTAGATTTGCAGTGCACTGTAAATAAAGTAATGGCGAACTTTGTCCAAGTAGGGCTGGTGTGGCTTTATAACTATATTTCACATTTTCCTTAGTATACCACAGAACAGCTAATTGAGTTGCAGCAATCTGATCCCAACATCGAGTGCATTTCTGAGATACTATACAACAAAGCGATCACCAAAGTAATGAAAAAGGTTTTCCACAACCCATTCAGTTCAGGACCAATGCTCAGACGAACTAAACAATTCCTTCACTAGACTGTATGCATGGAATCCCTATGACTGAGAGATGCCCTCAAAAAGGATCCCAAGACTGAGGTCAACTTAATCACCAAGGCTTTTAGTTTCAGCCTTTTTAATTTTGAGTCCAGATTCCTCACCAGTCTACGATCCATGGTTGGTCAGCAGCTAACAGCGAGCACTGGAACGAACGTCAGATCTTCTGATTAGTTCAACATTTCACTGGCCGAATATGTATGCCAGATGTCACCCGATGTGGAGTGCAAACTGTGAGCGGTGTACCTGTAATAATCTATCAGCAGCAGGATAAAGACGGAATCTGTCCAAGAAATCCTCATTGGTTCATGTACCGCTGGCATCTAGCATAAAAGATGGAGTGCATAAAGTGAACCAATGGTGACCTTCATTTTGCCTCTGGTGATGATACCCTTTGCAATTTCCTGACAGAACCGATTAATTTTTTGGTGGTATGGATACTCTTTTCCCAAATTATCCACCGCTTTACCCAGCCAAGTATTTTGCCGGCTTACCCATTTCCAATGACGTCCCTGGTCCAAGTGGTTTTAGTCGATCTGGCCCCTTGTTATACATTCAGATCAGGAAAAACAATTTGAGATGGGATCTTATACTACCAACAACTCTGTAACTTGTATAATATCACTTGTAAATCAGCACTACAGAATAAATCCACTTACCGTGAAGTTTAAGTGCGAAGGTTCGAGCTTGCACTATGCCGACCTTCATTGTCCACTTACTCAGAAAGCGAGAGTTCTGGGTCAATCTTTTCTCCCCTGATGTATATCTAGCCGCGTATGCATACAGAATGCGAAACACCATCAGTATCTCCATCAACTGGAACTATTTTAGCCAGTTATATCTCAAATGTTTGGCAGAGATCCTTGTAGTGTACCAGTTCAAAAGAAAGGATGTTAAATGCATGGAACAAATGGGTACCTGTTTGTCTAATTTTATGATTGATTGTGGTATCCCTCAATATACCCAGCTGTCAAACACATATCCCGACTATGCTGGGGTAAAGAACCAGCATGAAATGAGATACACATGAAAGAATGGATAGTGACCGTGGGCCAAATTCAGAAAATAGCACCTTCTAATCATGTCTAACGATTATGTTTGCATTTACAACAACATGTACAAAATGTTTACCTAAGGCAAAACTTCAATGTACATGCTCATAATCATGAGGTCTTTACTAAGCTATCCCAAGTCCATCAAAATCCACCAATGGTTTGTCCTACATTCAATGGATTCATTCCCAGTACGAGCCCAGCGAATGAAGCATTGTAAGCATGTATATGTAGCCATGTTGAACTCAAATCCATCAACTCCAGGGCTGCTACATTTGTTGATTCAGTACTCAACAACTGTATAGAGGATCCAGCAGGCAGAACATCTCAACCATTTAATGTTGCCAATCCATCAAACTCACCAAATACTTAGTTGGAAATTCAGTACTCGGGACTTTGATATAGCGAACAGTAGTACATTCAACCATGTGTAGCCTGAGGTCCATCAAGCTGCTTTGTTGGATTCAGGGTACTCCCAGAAGATCGCAGTGAACAGAACGTAGCCATGATCCATCGAAACTCCACTGGCTGCACTTGCCGGATTCAGTACTGTTGTCATCGAGCGGTCAACAAACATTACAGCTCAGAGGTTTGACAGAAACAGAATGTGGGTCACTTTCATTCTCATTGACACTTGTTGGTCCTTAGTGATTTTCCATACTACTCTGGTGACACTCCAGAGTAGTAAATGGGTATTACTGTGAGGGAGGCAGATTCTTGATTCTTTCTAGCCCTATATGGGTGACGTTACTTGGCAGCGTTGGCTGTAGCTCCCAGCAAGCTGAGATCATTTCCAGGAATGATTTGCATGACCTTATGAGCAGGGGTAATGTGATGAAGGCACCACTTTAATTGGTGGATACGTCGCTATATAAGTACACACATTATATATACCTTTTTATAATTACAGCCTGTAGCCATGGATGCTTTGCATTTGAACTGGTTGGGGTTGGGATAGTGCCTAGGAGTTAGGGTTAATAATCTGTTCTAACAAAATAAGGTGAGACAAATCTTTGAGTATTGAACACATTAGTTGGCAACTTTCAAATAGCCCTTCATGTGACTCATTTAACCCTAGCCCGTCTGAAATCATTAGACACCCTTCGATGCAACCTACACTACAGTGGTGTGGAGGTTCCAACCTCTCCTCCCCTTTACCATGGCCTGAATTGTTTTTTTGTAATCTTTTCTAATAATATGGTACAGCAAGTCTTATTTTAACATTGTTTGGGGGTGGGTATTATCCCCACCCAGAGCATGCATGCAAGAATTGATCTCACAGAAATATAATTGTCACATCTAACTAAATGTGTTCTCTTCAGCATTTTGTGAATATGCTCAAGGCAGATTATAAGCCAGGATTTTGAAATAGAGTATCCAAACTTGTCTTTGATAAACACGGTGTCCAAATATTTACCTTTTGAATGTATTACAAATAAAACAGTGTCTATTTAGCAAATAGGGCATCAAGGTATTCATACCATGGCTCAAGGCACTTCCATGACAAACCTTGTGTGATCAGACTAACTACGCTGCCAGGCCCCTGTATAATACACCTAATGTTTACCTTGTTTATTTTCTTTGTATATAAAAGCTTGGAACTTGCACTGCACAGAAGGCGAAGTAAGTTGAACAGCGCCGCCAGCGCTGATCACTTTGCGCCCGCTAGCGTTCTTTAACTGCATAATTTGCATAAGGCGGACGATTTAAATGCACCTCTTAACGGCTATAGGCACATGGGCGTGAACATTCCGGAGATTCCTAGACATTTTCCTGGAGAGTAAGCAAGTAGGGTATAGTGCATTTGACTTCTTGCAATCCTTGAAGCCACACCTTACTCCTATGGAGAGTTTTTTGGCTGTTTAATTATTGATATGGCCGGGCTGCGTTTATTAGGCCCCTATCTTCAGTCGGTAAGCCGTCAGTCTCCGTGAGGCATAGGTAGAGAAACTACAACTACTTGATGAGTGTCTTTAACCTTAAAATGATTGTAAGATATTATTTTAAGAATGATTGCTGAAGTGAAATTGGCTTTAGGTTAGATTAACTGTTTTATTAAAGATACAGAATTTGTGTATAATATTTTGAATGGATAACTGAATTTCGATGGATTTAATATTTGTTTCCCTTTTATTTACAGAAAGCCATAATATTATTAGTGACTGTCGTTTTGTAAAGTATAAATACTGTAAATTTCATCCACACCACGCCGAATAAATAACTTGTAAAGAAACATAATCTCCGACTGTTTTCGTTGTCACCATCCCGCATAACCTTACCAACTCGGTTACACTTGGCTCATTACGACTGTGCACTTTGTATTGTATTGGTTACTTTTATATATGGAAATAAATGTTTAATTTAACCCTAACGATCCCCATCCAGCCAAACTCCAACACCAGGGATTGTTGGAGTTTGATGGGTTGAGTACTGTGTACTTCTGATATGGCATGTGTAAAGTGTTGGAATATGGCTGGATGAGTACTGTTATGTGTGCAGTAACAGTGTTGGATTTTGATTGAGTGAGGACGGTGGTTCTACTAGCATGCAACATTGTTAGACTTTGAGTGGAGAGAGTGTGTGTCTGCAACCTGCTGTAATAAACAACTGATAAATATTGTACTTAGGTATGCTTGGCATTGTGTCTAACATCATACAACTAGAACCTACCATTTATTCCATAGGGTGTTTTAGTTTTTGTATAGTTAAGTTTTTTTAGCATGAAAACAATTGTTGGATTATGATGAGTTGAGTACTGTGTGACTCCAGTGTTCAAACTGTACTTTGGGCCATGTGTCCCCACTCAATCAGAATCCAACAGCTAAGGGCCAGTTGGAGTTTGACGGGTTGAGTACTGTTATGGCAAATGGACTGTTGGAGTTTGATGGGTTGAGTACTGTAAATCAGCAACAGTCAACCATGGTGTTGGGATTTGATAGGTTGAGGAAGGTTTCTAGTAAAAATGCTTAGGGAGTTAGGGTTAATTGAACTGTACAGATCTTGACATGAGGTGCATCTTTGGGGCAGAGACAATATTATTGGGGATTGGTGTCAAGTCATTCTGCGGCAATGACTCAAAGTCACGGAGTCCAGTCATCGCAAATTGCGACTTCAGTCTGTAAATGAAGCAGTGAATGAAGTCTTTGCAACTCTGAAGCCATCCATTTACCCTGAAAAAGGTAATTTCACAATGCAGGGCACAGTTGGCACAATCCCCTGACCCCTCACTCCCCCCCAAAAAACAACAAAAACAACAAAAAACAACAACAAAAAACAGAAAGAAAAAACATGCTATTCACAACCTGCTATAATAAAACAAACGGACCTTACCTGGGCAATTTCTAAGTCTGGCGTGTCTGACAACCCTTTGCCTTTAAACGGTTTCTCTCTTTCAAAGTTTTCAAATTCTTCGGTGTCATGGAAGTGTTCAAATTCATCTTCATCCTAAAATTAAAGAGCATTTTGAATCGATTTATATCCTATTCAATTCTTCATCACAGAAAGTGTTATAATGCATTGAAAAAATACATACTGAGCTTTTAAATAGAAACCAATCTGTGGAAAAAAGTTTTAGCTCAGGTATGACGCCCCCCCCCCCCACCAAGAACCTCCCTCCCCTTCTTATTACAAAGAAAAGCTTATTCAGATTAAACTTGGGCAATATGGATTTTGTTCATCCACGATATGTTGGCAAACATATATGGTGATTTTTTTATTTCCTTTTTATTATTTATTTTCATTCACGCATGACTGCTTTAGAGCCGATAACCACAGATATATTCCCCTCCACAAGCGTCACAAAAAATCACAAATCCGTTTGCATGGCGTACATGTACATCTTAAGTAGTTCGCTTTCGTTTCTTGCTTCCTAAAGTTGAAAAGACTGTCGTAATTTTGTTTCCATGGAATTTCTGACTTGACTCACAATGGTAATTTTTTTTAATCACAATATATTGTTTTAACCCTCCTACTTCTGGTGCCTTTTTCATACAAGTTGGCCCACCATTTGAAACCATTCGCTTTTGTGGTTTTGAATGGTGAAATAACTGTGTACAGTATTGATTCCCAAATGGTTTGGAATGGTAGGTCAGCTAATACAAAACCTTGTTTGGATACTTCTAAGTGGTGAATTAATGGACCCTCTATTGCCAGTGACATGAGTAAATGGTTTTGAATGACAGGTCTGCTACACCCTAAAGACCCTAGTGCCATTTTTAATTGGTAGATCAATTACTTGTACACTGGCCACCATGTGTTAAAACTCCATAGGATACTGAGATGATGGATAGTCCACTTTATCTACATGTACATACTGCAGGTTTTGTTTTTCGGCTATGTGAAACCACACCAAGGTGTAATGTATCCACCATTTAAAAGCATTTGAATGATAAGCCACTGTGAAGTACATTCACCATTTGAATCCATTCGGCTATGGAAACACACCAAGGTGTAGTGTAACAACCATTCAAAACCATTTGAATGGATATGAATGGTAGTTAAGCTTGCTACCAACACTGTTCAAATGGTATCACCAGGTGTGTACAAAACCAATGGGCATTTTGGTAAGTGGAAATTTTGAATGGTTTCAAATGGTCAAACAGTAGGAGGGTTAATGGAAATTTGCTGATATCCTGATAATTTGAAAAAGCTCTCAATATTGTAATCGAATAAAAAAAAAAGGTATCACAATATTCGACATTATCGTGGACATTATCACCCAAGCTTAATTCAGATTCGTTTTCCATGGCCTCACCTCTACGATACCATCCTCGTCATCTTCATCAAATTCCCTCTCAAAGGGACCCTCCGCCCCGTTGCCATCCTCAAACTCATCATTGTCTTGCTCGGTCTCCACCAATCCGTCCTCTTCTTCCTCGTCCCCTAGGTCCTCAAACTCGGCAAACTCATTATCCTCAATGTCCGCTCCTCGATGGTTACCGGCGGCGAGTACCAATGGGGTCAAGAGAAGACCCAACAGGCACAGTATACAGAGCAAACGAGGGATCATGGTGTCTATTGAAACAAAATCAAGATCAAATTAATTGTTTATTTTTTTTATGAACTGTTTACTCACAAAAATCAACTCTGTCCCTTTAGAACCATGCTCAATGCAATTGCAACAAGATGGAACAGAAGTAAAAAGTTGATGCATCTTGTTACCCTCAGCAGCAAGGCCTCATCTAGCCATCCATCTACCTGTCCCCAAGATGGGTAAAAATCCGTTTGGACAGGTTGGGATTATTTAGACCCTACCTGCCAAGCCTACCTGTCCAGGACAGTGCAGTGTCCGTTATCTAGTCTGTCCTATTAACATGTTCATGTAAGCCTGTTTTTAGAGTCAAATTGAAGCCAAACCTATTTGTGGTATAAAGTCCTTCTTAACAATTAAGAAAAGCCTCAGATTGCAAATCCAGGGTCTTGGGACCCTAATATCTCAACACTCTAATGGTTTTCCTGCTCACTATTGGTGATTCGCGCTCAAAATTTGTCACCAGCTACTTCAATTTGGACATGCTGTTTCAAAACCTAAATGAAACCAGTTCTCACGAGTGACATCATAATGTATGCATATGGCAATGAATATGCGAATGTGAATTACATTAACAGTGCACTTGCCATTTATAAACATACTGAACTGATGTCACTCGTGAGAACTCGGTAACGGATTTCAAAATGGTGTTGTTACCAAAAGACGTGTACAAAAATATGTCGAAGATGCTGACATTTGGCGAGCAAATACTACCTGATGTTCGATAAAGATATTTTTAGAAATTAAGGGAACAATTATAGCATAGCAATGGCGATAACTGAAGATGATTTTATATCATAAAGGTAAACATGATACTAAGCGTGTGGGGAATGATCAAATGTTTTTCATAGCGACAATTACATTATTATTCTAAAAATAGGAGACTGTGAAAGGAAGAGGCAGTGAAACTATTCACAACCGTATTAGGCGATGACGTGTAAAGTTACACCAATCACTGTTCTGTTTTCAGGGGGGTGAAAATCAGCTACAATAAATACCAATTTTCTCCAATTGAAAATATATTTTGTAGAAACAAAACTCAAAGGAGTTTGTTTTTTAAACATTCAATCTATCAATTTACCACAAGGAAACAATGTCGAACCCGACCGCGCCACTTGTGCACAATATCTATCTATTCTAAGCATGTATTTTTGGCAGACAACAAAATGGCCAACCTAAGGTTTATCGCAAATAGCACTGAAGCAACTGCCGCAAAGCATACTGGGATACAGTTTGGGACATCTGTTTGGCGCAGCTTGTGTGATGTCAAAAATATTTTGCTTGTCCACGCGGCACGCAGTTTGGGACATCTGTTTGGCGCAGCTTGTGTGATGTCAAAAATATTTTGCTTGTCCGCGCGGCACGCAGTGGCGCTGTTGCACCCACAGACATCCCACAATTGCTTTGCAGCTGCTATATTTGCGATAAGCCTTATCCGCTTATGATTATCTCACTCATGACTGTCACTAGCACTGTGCATAAATTCATTGTTAAAAATCTCCCAAAATATCATTTCCAATCTTCATTTGTTATTATTTGTCATTATTGTTTAGAAAAGTGGCGGTTGTATTCTACATTCTTTCATCTGCATGTAACGTACATGTATTTGAGTTACGATTATCGGAGCCAAGTACATGTCGGAATTGCACGCTGTAACGCTAGGCATAGCCATAGCATAGGAATAGGATAGAGAGGACTTCACGTTGACTCATTTCGGCCTAAACGCCATAGTTTACATTACACATGAAACGTTACATCAAAATATCAGTGTTTCTAATATCTGCATGAATTAAATCTTGGACATAATCTGTGGGTTTTCTCTTTGCCTATGTCATAAAAGGTTGAAATAGTGGTAAAATGTATCTGGATATGAAAGAAAGTCTATAAATACATGTACATTACCAGAACAAAAGCGATAAAGCACACACCATTCGAGTATTCCTTCCTTACCAGTATAGTTAGGCACCTGTACGCGTTTTTACGACTCAACATTGAAAATAGCCAAATTCACATGATGATACGTCCAGGAATTGGTCCAACATAGCCGATGCGCATACAATAGCGCCCTCTCTGGGTCTGAGAAACTTATGGCCAAATTAATAATTTACATCTCTGAGGACAGATTGAAGGGACAATGTCGTCACGATCAGAGCAGACTTTCAACAGGGCATGGAATCGATGTCCCGGTTTAAAATGAACACAGTGACTGGAAATTACTGGCTCATTTATGCATCAGCAACAGTAATATTACTGACACATGTGGGGTATTATTTTAAGTCACTGATCAGTTAATCCATGGAGGAAGGTTCCTTCCTCCATGGTTAATCTAAAACTAGCACTCCGATTCCATGCTTAGGCGGTTTTTTTTTTAACCGAAACCGAACCGATGGATTTTCACTTTACCGAAAAACAATAAAATACTGTGGTTTTTTTCGTCACCAGCTATAGAATCTCGAAGAAAATAATTTGAAAGCATTTTATTAATGTACAAAATCATCCCTTTTTGATCCCCAGAGCGAGCGATTTATCCCGATAGTCCAGGCCTAGTAACTGATCCACGGTTAGATGTTTCCACCGATGTAACCACAATAGCACAGCAGTGAGAGTGTGTGTACGTACATCAGGCGCGGATCCAGGGGCCGCGGGGCACGTGCCCCAGGTAAATTGAGTTTTAAAAAAAGGGGGGGAAGAGGGAGGTCAGAGAAAAGGAGGAGTAGCCTAAAAAAATACCGGCGACAATATTAAACATCTGCTGTGTCTACTTTTGGCATAAAATAAATACTGAAAAATGCAACAAGAAAAAAAGGTTACCGGTATCAATCATGCCATGGAACTGAAACCCTCTTTTGAGAGAAAACCGAAGTATTTCCCGGAGCTCAGGTTTCAACTCTCTCCATCTCAACATCTAATCCTCTTGGGAAGTTTATTACCGGTTAAATGGCCACAGCCAGCAGGAAACAATTGATCACTTGACTGAATGATTTGCTAGTTTTGCCAAAATCCTTTTTGAGTGGCCTAAACGCACACATTCTTTTCAATTAATAAAATATCCAGTGCCATCATGTCCAGTAATGAAACCATGTATTATTTTTTTTTGATCGTTGAAATTGGTGCCACAAACAAATAGACCTTGGCTTTAAAGAGAAAATCGTCTCATCATGATAAAGTTGTATTTGTACCTAAAACCACGAACGTTCTTTGACCAAAGTACATCACGTAGTAGGCCTATACTTCGTTTGAGCAGCTTAATTATCTGGGCTCCTTGCCAAAATTCCTTTGCAGTGAATATAGCCTTGAATGCAAGGCTGTGATGCATCTCAACAAAATTATGGTCGTATTATCTCTCCGTTAGTTACTAGTTAGTAAGTTTTGTTTATAGGCCTGCTTCAAACGTCGAACTTTTGCCGTATCTAATTCAAATAATGACCCAAAAATTTACATTACATGTAATAAGGAGAAACTGCTGGAACAGTTCAACAATGAGTCTTATTCAGCAGGTCGGAAACGCATGAGAAAGGTGGCTTTTCCCGATGTTGAAGAGGCTGCTAATTGACCTGGTTCAAAGCTGTACGGGCCGAAAACATTTCGATTTCGGGTCCAATTCTTCAAGAAAAGGCCAGGTCTTTGGCAAAGAAGTTAGGACATCCAGACTTCAGCTGCAGTGATGGGTGGCTTGACCGTTTCAAAACACGCCAAGGCTAACGTCAACGCGGTGCTGGAAATGCGCTCAATCCTTTTTTTAAAATCTCTGTTGCGTAGCCAAATCTCACACCAATGAGTTGTATAAGGTAGGTCATCATTGATTTCGAAAGCGTTAACAATAATTTTATATTTTTTGGAAAACTTTAAAAACAAAAATCATGCCATTTGAAACAAATTAATAAATATGTAAGACGTTTATAACAAATTTTAAAATGTTGCATCTTGTGTGCTTAATTCCCCGTGCTACAATAGGTTACTTTGCGGGCGTACGGTAATTTATGCACACAAGGGGGGGGGGGGGGTAAAATGGCGACCTCGGCTAACTCGAACCTCCGCATAAGTCGAAGTTTGAGTTCATTAATTCCCCTGAGATTTGACTTATCGAGATTTCACTGTATTTGAATTAGACACGGCAGAAAGTCGACGTTTAAAGCAACTGACTTCTGCCGTAAGTTCGACAGGCAGGTCTTGCCGCTCTGAACGCCAGCTCGTCTCTGGACTCTTTCAAGCGAAGAGATGTTTTTGGTGATATGGGGTTTCCAAGCAGTGCTCCCATATCAAAGATGTGGTCTAACCAGTGTGAAGTATAATTTCTCTTCGATGGACTTTCAGGCCAGTCTCAGTTAGCCCTTAGCAATCTTCTGAGGAACTGATTGATTTATTTTAGTCAACCCATTCTTAAAGACAATTTTCCTCCACGAATTTAGTTAATGGAGATGACTTCATAAAGTTTAACACAGCCTCATTATGGCAATTAATTGATTGCAGTTTCTTTTATATTTATATTTGATTTTTATATTTATATTTGATTTTCCACAGAAGCTTCGGTGATAAAAATATCCAAGGATGTGTCTCATAAAAGGTTGATAAAAAGGATTACAAATTAAGGGTGCAGAGTAAAAATAAAGCCACCATCCAAGGTGAACAGCGCCTTCAGTTTGGTGTACTGTCATTATTGAGAAAAGTGGATTTTTTGTATCAATTTCCAATGATGATTATAGTGACTTTTTTCAAATACTTCCCAAAATTAGTTAGTCTACATTTCGTTTGCAATCGGTAGTCTATGATCGGGTGCAAAGCAAACTAGTCTGGTTTCTTGACCCAATTCCTCCACGTCTACAAATTGTTCCGTTTCATCTGAAGAAGGGTCGGGGTACCGTGTGGAAATTACAATCGCCGATGTCAATTTACTGTCGAATTCTACGCCAGTATGCATAGGCCTGCGAAGTACGATGAGTCTTGCAGCTGATGGTTTTAACACAGGGCAAGGAACAGTATGAAATCAAGCCCTTTTCTTGAAAATTTCAACTGGACTGAATTCCGGATAAATTAAAACTTAAGTCAAAAACTGCAAATTAAATGCCAAAAATCGGGGAGGGAGAAACTTATATTGTTGTAGTCATGACATTGCTAAAATAATGGCTAAAAATAATGGCTAAAATATATGATATATATATATATATATATATATATATATATATATATATATATATATATATATATGTATATATATATATATATATATATATATATATATATATATATATATATATTCTCCATATAATCTTGAAAACTTTTGCAAAAAAAGTCAGGTGAAACTGGCCAGGAATCGCCTCAGATTGCACCACAGAGCATCCAGAATCCAAAATTTTCCGGGGCCCTTAAGCAGGCCCCGGACCCAACGCCGTAAGGGCTTCGCGCTTCGCGCTCGCATTTAATAATTATAACAATAATAATAATAATAAAGATTCGTAGTGCGCACATATTTACCCTGCTGGGCGCTTAAGGCGCGAAAACAAAGGGGAAAAAAACATGATTACAAACAATATACAATGTTAGCATAGGAAAAAAAATGTTCGTGTTGGGTGTGCCCCCCGTCTAAAAAATTCCTGGATCCGCGCCTGTACATGTACCATGCATGATATGAAAATCGAGAAATGACCCCCTTTACTCGATGATTTAACACTTTCTCAATAAAAACGATAATGAGTATGAGGCAAACATAAATGCACAACTTCCGATGGATGGATAGCCTGCAAAAATGTGAATGTTGTGGGGATGTAGGGTGTGAAGCCCCTGGGAAGTCTATGTTTTTAAGGAATTTACGTGCAAACATTGTTAAGTAAATGTGTATAAATAAATAAATAACACTTTGTTAACTGTAATGGTAGGCACGTGCGTACACTGAGGGCGCCCCTGCAAGATGGCAAAATGGTCGGCTATTTTATTTATTTATTATTATTTTATTTTTTTTAAATTTTTAATCTGACACTTTCTCAATAACTATTCTTGTTTTCTCCAAAGAATTAAAGCACTTCAAATATAACAATTTATCAGGATGGTTGACGACTGATAGTGAATGTTTTAATAATAAATAATTAATTTGATAATATGGTAATTACCAATGTTGTATCTTCCCTAAAGCTGTTATATACACAAAGTACTTCTACAATAAAAAACCTCCCAAGCTTTCGAGTTGCTCGGTAGCATAGTGGTTTACATGCTTATTTACATATTTATTATTGACGTGGACCAACTCAAGTTACCCAAAGAAATGATGCGCTAAAAATGTATTCTAACCTTCAAATATTCGGTTATATGGAGTGCCGTGGTCGATCGGTTTAGTGCATCGGATTTGTGTTCTGATGGCTGAGTCGTCAGAATGTGGGTTCGAATTCCAGCCGTGACCGTGGTGCTTGTGTCCTTGAGCAAGACACTTTACCATAATTGCTTCTCTCCACCCAGGGGTTAAAATGGGTACCTGTGAGGGCCATGCACGGATTACCGCACGGGCAAACTGGGCACGTGCCCCGGGCCCAGGAGCCAATAGGGGCCCTTGGTTTTCAAAAAAAAAAGCATAGTATACTAGTAGTATTATGCGCGTGTATGGGCCCGTGGTGAATTTGTGCCCAGGGCCTGTGCTCATGATGATCCCTCCATGGTGAGGGCAGAGTTGGTTGTTTAGCCCTATATGCGCTGTAATGGCAGCAATTGAGCTGTATACTCCCCAGGGAGCTGAGATGGTTTCAGGAATGATTTATGAGCCTTATGAGCAGGGGTAATAATATAATGCGCCTTGAGCACCACTCAGTTGGTGGATACGTGCGCTATATAAGTCCACACATTATTATTATTATTATTACTATTATTATTATAAAAATCTGTCAAATACCAATGTCCAGTGACGTCATGGGCGGCGATCCCGAGGGACGGCGGGACATTGACCCCAAATATTTTTGTCTTGTAATTTGTATATGTTATTTTTGCAACATTTGCTACTCCGTAAAGATGTAAAATGTACGATTAATATGCATCAGAAAATGCGTTTGAGAACAATATGTTTCTTCCATTTATTGCTTCATCATACTTGACAGCGTTCCGTCGATGGCGACATATCTCCTCCCTAATTGTAGCTACGTTTCCCTTTTGTTCTGAGAAACAATGATATTTTATTAACCCATGATTGGCGAATCTAATAAGTATCGATGGCGATCCGGGGAGGGGGTTCAGCATGTCTCCCCATAATTATTTGTGACGAGTTGGCAATGCCCACCCCCGCCCCAGTAATGTTCATCACCCCTAACAAAGAGTTATTCCCAACGCACTGTTATTACATAATTGCAATTCATTTTGTTTAAAGACACCCCAATTAGCCTTTTGGGTCATTGTTTTGATTACATTCCATAATGCGAACGGTTTTCAAAAGAAGTAAATGCAACTAATTGTAATATTCCGGAAATTTGTTTGGGGGGAAATTGGGGGATGACGGGACGGGGGGAGGGGGGAAGGGTGTCAGTCATGGGTATAGGTCAGGTCATTAAGGCTAACAAACATCAGAAATAAGTTATTATATAAAGGACTGTTTTTATTGTGTTTCTGTTCACAGTAAAACCGAAAACCCAGCGGTATACCGGCTTGCCAAAGATTTAAAAACGCCCAAGGCAAGCTTATTCCATGCCCCGTTGATCGTGACGATATTGTCCACATAACTCATTCACGGTCATTATTGCCTACAGAAGATGTTGTGTTGCACTTTCTCCTTCTGGCCCACTATTTGTGAAGTTGCCCTCATTAATATAATGATCACCCCCTACGATCCAGCCCACAGACCAATATTGTTTTCTACATGTATGCCTGCATGCCTAGTTGAAAGAGTTTGAAGATCAATTCTCACGTGTTGCTTTTTTAGCTCATATCTCATGACAGTAGTGAACTTTGAGCCGTACGAACATTGCGGTGTTGTGGTGCAATAATTGTATAAATATTATTCATTGAAGAAAATTTTCATTTGTGCTGTGTTGTATTGTGCTGTGTCCCAGTCTTCCAGTGAGACCCGCAATGATAACATTGATAGAGTTCTAGCACTGTTTAAAGACCTCGTTTGGTCTCATCAGCACAAATTGAACCGGTAAGCACAATTTATTATGCATTTAGCATCCGTATATACTCTGTCATCAGAACGGGCCTATTCATAATTATTATCATTCAAGTCTGGCTTTATAAATCTCCACCCTTGCTAAATCCGTACGGCTGTCCTTCATTCTAGCATCAAAAATCACAACTCACTTTTCAGCTTCTTGACATTCTGCTTTCATGTTCGTCAACTCGTGTGTCTTTTAGCTTTACAATACAACATGCTTTATACAATATAACGTGTATATCGATTGCGTGAACTGTACGTTGCGCACTATAGTTAAAGCGTTTCACTGTTGAATCAAGGATTATTACAATGGATTGCATACTTGCATTTGGTATGAATGGTTCACTCTATGGGATAATGACTGCGTTGACTCATTTTTCTTATTTTTCATTAAATGAAATAGGTATGCTAATAAGCTGAATTTGTAAACTTAGTGTATTCCTAATTACTCCAGTTCAGGTGGGGCTTCTCCAACCGCCAATTGTACAAGCGGTGGAATCTAGTTTGTGTATTTACGGCTGTTGCGTCATGTTTACCTTTTTGTCAATCACTGTTCGTAGTAGTTTTTTCTCCTCACTGTGTACTTGACTTTTGGTCAAGTTGTTAGATCTGTACGGCCGTCCTTAGCAACATGTATTCCTTTGGAATTTAGATGTCCTAAACATGAACAAAAGATGTTAACAATGTTGGGTTGCACTATCTCTTCTGTCCCACTATTTGTTTGCCCGCATAATGAGCACCCATCCAGCCCACAGAATAACATTGTTTTCTACATCTCTGACTGCCTTCAGTTGAAACAGTTTGAATGTCAATAATCGCGTGTTGCTTTTGTTATCTCATACTTCAGTGCATTTCGCTAGATTTCGCTATAGTTTGTGACTTTGAACTTTGAACAATTGGTAAGTGCATTGACCATTTGCAAGGTTTGCAAATACAGTATATGGACTACCATGATTCGTACCCATGCTCGTCCATTAAAACAAACACCATTTTGGTCAATGAAACTAAAACACCATGCGTCCACCATTCTTGTCGGGTGAACCCATTGTGTATAAGCATTATTATTCTAATTCACAATTTTTATTTGAGCAAGAGACATAATTTCAGTAATAAGTGACGGTTTGTTTGCGGACTTTGGTTAATTAATATAGAGCAGTTGAATTCGTAAATATTACGTTTATGTTTGTTGTACATTGTTAGTACATTTGTTTTCTTCAACATTTCAAAGGGATGCTCAGCTTCAACAAACCAACGAGTTCAGGGAATTAACTGTTGTTGAAGATGCACGGGAAATTTTACTGCGAGTCTATAGCTGGGTCTCGAAGAAAGACCATTATCTTCACAAATGAATATTTGTGTAATTATTTCAGGTAATTAGGAAGTAAGGGAATGGCGCATAGGTACGTTTAAACATGACGAGACAGTACCTTACCTGATCTCGACCTTCCCCATGACTGATACCCCACCGGCCAAATCTGGCGCTCCCCATGCCGTAATGACTACTAGACCATCCCTCTGTTCATCCTATCCCAAAGTGTGCCAGATCTTAAGGCAGGCCACCATCCACCGATCATGATATAAGCTGAGCCACGCTTGTGTTCTCCTACGATACTTGCATCATCATCACCGTTATCGCCACACCGATCATATTTAATGCCACGGTTGAGTCGTTCAGGAGGTCGCCGCCACAGGAAGTCACGGAAAGCATCGTCGCGGTGCGAACAACGCTGACACGACGCACAAATTGCTTTTGTGTTGCCGCGCAGTACTGGACAAAAACCTTCAGATTGTTATTCATTCGACGAAGACACGAATATATTTTCGCCAAATGTGTATCCGAAGAAGCTGCACATACCTCTGTGTGAGGCACGGCAGAGCCTGATTCATTTTGGTTGCATCATCACAAAACAAAATTTCAAACGAGATACCTAGTTTACGGGTATGCTCAACGGTTAAAAGAATCAGGCGGGCGGTTCGTGCTCAGGCGATCCGTTCATGCTTACGTCCGTGGCCTGCAACCGTCAGCCAGCCGTACCACTGCTCGAAACCGGCGCCCAGATCGTGCACCAACACCGCTTCAGGTGTCAACGAACGACATCATGTTATCCATCATAACATTGTTAACGATATTTCAGGTCGCCGCCGCAGGTTATACACGTAGCTTCCGCGAAATACTTGAACCAACACATGTCCGAGTTCTCCCTGCCGCACACCAACGACCGCGCACACCACGAGAGACAACAAAGCGATACCAGCAAACAGTATTGATTGAAGACAATGAAATTATCAAATGGCACGGTACCAATAAGAGAACGGTCCAAACAGAATATTTAATGATCGAGGAAAATGTCGACCAGTTCGCCAGCAGCACGGGCGAAGACACTCAATTGCTTCTCTCCACCCAGGCACAGAGCGATTGTTCATTATGGCTGACATTTGTTGTGCGTGCCTGACCACTGAGACGTCGTCCACACACACACACACAACACACATACACATACACGGCGAGCACATACAGGCCTACCGTGAACACTTCCCCGACGCCACCACGCAGCCATATTTGTCGTTTTAACCGCCACATGCACACAACCACTCATGATGATAAGATATATCAGAGGAGGTCGGCGCATACCACCCACGGAGGATGGCGTTACAGCGGCGATGAGCAAAATTATTGTCACCCCAGCGCGTCGCATACCCATCGCCAGCGACACCACCGCGGCTCAAGAGAGCGCGAGTTTTTCGCCAGGTTTACCGGGAATCGCAAGACAAGGTCGAGGAATACCATAATCCGAGTACTGCATAGAGAAACACTCAGCAGCGCTTGCCCATCAACTGCAGCGCATCAGGTTGTTCAACGACCACCTGTTGCACATCACATTTCCTTTTCCTCATCCCGCAGTTCGGTAATGCTTAGCCGAATGGTGCTGTTGTCCGCGGCGAAACATGTACATGATGGCCCACAGATCACCAAACGTCTGAATTAATAACCGCGGATCGAATCAATCAGCGTTAAGATTCATCAGGTACCGACATGCGACCGCGACTGCGATTTCAAACGATGTTTCAGACATGACAGGATACCGAACAGTGATTACCCGATGTATCAAATGGCTATGTTCATTAAGAACGGAACACCGTGCGCTGATCGTCGCCATACACCCAGCACACAGAACACAGCCACCACCGCAGCCCATCTCCACCACCTTCAGGGCATTTGCCGTCGACCGTGAAGATGGCGATTGCAGAACGAGTTTCATTTCACGATTGAACGACGTACAGAAGGTCGGCGATCACGCAGCAAGAGGTTGCACCATTAACTCCATATTTGACACCGCAAATCACTTCGAGATGTTCCGCCGCACCGTCTGCACCGCACCGTTAGGCGGCAGCGTCGTCAACGGAATGCCCTTCCCCACCACTTAGAGAGACCAGCGCCGCAAGATCGTCCGAATGACTTACTGAATGCACTGATCAACAATACCATCAACACATGCTTACTGATGATGGATTCAGATTATCCGACAGAGCGCCAGATGATCATATCAACATATTCATATCGTTATATTCAACGACTATTAATACACCCATTGTTATATTTGCCTGCATCAACACTGTTACGAATGAGATGAATACAGTCAATCACGAAATATCACCTGATTGTTTCATCATAGTACCAGCAATTCAACATGACATCGAGCTGATTGCGCCCCGCCAAGTTTTACCGCATATCGCGGCTTGGCGACCGCGCGATTCGCCAGAAATGCGAATCTTCATGCCGACGCCAGCGATACCAGCACCGCATAAATCAACACAAGCGCACGCGTTACGTAAAATGGCCGCATATCACGCCATCAAGATATGACGCGTTCATCGCGTCGAGGAAATGCTTATCATCTGCCATCACCGATTACTACTATGCGGTATCACCGTCATCTGCGGCGATTCTCCGAACGACGCGGCGCCGGTCGCTCGCTTGCCGATAACGCCCGCCTGAAGAGCATCGCACATCAAACAAGATAACACATTTACGCTAAAATTTATCAACGATTTCACTTTTAAACGGACCCATCAGCTTGATAAAGCGCTTTAACGACGGTTGTCGACGAGGCAGACAGAACATTCATACCCACCGAGGAATACCATTGCGCCACCGCCCGCGCCAGACTGGTCGCACGGAGACGGCCACTGCCCCGAAACAACTGGTTATCAATTAGTACGCACTTTGCCGTTGAACAAGATAGCCTCAGCCATGCCAGCAGAGAAAGCAGATGAGAACAGCGATTGATCGCTCACAACTGTGATTACCGTAAAATGTTAAACACGATTGCCGAACGTCGGCGATGGCATCCGTTTAGCATCGCCACCGTCGAGAACACGCGGCGACCAGACCAACCGCGCCCACAGGCATGACGATACACCCAGCGGGAGGAGTGAGGCATCGGCGGCACACCATGTTGCGGTCGACGTATTGTCAATTTATACGAACGTTCATCAACCATTCCAGCGAGCTGAATGGCGCTGATTTTGAAACAGACCCCACACATTGTTCGCCATTGCGGCGGATTAGCAGAGTTGCTGCTGCGTGCGCCACGGACAAAGAGTAATAACCTATTTTATTTTACCACCACTTTCCAGCAGTCACCATTAACGATCGACGCCAGCTGCGCTCAATTCCCGATAGATAATGCTTTTTTAGTCATAGGCCGTTATAGTTTGCAGGCCGTTCGCATCACGACAGACCGATACCGATACGACAACCTTATTTCAAACATAGATTGCAAACATACCGCGACGGTAAGATAAATAATGAGAGATCAAGCGAACTACGAACTAAACAATGATGACGCTTACACGACCGCAGATTTATCGAAAATCAGCAGGCGTCACCGTGCGATATCGCCCGCGCTTATAAGAACGACACGAAGCCGTTCAACGCACCGAGAATACTTCGAATCGCTGACCAGAACACGAGACGGTGAAGAACAATCAACAGTGAAGGCATGCCACGGCTGGCGCGTTACGGTCACCACCGCTCATCGCCGAGCGACGGACATGTCACGAAGACCACCAGCTTGCCACTCATAGTCTGTTCGGGCCAGTCAGCACACCCACGCCCGCAGCGACGCACATAACCATCAGCATGGTTAACAATCGGGCAAACGTTCATTCTACAACGATCCATGACCACGACGCAGCCCGCCGGAAGGCCATCGCAGCAGCAGAATCAATCACGAACAAACCATTGTGCAAATTGGCTGTGTTTACGACCCTCACTATTGCGGAACACATGAGCTTATAGCTTGCAGCAACACGCCTGCCGGAGGACGCACGACCCCGTACGAGATGAGAGCTTTATACCAATATGAAGTCGTCCTTAAAACTGACTTTTTCCACAGCACATTCAGGCCATTCACGCACACCGTACGCCGAACGTTTAATATTTACAAGATTACCGCATTATCATTTAATCAGGATTGGTCACCGAAATAAGTTTACATTACTGTTATTCTTTAACCCAGCGGACCGTTCGTTAAAGAACATTCACAACACACAACAGGCCTCAGAGAAGGTTCGGTTTTCGACGGCCTTCACCTCAGGGCTGTCATCAGCGCCCAGTCACCAGCGAATGAGGTAGATGTCTGTTGACGACTAATGTGGTTCATACCACAATTGACCATGATGATTCATACTACAGGGGAACTGGCGGTCTTGCTCACCAATCTGGCTTGTGCCTGCTGGCGCCTGCGCACAGCAGCAGTCGTGCAGCACTGAGCACATGACAGGTGCCCAGCAGCGTTGTAATGAGCGAGTCACTACGTTACGGTATGTTGTCAAGATGCCATTCCCAAGGGTGCTTTTACTAGAGGTGAATTACCCCTATATCTGTTGATAGCCAAACAAAGACAGGATTAACCCAGAGTTAAGTAATCTCTTTGTTTGGCCACAAGATCAGCCAGATTATGAGCCCATTTACTAGGGGTAGGGAACCCCGCCCAAAATTGGAGTTTTTGGAGGTTGGGGAAAGATGTCCCTGTAGCACTCTTTGGAACCAGCATAAGTTTGTCCTGAAATTAAAAGCACTCAGACTTACTCACCTTACCTAAGGAGAGGTGTGTGTGTATGATATTCCGCAACATGTTACCGTGTAAGCGTTTGGCTGCAACCAAGAAAAAGAGCATGATAGTAGCTGTTGATAGGAGTTGACCTGGCCAGCAAAGGCTACAGATACAATCCGGCGTAGCTAAGGAGAACGCTTCAGACCTGTCACTCTGTGCAGAAAAAGAAGTCTGAAACCTATTAAAATCAAGTCCGGTGTGCTTTTCTTTGTTTAAATTACATGACACATTTAACATCGTACTATACTGCGCTCTATGTTGAACTGACCGCGAACTGAAGATTCTCCGATCGTCACAGAAACTTTAATGTTTGGGAGCAAATGATATTTGATAAACTAGATCTATATCTGTGATGAGCATGTGAGGCAAATGCTCTAACCAAATAGACCGCTTATTTCTAGCCAAGTCTTTGCTTACACAAAATGATTTCCTTTATATATAGTATTCATAGATCATCATAAAATAATGTCAAGTGTGGTCAGTTGTTGCACAATTATGTCTCAGCACGTATTAGGTATGATCGCTTTTGTACAACCCCTAAGCAGGAGTTTCCTAAGGTTGACCACAATTATTGGAGGAAATCGTCCTTGCTCAAAACCAATGAACCATATCCCACCATTTGATAAGCCTGCTGTTTGACCAACTAGACAGCCAAAGTTTGTTGACACAGCAAAGACTGAATGCATGACAAACGTGATGACGATTAAGGCAACGAGGCCCCACCCGATACATCGCATGAGGTAGAGGTAGTCTTGTAAGAAACCGAACTGCTAAACCATTCTTCCTTCTCAACAATATTCCTTCAATTTTGTCCTCTTCTGTTGAAAACAAATTTGAGAATTGAAACAGAAGGAGATGACGAAAAAGCAATCTATATATTCAAAGATACGTATTTTGACAATGTTATTGAATATTTCGCCGTTCCTTTGGTTTGCTTAAAACAAGTAGACAAGTTGAGTTCATGTTCAAGACCCTTCAGAACACATAACTTATTGGCACTGTTTACCGTATGGTTCAATGGCGGGTCAAAGAATGAACAGATATTAGATAAACTTGTCCCTAATTTGCCATAGTGACAATCCTGAATTATTGGCATAGTGACCAATGCGTATTAATACTACAATGACAAAAATAGCTGTTAGAGTATCTGGGTTACAATGTACAACAACTCAAAACTATAAGGAATACATGCATGTGGATTAGATACAATGGCAGGTCTCTTCCTGAATGTACCAATGGGCGAAAAACATAAATTGAAAGTCGATTGGTCACTATGGCAAATTAGGACGAACTATTATACCTATTGATATCTTGGAACTCTTCATGGATGTTCTTCACACCTCATCATCCCATCCCACTGTTTAATCTCCTACCAGGTCAGCCTACTATCTTAGGCTACCCATGGCGGCGATGTCTGTCTTTCATTTCCAGTATCTTTGAAAGGAAATATTAACAGTGAATGAGTGGGTAGACAAATGCTTATAAAACATTTGATGAGAATGTTAAATATATGCACAATCAATTGAAGGAAAAGGACAATATAAACATACAGTGAGAGGGTTTGCCGCATAAGTATAGTTTATTCAACAGACGGCTATTCAGGGTCCGCGATTAATATAGCAGCAGAGCAGAATTAAAAGCCTTTACATAAAAAGATGAGACCATGAATTTCCAGCAATGAGAAAAGCCTACGAGTTCATCCCAGTCTTAGATCGGCACCACAGGAGTTATTTTGTTTTCTTTATTTTGCTATAAAACAACCACCAGAAGCCAAATCATCGGACTGATTGGAATTTGCCGTGCTGTGTTTTCAATGACTTTTTTAATACAGGAATACAACGTTTATTCTGATTCAAAAATTTCGACACCATACTTTGTGTATAAATTGGTCTGTCTTCTATTAAGTGCCTATACACGAATGTCTTCACTATACTTGGGGAAAAAGGCATCACCATTGATTTTAGCTGAATCAAACCGGAAAACCTTTACCTAATACATATTGAACAGACTATAACTGAAAATCAAGATACAACTGAATAATAATCAACGTGATAAAATGTCTGCATGGACGTGACGTTAAGAATTAAACGCTAGACGAATATCGTCACGCCAAATTACTATTAAATGGCCCAAGAATGTATTCCGGCAAGGTCAAATCGCTCAACTGACTTGAGCAGGGCATGTGTGTGTGGAGTCATCTGGCAACGCCAGCAAACACTTTCACAACACCGCAATCAACAGTACAATCTTCCCTGCCTTCCTAATGTTCCGCACCCGATATTAAAGAGGCTGATTCTAATCTGTGTTCTTACTAGTCATTCTTGCTTAGATATCGTAGCTGATGGGTCACGAGAGAATTACAGCGTCAAGATCTGCAGCTGATGATGATGCCTCGAACAATCAACACCAATATGGACATCCAGTGCCGACAGTGGGTCGTCCCAGAAGGTAAAAGACCAAAATCATTAACACATATCAATCCGTTCTTAAGCCAAGGATATCAGTTGTTTTCATCCACGATATCGTCATATTGCGATTTTCGATAAGATCGTATCTATTCATGCATGATTGTTTACCGACCTGTGTACCCCACAAGCATCATACTCAATCTCAAATTTGTTGTATAGCGTTTTGGCGTACTCTATAGTCTTTTGTTTCTCACTTCAATGCTTAAGAATTATTTTGTTCACAATTTTAATTTAATACATTTTAAATCGCGATATATATTTTTTAATCATCATATTTTTAAACTGATCATCCTCGATACCATGTCCTATTATTGCAATCAAACAGCATCGCGATATTCGATATCGTAAGCACGCTCAAGCATAAACAGATATCGTTAATGGCCAAGCAAATGCCATCTTTAATCCTCTTTATCAGCCACCTGCAAGTAGAGCTACATAAACCGCTATGACTAAAAAAAAACATTATCTATCTCACATCACAGAACTAGCTTTGATATCACAGGAGAGAGAAGCAATTATACACCACTGGCCAAAAAGTATTGCAACATGGTCAAAAAAGCACTTTTATAAGAGGAGAGGATCATCAACTGAATTCACTGATCGTATTATAGCAAGAACAGTAAAAGAATATTGACTTCAAACACAGGCATTGTCAAGAAGAAGTCTTAAGTAGTGTAAATAAAATAAAATAAATTATTGTAACACAGTTCTCCAAACTGAACTTTTGTGTGAATTTCAATGTTGCACATTTATGACCAGTGAGTGAAACACCTGTTCAAGTACATAACGCACCATGCAAGGGCTAACTCAAATTTTCATTAGTATAAATTCAAAAAGCACCCAAAATGTATCAAACAATTCCAAGCAAATTAACAATACAAACGAAGACAAGTAATTTCATTGATACTGACTGTATAATATTTCAAGTTTGTAAATCTTTATTTCATAGGTCACAAAGTCACTACATTTCGAATAAATGACCATCTTTGATCTTCAGATGGATGATTGATGTATTTACAGACATTTTACAAAACATATAAATTGGAACAACAAAGACGATAGTTTAATATTCACCAGTAATAATAATGTCCCACATATCCAACATGTTTTATCTGCCACTGAGATTATAATCTTTCCACTGACCTGTTTCTGTCTCCGGTAAGATGACATGTCTATTCCAAATAGTCTTATACCTTGAAACATAAAGATAATTTCGTGGAGGCTTTCCTGTTCTTCGGTTTCGCAGCGGCATAACCCCAGGCTTTTGACACTGATAGATTTATATGGCAACGTTTTAACTGCGATATTTTTTAATTCGGGCACTGCCGATATTCCGATGAACAGCTGTTCTGATATTGTAATCGAACAAAAAAAGTATCGTTATATCTGATATCGCCTGCCCAAGCATAATACACACACTTTCCGAAGACATCACTATCATCGGGCAACACCATTCCTTAATCCTTCAGCCACCCTCCCAAACCGATGGTTGAAGGAAAAGCTACCCCATGAAACAACAATCATTGCCTTAGAAGTGGTATAACCACTACAGTACTCTGAAAATCATGAAATGACTTCAGTTTCAACCACCTTTTGTAGGCTGATAAATGACCTCAAACATTTCGTCTGACCTGCTAGCATTTTAATAGTGCAAACTAGTAAATCATTTCCAACCACTATTTAACATCCGGCACAGAATAGAATGCATACCACGGGAAAATCTAGTCGCATTTTATGTATATCTTGATTCATAACGAAAAAAGAAGATACTTTTTAGAGTAGTTTTAAACATTACTAGTTGATTATTATTTATATTAAACAATGACAGGAAAATATATAACAGGAAAACCAATTGTTACATTTTTACATCTTTTTCCACACACATTACCTTTTTCTGCTGTAGTTGCTTGAAAGTACTTGATGTTATCCTTCAAGGAGGTATCTACAGCCAGTTTTACGGCAAAAGATGCGACCATTTTTCTACACAAAACAAAAAAGTTTCAAAAGTGGTAATCGTCTTTCAACTCAAAATGTAGAGACTAAACTTCAGTCGAGTTGTAAGTTCTTTTCAGAACCATACTACTTAAAAAGATTTTGTTCTTATAATGTGTCACCGCAAACAGTCTTTGCATTTATCCTTTTCAATTAATATGCAAAAGCCAAGTCTTACTTAGCTCGATTGTCTATTCAATTTAAAACGTTTTGTTCAAAACAAATTCAGTCCGTTTAAGAAGTGGAAAATCAATTTAAATTTTGGCAGACTTAAATTAATTATTTTGGATCTAAACAGAATGAATTTGTAGTTTACAGAACATTTATCAGACGTGTACAATGTATGCGGATACCATAAATATTTTATTTCGATGCTGTATGCATTTCTTTGAGCGACGTTGTCAGCTGCAAGGCGCTTGAGACGGTAATACTTACATTGTCAGATTGAACATCAATGAGAGTATTATTTCGTTCCAAGATATGGACAGTAGCGACACTTCCACTCACTGACCTGCCCAATCACCATAATAACGCCCATTTAAGAAATGGCAATACAGCAAGTAATAATCGGTGTCCTAGCTAACAGATGAATTCAGTGATAGAAATACTTCCCACGATCGATGCATGGCCTATATAGATACTATGGGCACGATCACATAGTGACTGATGCATATAGTATGCAGCTGCGTTTCATTTTGTATGCATCAGTTTGGTAACATCTTTCAGGCTAAGTGCGCTTGTGGTGTATTATTTTCAATCACTGAGTTTATCTACCGATTCCATGCCGTGTTGAAAGTCTGCTCTGATCGCATAGATACTGTCCCTTTATGTCAGCATGAGTTTTTGAAAGAAATTGAGATTCTAAGAAACTTAAAGAATTAATTTCTAAATAGCTTACTTAATTTTAAGATCCAGCATAATGTCAGATTAATAATCACCAAAGAAAAGATGATATGTCTTAACAAGTAACTGATAATGCAAACGCAATTTCAATGAAAACTGTACAGAAATAGCAAAAAGGCTACTTTAACAGGGAAACACTGTCAAATGATTGTGTTCAATAAACGATGTACCAATGACATCACATAAGTTTACAAAAGATCCCTAAGATCAAACTGCACCAGGCACAAAACACACTGGTCTACATACAAGAAACAATCAAATTTGATATTTTAAGATATCAGCAAAACAAAATCTTAACTTGATTTATTTTTAATATGGCCCTATCATTGCATCTCAACTTAGTCTAACAACAATTCTTGATGTTATGTGGAGGAGTACAAAATGTACAAACTATGTACAATACATATACATCTTTGCCAGGCGAGAAATCACCCTGGTACTCTATAGGTCAAAAAGGCACACATTATATTGTAAAATCATTATTTGTGTGAACTGCAAGTTGTTCAAAACCTTCAGAGACTTAACGGTGAAAATGTTTGTTCATTAGTGAATATGATATAAAACATGAAGTTTTCACTGTTGTTTCTATGCAGGCAAGCATCCAGGTTTATCCTACCCACAGTATTCTACATTTATGTCGGATAGTACAGGCGAGCAGCCTCTGGATCCCATAGAAAATCATCAATATCTATAAAGAAAACATAACTGTTTGACCAACCTTTCAAATATTTAAGGTACTTTCATTTTAGTAAAATGTCAAAATCATTTCCAATTATTCTGGACTGATGAAAATCTACGGCATGCAAAAACGAAAGTGCTTGCCCCAATGTCTCACTTAAAATTAAACAATTAAACAAAGTCGGCAGATATATAACATTACAAAGGAAAGGAAGATTTTACAATGCATTCCGTTGGCAACACTTTGTCTTTTCCCTGCTGCAGCTGGAGCGTGTTTTTGGTGAATACGAACAGGAACTTATTTCTGACGTCAAATTCCTGAACCAGAAACAAGACAGGGTACGCGAAACGAGAACGTAACCAGAAAATTGTTTGCAGTTTGTGACGTATGTTCAATCTTCAACGTTTCCTCAAAATATATGGAGTTAATAATTTTTAGCAAAACAGATCTACCCGTGAGTGCTAGTATGTACTTGCCGATATATATGCTTGGAGGCCTACACACGAATCATTCAATCATGTTTTACCAAATAATTAACAAAACTCTGTTCCTTTGCTAATCCGCCATCTTAGAAACCAAGCGTAACCAATTGAAACTTCGGTTACGTTTAGTCAGAAAAATGACGGCATCGCGAAAACGCTTAAACAATGACCGAAGCCCAACATGTTTCTTGGTCAGGGTCGTGAAAACGTGCCCTGGGTAGGGCACAATTTACGCCCTGATAAGGAATAAGAAGAATATCAGTCATAAAACACACTGCGGTGTTGTTGTTATGAACAATGATCATGGTTTATATCGACCATGGTGTACTATACAAAATCAAGCAATGACCGCATTGGTGTACTAATATCTATATCATCATAATGTACATTCACTCATTAACACTGGGCGCAGTTCACTGTATAGGTAAACTTGGCCTGCAGTCAAGGCCCACGCGGCAACCCAAAACACAACACACGAAAAAGACCGCCCGAATGGAGACGCCCTGGAGGTTTCACTTACCAATGTCCGTTCAGTGGTCTTGTGTTTTTCTTTATATTGTTTCAACTGATTTGCAGAAAATATTAATACATAATGCATCAGGTAACTAACGGTTACGGTATCACTTATTTAAATAAAAGATTTGTTTCCAATATTTTGATTACGTGATTGGTTTAATATGCAAACATACAAAATTATTCATTTTGCTGGAGGTTTACGAATAACCAGTAGTCGCGTCCCGGGTCCTCGTGGCTTCGCCAACCGTACGTGGTCTTTTTCAGGCGTTAGGATGTGTTGGTGGCTGCCCTGTGCGCCTAATAATTGTCCACTGTTCGCATTTAGTAATGTGGACCATAAAATGTCGTAACCAGACTACATTTATATAAGAAATATTGGGCAAACATTTGCTTATATTGCCTCAACATTACTAACATACCAACAGGTTACACAGTTGGTCACCATTGCCCAGTGTTTGATTAACAAAATATGAACAGTTGTAAATACTGCCCAATTCTTGGAGAAACAACTCACTCCGTCCCCATGTTGCCCAACGTTTTTTACAGTGTAGTAACTTAAGATCTGAATGGGCTTACTGCGAAGCCTAACAAACCCACATGTTCAGCCAGCAATCACGCCCTGATCATTCCCAGGATGATGCTGAGACCGAAACCAAGAAAAGGGAGCAACCCAAGCAGATGTGCGATTTTTCCTGCAAATGTTCTCAGTCAATCACAAATAATGCATTTAAATAAATCATTACTACCAGATACCTTTATTGCTGGGATATGCTACTCCCCTGAAGAAATGATGTGGCAATTGTTGCATTCTGGGCAGCGAGATGTTAACTTTTACATAGACCCGTCTCAGCTAGGTCCTCATCATCAGTTTGTGTTCCAACGAACCTACGACCTATAATAAATATATACATTAATCCTTCACTATGTTACGCAGCTTGGAAATGTCGACAAACAAGATAGTATGCAGTTGAAGGTTATGGCCAGTTCATTGGTTGCTAAAATAGTACTTTGTACACGTCTTTTCTTGCTTATAGTAAAAAATAACGAACACTATATGGCGACACGCTCTCAACCAATCACAAGACAGAATTTACATGAGGTGCTGCTAATCTGGATAGCACACTGTATGAAGTAAGTACTGTGCTTCACTATAAATCTTTATCACGCCATTGCCATCTTTGTCTGACTCCCAGTATACCCATACAGATTCAAGCAAAATCATTACGTAATAAGGGACCAGACTTTTCCTTCCAGCCTCGGTTTGCAGTAATAACATGGACTTGTATTGAAAACAAGATGGCCACGTAACAGGAGGTCCATACTCAATCATTTGCTAATTTTTTCTCTTGAAAGAACCCACTCTTCATCCTTGTTGAAGTAGTATGGCATCCCAATTAGCTAAGAAGAATTTCAAAGCTGTTGGGACACTGTTTTCAAAGGCCGACAAAGAGACAGGAATGTTGTATAGAGGCATTGTTAATTCATTAAACAACGCGATGATGAAATGTAACTGGTGGGGGTCAGCAGGTCTCGAGAGAGCGGTACGTCCCGAAGGCCTGAGGAGGAACCACACACACAATAATACATACACGATTTTTTTTATAAAGTATACATATCACAGCTCCCTGGGAAGTATATACAGCCCAATTGCCACTTTAAGCAAATAACCAACACAACAACCAACTGTAGCCCTCACAGAGGTTACCCATTTACACCCGGGTGGAGAGAAGCAATATGGTCAAGTGTCTGTTTGAAGGAATAGGAATCCGATGACTAAACCGCTCGACCATGGCACTCCACATGGACGAAATAATGTTGATCCCTTAAAAATATCCATCATTTGAATAAACAGACAATTGAATTCAGAGATGTATGAGTACAGAGTGCGATTATGCCGGGTTCAAACGTGATATAAGTGTTGACCGCTGAGAACTAAACACGCTTAAAATCGTAATCTATTTTCCACACAGTCGGTCTAGTTTAAAGGAGAGGTTGCCCATGTTTGATCATCGATGACACAACGTCATATGTGCACGCATAATAGCAGCACTAACTCAGTCTTAAAGAATGGGAACCATTAACTACGATTCAATAATAATAATAATAATAATAATAATAATAATAAATAATAATAATTATAATAATAATAATAATAATAATAATAATAATAATAATAATAATAATAATAATAATAATAATAATAATAATAATAATAATAATAATAATAATAATAATAATAATAATAATAATAATAATAATAATAATAATAATAAATGGATTCTACAGCGCACGTATCCACCAATCCAAGTGGTGCTCATGCATTATATATCATTACCCCTGCCTGTTAAGGTCTACAAATCATTCCTCCTCAGTTTCATCTCATTCCTGGGAGTATACAGCTCAACTAAGGCCATTGGCCATAGGCATATAGGGCTAATCAGTCCAACTCTGCCTCACAGGTACCCATTTAACCCCTGGGTGGAGAGAGAAGAAGCAATTATGAATAAGTGTCTTGCTCAAGGACAAGTGTCACGGCCGGATTCGAACCCACATTCTGCTGCTAACACCAGAACTTGAGAGTCCAAGCTAGACCGGGCCACGACACTGATGCGATTCTGTATCGATGAATGGTATATAAGTACGACGAAACATAAATCACGATCAGCTATACACACTTTAGCATTTCTTTTTGCAATTCTTTAAAGAAACAGTAGGGCATTAATGTGTACGTTAATGGTGAAGAAGGGTCAGGGGCACCACCATTGTCCTCCTATTATCCCTTTTGGTTAGAATTTTGGGGTACACGGAAATGAAGACCGACGTGTGGGTACCCATTGTCCCCATTAGTCAGTAATCACCAGTGGCCTCCTCCTGTGCGCCCACACACAAACACTGCCCCACACGTTTATATTTATGTATGTTTGTAAACCGAGGACTCTGTTCTCCTTTTATTGTCACGCCGAAAACCTAGGACCAGTATTGCCCTCCATTGTGATAGCAAGCGAGTGACCCACGTCTCTTTCGTTATACAGTCTTTTGTTTTGAACGCGCAAACATGTACGCAAACACACACTGGCAGGTGGGCGATTACATTACCCTCCGGACATGCCACCCTTCGGTGAGAAGACGTATTAATTATCATTAAACAAAAGTTCCAAAGAACCAGCTTCTGAAAGGAAGACAACTCATTGTATTACCCCTGAAAATACATGTATAACTTACCATAAACGTGACCACAAATGGAGAGCTCAAGCTGCCGCGAATACTACAGCAAAGAAAACAAATGAGATGTTTACCAATAAATGGATGCTTATGTTCATGCTATTCTCGTTAACCACACAATAAAATAAGCCGACACTGTTACCGGAGTTGGTACATTGTATTGGTTCGGTATACTTTTGATATGAATCGCATCTACAGTACATTTTATCGTAAAAGTATTATACACACGGTTTTAAAATGAAGAGCATTTGAATGAATACAGCACAATTAAATGTCTCGAGCAGAAACTGGTAGCAAGCAGTTTGCAACAGTTAATATTTGAATAATAATGTGAATAATTTTGGTGTGATGTTATAGGCCCAAGCATGGACGGATCATCATGAGCACAGGTGCCCTGGGCAATAAAATTCAATTACGGGCCCATACACGCGCATAATACTACTATCTATGCTTTTTTTTTTGAAAACCAAGGGGCCTTATTGCTCCCCAAGCACATGCCCAGTTTGCCCGTGCGGGTAATCCGCACATGGGCTCAAGGTCTCTGTGTGTCGCCTCCAGACCCACGCGTCGGCATCGGCACTGAATTTTTTAAATTGTTTAATTTTGGTTTGCTTTGAAACGATAAATTGCAGCCAAAATTGCTGGATCGATTGAATTTCTGCCGTGCTGTGTTTTTCACACAGGGTTAAGGAATGTTTGCCCGATTTGTGAGACCTCTCTTAGCCACTCATAAGCTTTGTACATGGAAATGTGGTCCTCGCATAGCCTATACCTGTATTACGTATTTCCCGGTTGGGGGAAATAAGCGCGTCACCGCAACTGATTTTGAAGCCGACAAGAGGATAACTAGAAACTCGAGACTTTTTGGGGGACTAAATTACTTTTGTTTGAGGCAAAGCTGTCACTTTTAAGAAAGTAAAATAATGTTCCCGGTTCAAATTAAGTAAAGAAAGTAATTTCAAAATCGAATGAATATGAACAATCTGAAAGGTTTTTGTCAGTAATTACTTTTCTCAAGCAATTAACGACACAACACAAAAAAAAGATAAAAACTTAGTTTGATGAAATTATTGCGTCGAGTGATAAACAATTTATTTACTCGCCCTACACCGACGTGTGTGTATAGCACTACACATACTGGTGCAAGTTTCCGAGTGTCTGTGGAAAAAACCACACAGACGACGAGTAGGGCGAGATTCGAAACCACGACCTCCTGCTTACTAGTAGTGCAGACGTCTTAACTCTCTCGACCACCGGAGAGCTTGCCCGATGACGATTGGCCGGGCTAGAATCCCATAGCATATAAAGCGGGTCCCGCGACATATTAGTTCGTTGTTTAATGTGATCAACTCCAAAGAGAGATGGATCATTCTCTCTTTAGTCACGTTATGCAAACATTGGTGGCGATCCCAGGTTGGGGGATGAAGGGGGCATTTCTCTTCAGTCAGTTATGCAAACATGGGCAGCGATCCCAGGTTGGGGGTGGGGTGGTGGGACATTTCTCGCAGTCAAGTTATGCAAACATTGGCGGCGTGATCCCAGGTTAAAAGCTGACATATCCTCCCAATATTTATGGCTTATATCTATAATATTTTGCACCCAAGGATCTAAAAAACAATATTTCCTGATGAATATTTACATACAGCAAATGTTTTGACGATTGTTGTTTTGACAGCGATTCCTCTCCTCGAGGGCGCGACATTTCCTGTTCCAAAGTTGAAGCTATTATTACTCTTTCTGTTCTGAAGAAGAATTATCTCAGTATTCATGAATGCCCAAGACACTTCGGGCTGTCCCTAATTTGCCATAGTGACCAATCCCTAATTAGTTGGACATAGTGACCACCATGTGTATTAAATTTTGCCAAATTACCAAAAATAGTCAGTTAGAGCATCCGTCTATTTGAATGCAGCATCTCCAAAACTATAAGGAATACATGCATGTGGGATTAGATACAATGGCAGGTCTCTCTTCCTAAATGTACTAATGGGCGGGCAAACTTAAAATTGAAAAAGCTCTATCATTGGTCACCATGGCAAATGTTCAGGGACGACTTAAAACATCTGACGATTGGACGAAACGGGGGGTGTATTGATGGATGGTAAAAGCATAGCCTTAAGATCTGACGCCACACCTTTGAGAGGTTCGCAGATAGGATAAAGACAGGGGACTGGTCTAGTAAAGACATTGCTTATCAAAACCTAAGGTTCTATTTACACGGCATGGGAGCGCAAGTAACGCAGATTTTGACCCAATCAGGGGTGGGGTATCAACAGTCATGGGGAAGGTCAGAGATCAGGTAAACTCTCCACCGATGCACCCCTCAATCGCTGGCTATGTTTGCAACACATTACCTATGCTGTGCACTTCTGCTAATTTACTTACGCCCACCATGGAAATAATTACACAAATATTCATTTTGAGAAGATGTCCGTGTTCTTTTCTTCCGGACTGCTTCTATAGACCGCAGTAAAGTTGTTCTCACGCCACATCTTTCAACAGTTTAATTCCCTGGAGCAACTTTGTTATTGTTTAAGGCGCTGGTCTGAGCATCCTTTGAAATATTTGTAGCAGAAACAAATATTTTCTTCTTTTTTATTCAATAACACAACAAACATAAAACATTATTAATATTTATAATGAATTCAACTGCTTCTATATTAATTAACCAAAGTCCACCAAATTATAACAAATCACTTATTACTGCAAAATTATGTCTCTTGCTCAAATAAAAATTGTAAGATTAGAATAATGCCCATACATAAATCCGACCAATTGTACGTGTGAGTTTGGAACAACACCATTAATAAAACAATTATTTGTCAAACCCAGCATATTTCTTTCTTGAAGTGCAGGGCTGGATTATCAATTGTTGGCTTAAAGGGAAGTTTTCAACTACTGCAGTACTGCAACGACACTAGTTACCGTTAACCGAATGTTCAGTTATCCGAAAACTACTTGAAGGAAATTGATGCTATTTTTTGTAAAGCGAGCAACTCAGATACAAAACTATGAACATCTGTTCAATCAATCCATTGCACTTACTGGAAAATAGTGAATAATATAAATTAATAACATCTAATCCATTTTTCTATCTTTATCTTTATTTTCCTTCCATCTTTTAGAATTTCGTTAACTGATCAACCTGTAGATTTATATTCAGTTACCGGCAGCAATAATAAACTTGCAGCAACCAGTCTTCACCTGATTTATCAAATAAACATAAGTCTTAAAGTATACTTGAAGTGGTTTCTATCTTGAGAAAAAACGGAACTGAGTTTTTTTCTCAAATTTACTATAAAAAATTCAAGCCTTATAGCAATATTTCCTTTGTAAAAAGGTAAAAATAAAACACATAAAAGTTATTCGCTTTTCGCAAAATGCTGATCACCCACCGAATGAAACCTTCATAGCTTATAGTTTGACAAGATACATTCCTTTGAAAACTAAATAAATGAAACATACGCTTTAAACACAATGTCCCAGGCTAAATACAAATGTCCTAGGCTAAACATAATGTCCTAGGCCAAATACATTGTCCCAGGCTAAACACACAATGTCTTCCAGGGCTAAAATACATTGGTCCTAGGCTAAATACAACGTCCCAGGCTAAACACAATGTCCTAGGCCAGGCTAAATACACAATGTCCCAGGCCACATAATGCAATGTACCAGGCTAAATACACGTCCCAGGCTAAATACAATGTCCCAGGCTACAATACAATGTCCTAGGCTAAACACAATGTCCTAGGCTAAACACATACAATGTCCTAGGCTAACATACAATGTCCTAGGGCTAAACACAATGTCCTAGGCTTAAATACATTGTCCTAGGCCAAAAACAAACGCCTCAGGTTTCTGACTATAAAACGGATGTCTCAAAATTGCAGCCAAAATTGTTGGATCGATTATTGGAATTTCTTAGCCACCATAATTTGTGTGTTTGGGAAATTTGGTCTGGTTTCCAAATAACCGCTATGTTTTGCATCAATTAAAAAGATGACTGCAACTGATTTTGGAAGCTGACCTACTACTAACAGAAACCCAAGACTTTTTTATAGCCTTTATAAAGTAATCTATATACTAACAGTACGTTGGCAAGGCAAGACTGCTTTTAAAGGTATCTATATAACTTATTTGATTCAAGCCAACAACCCACCTGTGAAAATTTAGTTTATTCATCTCTGCAAAAACCGTGGTTGTTAAAATAACACCAGTGGTGTCAACTTTGATTCCATGGTGTTTACATTAAAGTGCCGGGTTGCTCAATATAAACACCAATGGTGTGAAGTTTCTTTAACACCACAGTGTTTTTTGCAGTGTACGCCAGAACGAACAAGAAAAATAATTAAAACAATTCAGATTGTTCATATTTCATTCTTATCATAGATTTGTTTGTCAGTAGGAAGACTTCAATTCAATCTGGAAAAAGATTTGACTACTAAAATCATAAGCTTTATCCTCAACATTCCTAATGCTAAGTTTCCATGTCAAACTTATGACTGAAAAATAGGGATTCATACAGAACTTACCAAAGTGGCTTCTGCCTGCTGGCGAGGACTGCACCGACTTTGATCTGAATCGGAATAACTAGCAGAAAGTTCACGCGGCAATCTAGTAACCGATAAGCCAATTTGAAAGTAACAGCAGCACAAGGATTACAACTATCTGAAAGAAAATCGTATGCTTTGTTCAATGTTCACACAACAGAGTAATCAAGAGTGCACACCCCCTCCAATCCCAATAATAATATTATTCATTTTATTCATGTTTTGAGTTTGCACCTGGTACATAATGATCGACTGTTTTGGAAAAGTGCTGGCTCTGAGCCGGGTTGGTTTGTTCTCTTGTCAGAGCAACCACTTTTTTCCAAAAAGAGATCATTCCACGGTAAAATTCGAAAAAACTCAAAAAACATTTATCTCCGACCCGATGCAAAGCCTCAACCACATCATTTTATTCATGTCGGAAAAGTGTAAATGATTTGATCACGGAATGCCCTATATGTAAGTTTCCACCTAATTGTTAGTACTACCAATGCACACCGACGTGGTGTATAGCACTGTATACTCAGTATTTCCGTGTCTGTGGAAAAACTTCATCAACCTATATAAATATCGCTGAACCCGCTGCTATATAGATTCTAGCCAGCCAATTATCATCGGACAAGCCTGCTGGTTCGAGTAGCGTTAAGACGCCTTCACTAGTAAGCAAGTTGTGGGTCTGAATCCAGAACGAGTCATTAAATGTTGTCCACAGATAGACTGTGAAAAGCACTGAGTATACAGTACATACACACGCCGGTAGAAAAATTTAATCAATTGTTTATCACTGTCCGACGCAAGAATTTCAACCTATACATATAACATAAGTTTCTCTCTTGTTAACACAAAATCAGAGACTTACATTTGTGTGGATTAAATGCTCAGTAGGAAGTTTAAGAAGTTTGGAACCGAAAAATGGAAACGGTAATCACAGTTTCGTCGGGTATCCTGGGCATCTGGTATCCAAAACGATACCCCGCACAGCCTAATTTTGAATCAGGATAAATGTATCTCCTAATCCAGACAGTTGATAAGTTGAGAATGACCCCCATGAGCACTAATAATGGAATGACTGTCTACCCAGTCAAAGGAAAAGGATGACCAAAACGGGTTTGTAAATCCAACCTTTAATGACCACAGCATATCCTTTGCACCATAATGGTGATGTTTGCATCGGTAGACATGTGATTGGTGATCTGTCCCATGGTCATCTGGCCTCCAGTGGTGTGCAAAGGTGACAAAGCCCAACGCCTTCTCGCACACCATATAGTTCAAATAGTTAATCAGCGACACTCAACCCCAAATACACTATGTTAGTTAATATCGCCGCAACATGATGATATTATTGTATGATATTAAACATATTGCTATCATCTTCGTAAGTTGGTGGTTCATATATAATTGTATATGTTAATATGCAGCTACGCTCATTAATAAATAGGGGCTTGTATTGTCATAGGCCGGCCCACTTGTCCTTTATATTTCCGTCACAGTTTTCATGAAGTACATATTCAGACACGCACTGGTAAAATCGCTGTTGAGTCTATGACCTATAAGACTGTTCAGGTTTGCATTACCTTATATACCTTTTTAATATGGGTGCACTGAAAAATAATACTTTAATGCATTAAAATTCACCATTAAAAGTTGTTTTAATAGTAAAGATTGCAGGACCCTATTCCTATTAGTAACATGCATGTTTGTGGAGGAAAGCAAATTTCACGTTGAGTTCTGCAACATTTAGTGGCAGAAGTGGACTAGGATAATCGCATTCTTTTCATTCTTTAGCAGATGGTCCCAAAGTCAAGACAACTAGGTCTTAATAAACGTGAATGATTGAGGATAAACAAATGTACCTGAATTGCCGCCGGACGCTTGCACTTTCCAAATAAACAATGTGGACGATCTGGTGAAAACTGAACTTAGCAATCAGCACAAAGAAGATCACGCCACCAAGACAAAACCGCTTAAGTAAAAAATTCTCGACTGTCACGTAAGTGGGGGTTTGATGAGCTGAATATTAAAGAAAACAGCTAAAAGTTATACAATTTAGGTTTTTCCATTGATAAATGAAATGAGTAAATTACCCTTAAAGATATATCACCTGTGTTTACTAAGACGCCCACAAAACAGAATTTATAAAGAATTGCAGAAAGATGATAGCATTTTAACTGGAAATTCAGATATCGGAAACTGTCAATAAAATTTATATTTCAAATGCGCTTGATTCTGATTGGCAGCTGTAAAGGACTAATCGAAGACTGCCCGCTCTTAGCCCGTTGTTTAAGTAAATTTGAGGACTAAAATGCAGAACCCGCATTTTATTAATTTGACTTTTTATTTACTGGTATTAATAACTTCCTTAACCCCCAGTAAAATATCGACCAACATTTAAATCCATTTTGCATCGGACAAATCGCCCAAAACACATTTTATAAGAAGCGCAATATCGATTCCACTTGCATTCAAGTGTTCTTGGTTACCAGGGGCTGAATTTTCACTGAAAAGATGGTACTCAAAGCCTATACGGACTATGGGGGTTTGTACACACACAATGCCGTAAATTGGCGCTGTGTGGTGACCTGGACGGTTCCGGGTATATTTTCACCACTAGAGGGCTAGGTTGTGCACGTATGCATATGTTAATTTTGCACTTTAATTATACACGATAGGTGGTAATTTTGGCAAAACTGATTCTAAAAGTATACCTTTAATTGTTTTGAATCAAGGTATACAATAAACAACCCACATAATGGGCGAGTTTCACTGAGCATAATTAATACGGTACGTTGTATCATCCAAAATGCATTTTTCATATTCATTTTAACGCTTGTTGGGAATTGCTTTAGTAATTTACTCAAATTATACCATCTCAGACAGAAAGGTTTTTCAACGGATATTTGATACTTTCATTTTACACCAAGTAATTTTTCATGCATGTGATTTTGGTCATCTGGAGCAATTACCGTGACCGTGGAGAGCAAAGGTTCGCTTTCTCGGTGGATTCGCTCTTCTATGAAGGTTAAATAACAAAAATTAGCGGGGTGTCCCTTGCGAAAGTGTGGGCGGAATCCATGAGAGCCCAAAATCCAAAATGGCCGACGGCGGCCATTTTGAAAATTATTTTTTCAATGGTTTTGCCTACAGTGGTGCTCATCAGTATTTGGTTTCTAGGGTTTTTTGGGTCGAGGAATTCATATTTGATGTCGATTTGATGATTTGACCTGGTTTTGACCTTCAAATCCAAGATGGCCGCCGATTTTCAGCTCACAAAGGTCAATTTTTCAAATTCGTCGTATAGCCTTCATATTATGGTCTAATGAAAGCTCTGATCATGCTGAGTTGAGTGATGGACAGTAAAACTACAATCAAGTTCACAGAGGTCATCTCAGAGGTCATCCCAAGTTAAGTAATCTGGATAATTAGATAGAGGTTTTAGTGACTGTATCATGGCTGTGGATACCTCATTCTAGGACACATGATCACATATTTGTTTGTAATATTTTTCAGGTCTACATGCACGCAGCTCTATAATTCTACAGCATAACTGACAATGTCTCAGCATATTTCTACAGCATTAACTGAAGATCGAAATAAACAAATGTCAGCATCTTTTATTAGACATTGGAACAGATACCAGGAAACTGGTGTTAATCATTACAACTACATGTACATGTATATTGGAAACCATTTCCTATAAATGTAGAAGCTTGTAGATAGATTGCCTTTAATACTGCTTGCTTGTTACCTATAGTAAAATGCCTTATGAATGTGTGCTAAAAATGTGGCAACCTGCAAGTCCTCCGATACTATTACCCAAGGTAAATGGGAGAGTTTACAAACAAAGTCCAAAACTGGTCAGGACCTGACAAATTTTGATATTTACGTATAAGCACTCATGGAAAAAATGGGCTAGCTAGTTGTTACATGCATAAGACATGTTATATCACAATATCATCTTCAATTCAGCTTTAAAAAGCCCGACAACGCAAAACAGAAAGAAAGTGACATTGCCCAGTGTTCAAGTCAAGCATCAAGTTCAGAAAAGAGTGACGATGAGCACAGGGACCCTCCGCCACCCAAGTTCCCATGCTCGTCAGTGGGTGGGCCTGTCCATGACAAAACAAAGTGTTTGGTGCATGCAGGGTGAGGACATGAAGCAATCCGAATAGAGTGCGGAGTGTTGCTTAGACTCAACACACACTCAGCATGGCGCACCTTCAAACGCCACCGGTCCTCATAGAAGATAGAGCTGAAGGATCGCCTCACACGGGGTTAGTCGAGTCAACATCAGCACTGTCAGATCCTTTCGCAAATGACATCATGTACCACCATGCCTGTTGGCTGAAGTACATCAACCACCCAAAGTTCAAGCCAGATGATGCAATGCATCTTCAGAATGTGTGCCTCTCAGAAGCGAGGAATTTGTTCTTTAGACACGTGGATTCCATCATCTTTTAATGAGCACGAACTGCTTACTGCAGTCTCTCTTAGCAGAGTACAAACGCATTGTCAGTGACTATGGCTATCCAGTGGGTGATGTTAGAATCGTCAGATTCTCAAAGATCTGCTCATTAAAGAGTATCATGAGACAATTGGCTTCAAGGACAGAAGTCAGATGAACAAGAGCAAGTGGGTCTATGATGTTCGTGGTGGAGGTGACTACATTGAGGTTGCCATGTCATCCCTTGGCATCAGTGATGAGCAGCTTCTCCAGAACCTGGCGTAGCGACACTCTAGTTACAGCAGGGATAGTAGCTGTTGGGTCTGTTGACCAGGCACTACGAGGGAAGCACTACAGACGGGGCGTGCGATGCATCATGCTCTGGAGAGAGGCTCTTATCCATAACCGCCTGAGAAAATTCTTGAGCATGGGGAATTATCAGAAGACATCAAGTTTAACCTTGACACTCTGGCGCAATGCACTTACTGAGACCCAAGAGGCCCACATGAATCGCATACAATGATCTCCAGGATGATGATGACATAAAGGAGCTGATTAACAAAGTTTATGAAAACCTGGCACAGACATGGAGACTTCTGGGTCTCGCTCATGGAAATGACGGACCCTCTCATCCAAAATATTGATGTATGTCATGCACGGTCGTAATGGCTCAGGGTACTATCATCATCAACATACAACATGTTGCCTGGACTGATGATGGCATACGACAAACCCGACTATGGGAGGTGGTTGCCAGATTATTGGACCATGTTGTCTTCACTGTCAGATGAGCAACAGCCTTTTTTCAATGATCACTTGCACAGTCGATGACAGGGCTACCCTACCTTTGCCAGCCACTAGACCTTGATAGAAAACGACTATGAATCTGAACTCAAAGCTGAAACAAGGATGGCTTCAACTCTCTGCAGAATGAGAAGCAACTGTTCTCAACAACAAGGAATGCAAACAATGTCATGAGGGTAAAAGCTACTGTGAAACAGAATCTCAAATGCCAGCGTCGCCATAGGGAAGCATGTTGAGTGCCAAATCCAGCAAGAATGAAAAAAGGATGAGCAGGCAGTTCAGGACCTGCAGGCATGCATGACAAATTTTGAAGCTGAGCCATTTGATGATTCCAAACCAACACTGAGGTCACTGCAGTCTGGCCTGGTCTTTTCACCGGAGCTTGTCCATGACCTCAAGATGGCACTACCAGATGGTCAAACTCAAGTTGAAACCCTCTTGCAAGAGCGAGTGTACACTAAGACCAAACCTCTCACTGCAACCATCCATAGGAATAAGAGACGGAATTTTCATGAAAGTGAGCAGATATGTTCCCCATCTGGTGCGCCCATGAAGGTGGCCCAGATGGAGAGGTCTGGGCTGGCAGCCCTGGTAGACCCGGCGGAGGGTCAGGTATGATCCAATCTTGAATCAGCCCTTGAGGGGCGCAAGGTGACTGAGGAGTGCCTAGCAATGTACAATGTAGATGGGTTAGAGCAAAAACTAGTAAGAGCAAGTTGTTACAGCTGTTCAACCTAGGAACCAGTTGCTGAGAAACCACGTGGGACCACATCAGCCTTGTTGACATGGGGCTGATTCTGGGCGGTTAGCCACCCCAACACCCGAGGACCACGAGGCTAGGGAAGAGGGATGGCTCAGAGTACCGCTGGAGTGACTACTTGGATAAGATCTGCGCTTATCATCATCTCACACCACGCTGATGCACGCCTCATCATCCTCATCAACGCATAAGTATGACCTTCCCTTCAGCATCAAGGATGATGAGCACGATCGAACGGGCAGCAAAATATCCACATATCCCAAATGTTTTTCCGGGTTACATAAGATATATTCCACGGAACTGTTGAGTTCAACAAAATAATGGTCAACTCGGCAAACAAGGTCAGACTGCAGAAGCTTATGATTAAACAGATGAAAACACAAATTTATCGGGTGCGAGGTGGTGTCATATACTGTGAGGGCGAGACGTCAACTAACCTGAGCACTGGCATGACGAGCAGGGACTACGGATTCAAGCATCCAGAGGCAGATACAATGCTGCTCTCTGCCTATGCCAAGCTGAGGACCGAGAACTACACTGAAGCTGTCGCTCAGACAGCGGGGACACAGATGTGTATGTCCAAGCGGCTTATGTCTCGTGATCAACCCGAGGTGATCTGCTTATTAAACGCAAGCATGAGTTAATCAATTGCCCTACCATGCTCTCAGAAGATGTAGCAAATATCATCATAGCTCTCCATGTGATCACTGGCAGTGACCACACATCAGGGTTCTTTGGTCATGAAAAAGCGATTGTTGCAGAAAGTTATCAATGATACTGAGGCTAGAGAGCCCTGGGACGAGTGGGTGAGAGTCTGGAGTTACGGAGCGAAGTCAAAGCTGATATGAAAACTTTTGTCCTCTCCAAAGTTTATGCTGAAAGTGCAGAAGTTTCATGGGCAGGCCAGAGCTCAAAGTGGCACAAACTGAAAAAGAAGAGTACGCCCGCTTCCCACCTAATGATGACACATTGAATCAGCATGTGAAAAGGACAACTACATCACATATTGCCAGCTCCATTACAACTTGCTAGAGCATCCGTCCTCATTGGCCATGGTTGGGAAATCATAAATGGAAGTGCCGACCAGTGCGCCACACCCTGCCACCCTTGCCCCACAAGCTCACACCTCGTGACTGTTCAGATAATAGCAGCAATGAGAGAAGCACCGATGGATGACAGTGAGTTTGGAGAATCAACAGATTCGGATAAGGAGTAGCTGTCTATTAGTTAGTATTCATTGTTAAGTTGTTATGTTGTTAAGTCAGGAAAGTGCTTTAGTTCCTAAATATGGTACATTTAATATAGGAAGAAAGCCTGAGGACCAATAATTGACTATCGTTGTGTCATTTCCAGTAACTTTGTGACCATTATGAACTCTGAGATGAATTGTGTGTTCTTTTACTGTCCATCACTCAACTCAGCATGATCAGAGCTTTTATTAGACCAGAATATAAAGGCTATACAACGAATTTGAAAAATTGACCTTTGTGAGCTGAAAATCGGCGGCCATCTTGGATTTGAAGGTCAAAACCAGGTCAAATCATCAAACACACATCAGATATGAATTCCTCAACCTAAAAAACCCTAGTAACCACATACTGAGCAGCACTGTAGGCTAAACCAATGAAAAAATAATTTTCAAAATGGCCGCCATCGGCCATTTTGGATTTTGGGCTCTCACGGATTCCGCCCACACTTTCGCTAGGGACACCCCCGCTAATTTTGTTATTTAACCTTCATAGAAGACGAACCTTCGCTCTCCAAGGTCAAGGAATTGCTCCAGATGACCCAACTTTGGTTTATTAAGGTCTTTAAGATGTTTCTGTTGCACTCAGATTTTTACAAAAGAGAAAACGGAAAAAATAGCGTACCTGTACTGAATCTTCTGGATGCGTGATTGTAACAACATACGATGTGAGGGCTCCAATGCACAAAGGACCAACTAAGTTAAGCAAATCATACATAATTTTTAGCACAGCGGCTTTCAGCATCATAGTCCCGTACACCTTGATGTAGACCCTCCAAATAGATGGTTTGGTTCTCTTCCGCTGTGCCCTCGACTGTATGGTAGCAAAAGAAGATTCAACAATGTCAGTGTGGGAACTGCGACTGGCCCATGAATTCGCTCTTGGGCAAGCTTTGTCAACGCGTAACTGTAACAAATTCCTTTAAAAGACACATTATATTTCCCGTAATGTTGACGTTGTTCTGCTGTTATTGTATCAGTAAATGTTCTACTGGAAAATTCCCTTAAAACTGTTTACCGCACTGCAAGCTGTGATATGTACCAGTACCGGTATTCTTCAACAATCTCGCTTAAATATGTACTCAATTAACTCAAATAATTTTGCCACTGAGTTCTTACAATTAAAAGTACATTTATAGGTAGAGACACTTGTGAAAGAGTGCCATATCACTGTGTCCAGTGAAGTCATAGGATTATCCCTGGATACAAAGTGGGGGTTAACCCCCTATCGGATTTACTCCCATGATGGTACCTGTTCTGTTTCAAAGGCTTCTTTGAACTTCTTGTGATTGAAATTAGCTTGATGATCGCTCCGCATGTCACCAAGGTCTGTCAGTTCCAGCGGTTTTGTACCCCTGACGTAAACCCAGTTCATCCACCAGTACGTCAATGTAGAGGCTAGACTGACGTAGTCATTCAGGAAATGCATATTTGGATTCTTGAGGTCGATCGTGGGTGTTCTGTGACCACGCTACGCTTGCATATGACCTGTCAACAGAAAAAAACGGCTAAGTTATAAAATTCAGGTCAATTTTAACCAAATTTTAACCAAATGATCAAATTGTTATGTTAAACTTACTTGATGTAAAAAAGGTTGCGAATGAGATTATTAGCAAAAAGTTATACAGTATGTCCCAAAAAAAGTGAGAAATTACATAAAACTCACAGGTGTTTAGGCCAAGGATTAGGAGTATCTGTGCAATTGAAAAAGTTCCAAAATGTATTTCGGGGTTTTGGTATATTTTCAGAAATAGTTAGAGTGACACTTTTTTTGGGACATACTGTATATTGTAAGAGAACTTTCTCCTAAATTTCAGTTAGAATTCATACAAAACATCTCAATATATTTTCTCTTTAATGACTAAGTTTTCGTTAAAAAAAATAAGCCAGTGGCGAGTCCCCCCACCTCTTGTTGGAAAAATAGTATCTGTCTGTAAATTCAGAAACTTGTTGGTATTTGTGAAATTCTGAACGTCAGTTCATAGAGTTTGGTGTTGGTAAATTTACCCACAAATATTTGTTGCCTCTCTGAAAATCCTGGCAACGGTTGATTTGAAAATAAGGGATAGATCAATATAGATATAGAGATAGATCAATATATATGCCCAGTACCAGTTTTTGCAATTGGCTTTAGTGGAAATTCGGAATAAAAAACATGATATGCTCCTTTATTCAAGATGCATGTTGTAGCTTGATATTTCATTTTTCATTTCATTTCATTTATTGATTTCACAGGTAGAAAAACAAATAAACACAAATTTACATTAAATTAACAGAAACAAAAACAAAGGTAGCACCCCTGTAGGATTACAAAAAAGTAAACTAAATTACTGTCGAGTTGATCTCCTGATGCTACCACTTAGGAAGTAAACAAACATTGAATCACACAAAGAATGATAAATGGCTTTAGGCATACTTTTGAGATATAAAAATAATATTAAAATAAAAATATATAGACTTACCTTGATTCTAATCAGGTTCATCTCATTCAGAAGCAAGGCACAAAAGAAGATCAACATTAATATTGTCAAATCAAACCGTAAGACGTGAACGTCTATTTGATTCAGTTGTCTCAGATTTACAAGACGAATCCCCTCCCCAGCCAGAGCCAAAACCCAGTAGCACCCTAGCAGCGTAGCCATGGATGGTGTCTGCCAAAGCTCCATGTGATGATTATAGATGAGAGACAGGACCATCGCAACGAACGATGTGGCACCAGGGACGTAAAGATGTGGCTGGGTCGGATGATGCCATGCTCTGTACATCCCATCGGTGATAACGCCCTCACCGGTCGCTGCCGTGAACACGAGAAGGGAAGCTAAGCTTACAAGCCATCGTCCAGTGTGTCCAGGATATAGCAGAAGGTACTTTGTTTTGATGGAACGACGGGATTTGGAGAAGCACACAACTAGGAGTAAGACCAGAGAGAAGACTACGAGGAACGCCATATGGAGGAGTGCGGTCAATCCGTTTACGAAACACGTATTGCTGGTCCATGCTGACGGGTCTTTGGTCAAGTCGGAATTGTTCTTGCCGCAGAACCATTCCCATTCTTCGAACATGATGCTGCTAAGATACACAAAATAAAACTGGATGTAATTTCATACATATTTATGAATCGAGCACCATTCACTAAATGTGAAAATATAAGAAAATCATAACATGGCACGCTACATGAATTCAGACTTGTATGACTCGTGACTCGGACTCAAGTCCGACTCGAGTCACATTTTTGGTGACTCAGACTCTGACTCGAGTCATGATTAACAATTTGACTCGGACTCGGACTCGACCCTGACCCTTCGGACTCGGACTTGGGACTCGAACTTGGTACTCGGACTCAATGTCTGTGACTCGGACTCGACGGCAAAATGCCCACTATTCACTCTTTGACGTAATGATCTTTAAACTTGACAACATCGAAATTAATCATGATCTCCATTCTGCAGTAGTTCCATTCAATGAATGGATCAACATTGTTAAGGGGTGACGGATGGCTTCTGAGACTAATTGCTGACCCCACCCACTCCTAAATTAATCAGGGTGAGAGCACTGATTGTAGATGTAATTAAGGTGATGATTTCCAAACATGTTGTATTAATAAATACAAAAAGCACAAAAAAGATAAAATGCAACGAGTTGTTAAATTTTATGGCGCAAGTTAATTATAATAAGAATTTAAGTAAATAAAATAATGTTGATTTCAGAAATAAATCTTCAGTTTAGTCAAAATGATGAGATACTAGTCCAGATCGAGTATTTTTTCACTTAACTTTGAACCTTGACATTATGTATAAGGTTTTTTTTCTTTTGATTTGTTTCATGACTCGCGACTCGTACTCGGACTCGACCTTCGTGACTCGTGACTCGGACTCGACCCATATGACTCGGGACTCGGACTTGACACTGGTGCCTCAAACTCAGACTCGGATTCGAGATTTGAGGACTCGAATACAAGTCTGCATGAACTAGACTGAAAAAATGAAACGATTGTTAAAGGTAGTGTAGACTATATACATACACTAAAATGTCTCTGTAAATGCATCTATAGGTCTATAACAAACCAAGATATACTGTATCGCCTATGTACGTAATTCGCCGCACTCGTGAAATGACGCATGTACCTTTGGTTTAGCATTTCCTGGAAAACTTACACAACTATGGCGTGTTACTGGTTGCATAAACTTATCTAGGCCACGCTTGTTACAAAATAAAAAATCACAGTGAAATTGTATGATTTAGTGCAAAGTTATAGTATTTGTGAAAGTGAAAGAGTTGTTTAACCACTGATTTTACTTCGTACAAATAGTGAACATCTGTGATGTTATTGTTCAATGCTGTCTTGCGGAAACCAAAACATGAATGCTTTGTATTTGCATTGATTTAAAAAAAAAACATATAGCCTACGGATCCTCGATATGGGCATGTTCCTTAGAAAAAGCAAACGAAGACTACTGAATTCGTTGATGTTTACTTGGTCAGTAGTGGAAAATTGAGATAATGAAACTTAAATATCATAGTTATGAATAGAAATCTATTATTTGGTAAAATACCGTCAAGATGATAATATAACGTTAGGTGCGTCAATTACTTAATTAGGGTAAATAAAAGACATTCCTCAATTTACCCTAAATGACGCACCTAAGGTTATATATAGGCCTAATCAACTGGACGGTAACTTACAAATGAAATTAGCAGTTTGGTGTTTCAGTTTGTTTCAGTGAAGGATTCTCTTGTAAAATGCTGAATTTCAATGCATGCTCATACGCGTGGACGTCTTGCGTGCCGTTTTTTGAGATGCACAGAATTGTGGTCATCAGAAAATTGATGTTGGTATAATGACTCACCCCAAACTGTTAAAGTTGATGGGGGCACAGAAAATGTACCCAAGAAGAAAAACAGTTGAAATCATGTTTCATCTTATTCCAGATGGTTCTAAAACTGATTTTTAAAATAAAATGGTACAATTTGGAGCTCTCAAAACTTTTAATCAATATTCTTGAAAGACCAATAAAATGGAAGGTGGTTAAATTTTTTGCAAAAAGTACTTTACTACTTTAAAACTTTGAAATGTGTAAAATTGCTGTTAACATTTTGTCAAATAAAAGATTTCTTTTCATAACCATGATATTAATGTTTAATTTTCTCAATAATTTTCCACTACCGGCGAAATAAACACCAACGAATTAAGTAAAAGTAGTCTTCGTTCGCTTCTTCTATTACTATAAATAAGGAATGTGTCCAATTTGAGGATCAGTATTTCTTTAAAAAATCATTGCAAATGCAAAGCATTCATATATTTTGGTTTCCACAGACAACAGCTCGTTGACGGCATAGAACAATAAAATCACAGATGTTCGTGAAAAAAAATTTAGGTCATGTAAATCTCTTAGTCTTAGGCCTACTAATATCTAGTAAAATCAGTGGTTAAACAACTTTTTCCACTTTCACAAGCACTAACTTTCCAGTAAATCATACAATTTCACTATAATTTTTATTTCTGTAACAAGCACGACTTAGATAAGTTTATGCAACCAGTAATACGCCATAGTTTTGTAAGTTTTCCGAGAAATACTAAGCCAAAGGTAGGTGCGTCATTTCACGAGTGCGGCGAATTACGTACATGGACGATAAGTTACACACCAACCTGATATTGATAAACGTCAATAGGCCTATATCACTTCAGCCGGCTTATTTCGTTGTTGTCGCTAAGGAGAAAACAGTGAAAATGCAGATAATTTGTATCCATTCTATAATGTCAAAATGGGTCACCGGCTCATGATCCATTTCAGATTTGAATGTGCATTCCTGTAAGACGGCATAATCATGGAGGTAGAATTCTTCCTCCATGGTATAATCTGCCATCATGTTTTGTACCAACCATGTCCATGATGATCATCAACTTAAGTTTCAAAACGAAGTGGCAGGAACCTGTTACACGCATGAGGGCGCTAATTGTACTCTATCGTTTACCGCACTATGCTAAAAGTTTATGAAGTTTTGGATGCGTAGGTGGCTCTGTGTATCGCCGAGCTTTTGCCAAAATCCCAGTTGACACTAAAAAAAATTTAGTTGTACATTTTTGTATCTTATTTTGCTTAGGGACAACATCGTCACAACAACAGGGCATGGAATCGGATTGCTCGTTTTAGATTAACTCAGTGACTGGAAATAATACCCACATGATGAGGTCATTGCCGTTGCTGCTGCATAAATGAGCCAGTAATTTTCAGTCACTGCGTTCATCTTTAATTAAACTATGACACCGATTCAATGCCCTGTTGAGAGTCTGCTCTGATCGTGACGATAGTGCAAGGGCGCAACCACTGGGGGGTCGGGGGTCACGACCCCCCTACTTTTATGTGGACCTCCCCAACTTCTGGAAGACCTTATTTTCTGGGGAGGTCCAAAATAGTCCGATAAGCGTTTATTATCGTGAAACATCCATATTTCACAGGTGAAAGTTAAAATAAATAAAAAACCCAGGTGGTCAAGTGAATCATGCTAACTGTGTCACACAGTTAGCACAGTCTGTGTGTAGCTTTACTACTAGCTTAATCTAATTAATAAAACATTTGAAAAGTGGCGGTTGGATTCGATATTCTTCCCAAATGGGTATTAGTATTTCTTGAGATAGATTAGGCCTATTTCTCTTATATTTTACAGCATAAAAACAAGAAATAAATACCAGAAATAAATACAAGTTGATAATAAGTGACGGATTTCAGGAGTGATTTAATTCTGTGGGTTCATCTCATCTTGTATTCGAGTCCTCAAATCTCGAGTCCGAGTCCGAGTTCGAATCCCCAGTGTCGAGTCCGAGTCCGAGTCGCGAGTCATTTAAAAAAATCAAAAGAAAAAACAAAACCTTATACAATAATGTCAAGGTTCAATGTTAAGTCACCCTGATTAATTTAGGAGTGGGTGGAATCAACAATTAGTCTCAGAAGCCATCCATCACCCCCGGGGGCACGGACCTCATAGTTACACCACTGTTTCCACTATTGTGTGACACATGGCTAATTTTCACATGAAAACCCTATTTAATTAGTAGGTGCACCGATAAACACAATGGGTTCACCCGACAAGAATGGTGGACGCATGGTGTTTTAGTTTCATTGACCAAAATGGTGTTTGTTTTAATGGACGAGCATGGGTACGAATCATGGTAGTCCATATACTGTATTTGCAAACCTTGCAAATGGTCAATGCACTTACCAATTGTTCAAAGTTCAAAGTCACAAACTAGCGAAATCTAGCGAAATGCACTGAAGTATGAGATAACAAAAGCAACACGCGATTATTGACATTCAAACTGTTTCAACTGATCATGAAGGCAGTCAGAGATGTAGAAAACAATGTTATTCTGTGGGCTGGATGGGTGCTCATTATGCGGGCAAACAAATAGTGGGACAGAAGAGATATAGTGCAACCCAACATTGTTAACATCTTTTGTTCATGTTTAGGACATCTAAATTCCAAAGGAATACATGTTGCTAAGGACGGCCGTACAGATCTAACAACTTGACCAAAAGTCAAGTACACAGTGAGGAGAAAAAACTACTACGAACAGTGATTGACAAAAAGGTAAACATGACGCAACAGCCGTAAATACACAAAATAGATTCCACCGCTTGTACAATTGGCGGTTGGAGAAGCCCCACCTGAACTGGAGTAATCAGGAATACACTAAGTTTACAAATTCAGCTTATTAGCATACCTATTTCATTTAATGAAAAATAAGAAAAATGAGTCAACGCAGTCATTATCCCATAGAGTGAACCATTCATACCAAATGCAAGTATGCAACCCATTGTAATAATCCTTGATTCAACAGTGAAACGCTTTAACTATAGTGCGCAACGTACAGTTCACGCAATCGATATACACGTTATATTGTATAAAGCATGTTGTATTGTAAAGCTAAAAGACACACGAGTTGACGAACATGAAAGCAGAATGTCAAGAAGCTGAAAAGTGAGTTGTGATTTTTGATGCTAGAATGAAGGACAGCCGTACGGATTTAGCAAGGGTGGAGATTTATAAAGCCAGACTTGAATGATAATAATTATGAATAGGCCCGTTCTGATGACAGAGTATATACGGATGCTAAATGCATAATAAATTGTGCTTACCGGTTCAATTTGTGCTGATGAGACCAAACGAGGTCTTTAAACAGTGCTAGAACTCTATCAATGTTATCATTGCGGGTCTCACTGGAAGACTGGGACACAGCACGATACAACACAGCACAAATGACAATTTTCTTCAATGAATAATATTTATACAATTATTGCACCACAACACCGCAATGTTCGTACGGCTCAAAGTTCACTACTGTCATGAGATATGAGCTAAAAAAGCAACACGTGAGAATTGATCTTCAAACTCTTTCAACTAGGCATGCAGGCATACATGTAGAAAACAATATTGGTCTGTGGGCTGGATCGTAGGGGGTGATCATTATATTAATGAGGGCAACTTCACAAATAGTGGGCCAGAAGGAGAAAGTGCAACACAACATCTTCTGTAGGCACAATGACCGTGAATGAGTTATGTGGACAATATCGTCACGATCAACGGGGCATGGAATAAGCTTGCCATGTGTTTTAAATCTTTGGCAAGCCGGTATACCGCTGGGTTTTCGGTTTTACTGTGAACAGAAACACAATAAAACAGTCCTTTATATAATAACTTATTTCTGATGTTTGTTAGCTTAATGACCTGACCTATACCCATGACTGACACCCTTCCCCCCCCCCGTCCTGTCATCCCCCAATTTCCCCAAACAAATTTCCGGAATATTACAATTAGTTGCATTTACTTTTGAAAACCGTTCGCATTATGGAATGTAATCAAAACAATGACCCAAAAGGCTAATTGGGGTGTCTTTAAACAAAATGAATTGCAATTATGTAATAACAGTGCGTTGGGAATAACTCTTTGTTAGGGTGATGAACATTACTGGGCGGGGTATTGCCAACTCGTCACAAATAATTATGGGGAGACATGCTGAACCCCCTCCCGGATCGCCATCGATACTTATTAGATTCGCCAATCATGGGTTAATAAAATATCATTGTTTCTCAGAACAAAAGGAAACGTAGCTACAATTAGAGGAGATATGTCGCCATCGACGGAACGCTGTCAAGTATGATGAAGCAATAAATGGAAGAAACATATTGTTCTCAAACATTTTCTGATGCATATTAATCGTACATTTTACATCTTTTACGGAGTAGCAAATGTTGCAAAAATAACATATACAAATTACAAGACAAAAATATTTGGGGTCACGTCCCGCCGTCCTCGGGATCGCCGCCCATGACGTCACTGGACATTGGTATTTGACAGATTTTATAATAATAATAGTAATAATAATAATAATGTGTGGACTTATATAGCGCACGTATCCACCAACTGAGTGGTGCTCAAGGCGCATTATATTATTACCCCTGCTCATAAGGCTCATAAATCATTCCTGAAACCATCTCAGCTCCCTGGGGAGTATACAGCTCAATTGCTGCCATTACAGCGCATATAGGGCTAAACAACCAACTCTGCCCTCACCATGGAGGGATCATCATGAGCACAGGCCCTGGGCACAAATTCACCACGGGCCATACACGCGCATAATACTACTAGTATACTATGCTTTTTTTGAAAACCAAGGGCCCTTTATTGGCCCTGGGCCCGGGGCACGTGCCCAGTTTGCCCGTGCGGTAATCCGTGCATGGCCCTCACAGGTACCCATTTTAACCCCTGGGTGGAGAGAAGCAATTATGGTAAAGTGTCTTGCTCAAGGACACAAGCACCACGGTCACGGCTGGGATTCGAACCCACATTCTGACGACTCAGCCATCAGAACACAAATCCGATGCACTAAACCGATCGACCACGGCACTCCATATAACCGAATATTTGAAGGTTAGAATATTTTTAGCGCATCATTTCTGTGGCAACTTGAGTTGGTCCACGTCAATAATAAATATGTAAATAAGCATGTAAACCACTATGCTACCTGAGCAACTCGAAAGCTTGGGAGGTTTTTTATTGTAGAAGTACTTTGTGTATATAACAGCTTTAGGGAAGATACAACATTGGTAATTACCATATTATCAAATTAATTATTTATTATTAAAACATTCACTATCAGTCGTCAACCATCCTGATAAATTGTTATATTTGAAGTGCTTTAATTCTTTGGAGAAAACAAGAATAGTTATTGAGAAAGTGTCAGATTAAAAATTTAAAAAAAAAATAATAATAATAAATAAATAAAATAGTCGACCATTTTGCCATCTTGCAGGGGCGCCCTCAGGCATACAGAGTGTACGCACGTGCCTACCATTACAGTTAACAAAGTGTTATTTATTTATTTATACACATTTACTTAACAATGTTTGCACGTAAATTCCTTAAAAACATAGACTTCCCAGGGGCTTCACACCTACATCCCCACAACATTCACATTTTTGCAGGCTATCCATCCATCGGAAGTTGTGCATTTATGTTTGCCTCATACTCATTATCGTTTTATTGAGAAAAGTGTTAAATCATCGAGTAAAGGGGTGTCATTTTTTCGATTTTCACGTATCATGCATGGTACATGTACAGGCGCGGATCCAGGAATTTTTAGACGGGGCACACCCAACACGAACATTTTTTTTCCTATGCTAACATTGTATATTGTTTGTAATCATGTTTTTTTCCCCTTTGTTTTCGCGCCTTAAGCGCCCAGCAGGGTAAATATGTGCGCACTACGAATCTTTATTATTATTATTATTGTTATAATTATTAAATGCGAGCGCGAAGCTGAAAGCCTTACGAAAGGGGTCCGGGGCCCGCTTAAGGGCCCTGGAAAATTTTGGATTCTGGATGCTCTGTGGTGCAATCTGAGGCGATTCCTGGAAGTTTCACCTGACTTTTTTTAAAAGTTTTCAAGATTATATGGAGAATATATATATATATATATATATATATATATATATATATATATATATATATATATATATATATATATATATATATATATATATATATATACAGTGTATATATCTATATATATCTATATATCTATCTCATTATTTTAGCCATTATTTTTAGCCATTATTTTAGCGATGTCATGACTACAACAAAGTTTCTTCCTCCCCGATTTTTGGCATTTAATTTGCAGTTTTTGACTTCAGTTTGATCCGGAATTCAGTCCAGTTGAAATTTTCAAGAAAAGGGCTTGATTTCATACTGTTCCTGCTCCCTGTGTTAAAACCATCAGCCGCAAGACTCATCGTACTTCGTGCAGGCCTATGCATACCGGCGTAGAATTCGACAGTAAAATTGACATCGGCGATTGTAATTTCCACGGTACCGACCCTTCTTCAGATGAAACGGAACAATTTGTAGACGTGGAGGAATTGGGTCAAGAAACCAGACTAGTTTGCTTTGCACCCGATCATAGACTACCGATTGCAAACGAAATGTAGACTAACTAATTTTGGGAAGTATTTGAAAAAGTCACTATAATCATCATTTGAAATTGATACAAAAAATCCACTTTTTCTCAATAATGACAGTACACCAAACTGAAGGCTGTTCACCTTGGATGGTGGCTTTATTTTTACTCTGCACCTTTAATTTGTAATCCTTTTTTATCAACCTTATGAGACACATCGTTGGATATTTTTATTACCGAAGCTTCTGTGGAAAATCAAATATAATATAAAAGAAACTGCAATCAATTAATTGCCATAATGAGGTTGGTTAAACTTTATGAAGTCATCTCCATTAACTAAATTCGTGGAGGAAAATTGTCTTTAAGAATGGGTTGACTAAAATAAATCAATCAGTTCCTCAGAAGATTGCTAAGGGTTAACTGAGACTGGCCTGAAAGTCCATCGAAGAGAAATTATACTTACACTGGTTAGACCACATCTTTGATATGGGGAGCACTCTTGGAAAACCCCATATCACCAAAAAACATCTCTTTCGCTTGAAAGAGTCCAGAGACGAGCTGGCGTTCAGAGCGGCAAGACCTGCCTGTCGAACTTACGGCAGAAGTCAGTTGCTTTAAACGTCGACTTTCTGCCGTGTCTAATTCAAATACAGTGAAACTGATAAGTCAAATCAGGGGGGAATTAATGAACTCAAACTTCGACTTATGCGGAGGTTCGAGTTAGCCGAGGTCGCCATTTACCCTCTCTTGTGTGCATAAATTACCGTACGCCCGCAAAGTAACCTATTGTAGCACGGGGAATTACACACAAGATGCAACATTTAAAATTTGTTATAAACGTTCACATATTTATTAATTTGTTTCAAATGGCATGATTTTTTTTTTTTAAAGTTTTCCAAAAATATAAAAATTATTGTTAACGCTGAAATCAATGACCTACCTTATACAACTCATTGGTGTGAGAGATTTGGCTACGCAACAGAGATTTTAAAAAGGATTGAGCGCATTTCCAGCACCGCGTTGACGTTAGCCTTGGCGTGTTTTGAAACGGCTCACCCATCACTGCAGCTGAAGTCTGGATGTCCCAACTTTGCCAAAGACCCGGCCTTTTCTGAAGAATTGGACCCGAACGAAATGTTTTCGGCCCGTACAGCTTTGAACCAGGTCAATTAGCAGCCTCTTCAACATCGGGAAAAGCCACCTTTCTCATGCGTTTCCGACCTGCTGAATAAGACTCATTGTTGAACTGTTCCAGCAGTTTCTCCTTATTACATGTAATGTAAATTTTTGGGTCATTATTTGAATTAGATACGGCAAAAGTTCGACGTTTGAAGCAGGCCTATAAACAAAACTTACTAACTAGTAACTAACGGAGAGATATGCATCACAGCCTTGCATTCAAGGCTATATTCACTGCAAAGGAATTTTGGCAAGGAGCCCAGATAATTAAGCTGCTCAAACGAAGTATAGGCCTACTACGTGATGTACTTTGGTCAAAGAACGTTCGTGGTTTTAGGGTACAAATACAACTTTATCATGATGAGACGATTTTCTCTTTTAAAAGCCAAGGTCTATTTGTTTGTGGCACCAATTTCAACGATCAAAAAAATAATACATGGTTTCATTACTGGACATGATGGCACTGGATATTTTATTAATTGAAAAGAATGTGTGCGTTTAGGCCCCCTCAAAAGGATTTTGGGCAAAACTAGCAAAATCATTCAGTCAAGTGATCAATTGTTTCCTGCTGGAAGGTGGCCATTTAACCGGTAATAAACTTCCCCAAGAGGATTAGATGTTGAGATGGAGAGTTGAAACTCGAGCTCCGGGAAATACTTTCGGTTTTTCTCTCAAAGAGGGTTTCAGTTCCATGGCATGATTGATACCGGTAACCTTTTTTTCTTGTTGCATTTTCAGTATTTATTTTATGCCAAAAGTAGACACAGCAGATGTTTAATATTTGTCGCCGGTATTTTTTTTAGGCTATCTCCTCCTTTCTCTGACCTCCCTCTTCCCCTTTTTTAAAAACTGATTTATTCCCCCGGGGCACGTGCCCCGCGGCCCCCCCGGATCCGCGCGTGCCTGATGTACGTACACTCACACTCTCTCACTGCTGTGCTATTGTGGTTACATCGGTGAAACATCTAACCGTGGACTGGAAGTCAGTTTACTAGTGCTCTGGACTATCGGGATAAATCGTCGCTCTGGGGATCAAAAAGGGATGATTTAATTGCACATTAATAAAATGCTTTCAAATTATTTTCTTCGAGATTTCTATAGCTGGTGACGAAAAACCCACAGTATTTTATTGTTTTTCGGTAAAGTGAAATCCATCGGTCCGGTTTCGGTTTAAAAAACCCCGCCTAAGCATGGAATCGAGTGCTAGTTTTAAGATTAACTGATCAGTGAATTAAAATAATACCTCCCACATGTGTCAGTAATATTACTGTTGTTGATGCATAAATGAAGCCAGTAATTTCCAGTCACTGTGTTCATTTTAAACCGGGACATCGATTCCATGCCCTGTTGAAAGTCTGCCTTGATCGTGCACGACATTGTCCCTTCAATCTGTCCTCAGAGATGTAAATTATTAATTTGGGCCCATAAGTTTCTCAGACCCAGAGAGGGCGCTATTGTATGCGCATCGGCTATGTTGGACCAATTTCGGACGTATCATCATGTGAATTCTGGCTATTTTCAATGTTGAGTCGTAAAACGCGTACAGGTGCTTCAACTATACTGGTATGGAAGGAATACTGAATAGTGTGTGCTTTATCGCTTTTGTTCTGGTAATGTACATGTATTTATAGACCTTTCTTTTCATATCCAGACATTTTTACCACTATTTCAACCCTTTTATGACATAGGTAAAAGAGAAACCCACAGATTATGTCCAAGATTTAATCTTCATGCAGATATTAGAAACACTGATATTTTTGATGTAACGTTTTTCATGTGTAATGTAAACATATGGCGTTTGAGGTCGAAATGAGTCAACGTGAAGTCCTCTCTATCCTATTCCTATGCTATGGCTATGCTCTTAGCGTTGTTGCAAAAGCGTGCTTCCGATACATGTACTTTCTTGGCTCCGATAATTGTAACTCAAATACATGTACGTTACATGCAGATGAAAAGAATGTAGAATACAACCGCCACTTTTTCTAAACAATAATGACAAATAATACACAATGAAGATTGGAAATGATATTTTGGGAGATTTTTTAACAATGAATTTATGCACAGTGCTAGTGACAGTCATGAGGTGAGATAATCATAAGCGGGATAAGCTTTATCGCAGCCAAATATAGCAGCTGCAAAGCAATTGTGGGATGTCTGTGGGCCCAACAGCGCCACTGTGTGCCGCGGGCGCGGACAAGCAAAAATATTTTTTGACACCGCTACACAAGCTGGCGCCAAACAGATGTCCCAAACTGCAAAACATGTCACAAGGGACAAGCAAAAATATTTTTGACATCACACAAGCGCCAAACAGATGTCCCAAACTGCATATCCCAGTATGCTTTGGCGGCAGTTGCTTCAGTGCTATTTATGATAAACCTCAGGGTTGGCCATTTTGTTGTCTGCCAAAAATACATGCTTAGAATAGATAGATATTGTGCACAAGTGCGCCGGTCGGGTTCGGAGCATTGTTTCCTTGTGGTAAAATTGATAGATTGAATGTTAAAAAAAAAACCCTTTGAGCTTTTTGTTTCTACAAAATATATTTTCAATTGGAAAAATTGGTATTTATTGTAGCTGATTTTCACCCCCTGAAACAGAACAGTGATTGGTGTAACTTACATCGCCATCGCCTAATACGGGTTGTGAGTAGTTTCACTGCCTCTTTCCTTTCACACTCACAGCTCTCCTATTTTTAGAATAATAATGTAATTGTCGCCATGAAAAAACATTTGATCATTCCCCTCACACGCTTAGGTATCATGTTTACCTTTTATGATATAAAATCATCTTCAGTTTTCGCCATTGCTTATAATTGTTCTGTTAATTTCTAAAAATATCTTTTATCGAACATCAGGTAGTATTTGCTCGCACAAAATGTCAGCATCTTCGACATATTTTTTGTACACGCTTTTTTGGTAACAACACCATTATTTGAAACCGTTAATGAAGTTCGGCTCACGAAAGTGACATCAGTTCAGTATGTTTATAAATGGCAAGTGCACTGTTAATGTAATTCACATTCGAGATATATTCATTGCCATGCATACATTATGATGTCACTGTGAGAACTGGTTTCATTTAGGTTTTGAAACAGCATGTCCAAATTGGAAGGTAGCTGGGTGACAAATTTTTGAGCGCCGAATCACCAATAGTGAGTAGGAAAAACCCATTAGAGTGTTGGAGATATTAGGTCCCAAGACCCTGGATTTGGCAATCTGATATTTTTCTTAATTGTTAAGAAGGACCTTTATACCACAAATAGGTTTGGGCTCACTTGACTCTAAAACAGGCTTACATGAACATGTTAATAGGACAGAACTAGATAACGGACACTGCACCTGTCCTGGACAGGTAGGCTTGGCAGAAGGTCTAAATAATCCCAACTCGTCTAACAGAATTTTTTACCCATCTTGGGGGGACAGTAGATGGATGGCTAGATGAGGCTTTGTTGTTGAGGTGGCACAAGATGCATCAACTTTTTTGCTCTGTTGCATTCTTTGTTGTAAATTGCATTGAGCATGGTCTTAAAAGGGGACAGAGTTACTCTTTGTGAGTAAACAGTTCATGCTAAAAAAAAACAAAACAATTAATTTGATCTTGATTTTGTTTCAATAGACACTATGATCCCTGCTTGCTCTTGTATACTGTGCCTGTTGGGTCTTCTTCACCCCATTGGTACTGGGCCACCGTAACCATCGAGGAAAGCGGACATTGAGGATAAATGAGTTTGTCGAAGCTTGAGGACCTAGGGACCGAGGGAAGAAGAGGACGATTGGTGGAGACCAGAAAGACAACACGCGAGTTTGAGATATAACGGGGCTGAGGGTCCCTTTGAGAGGGAATTTGATGAAGATGACTAGGATGGTATCAGAGAGGTGAGGCCATGGAAAATCTAATCTGAATTCAAGCTTAAAGGATAATGTCCACGATAATGTCGAATATTGTGGATACCTTTTTTTTTTTTATTCGACATAATATTGAGAGGTTTTTTTCAAATTATCAGATATCAGCAAATTTTTCCACATTAACCCTCCTACTGTTTTAGACCATTTGGGAAACTATCTGTAATTTCCACTTACTAAAATGCCCATTGGTTTTGTACACACCTGGTGATACCATTTGAACAGTTTTGGGTTACAGTGTTTAACTAATATTCATATCCAAATTCAAATGGTTTTGAATTTTGGTTGTTACACTACACCTTGTGTGTTTTCCAGCTTAATGTAGATTCAATGGTGAAATGTATACACAGTGCTTTTATCATTCAAAATGCTTTTTAAATGGTGGATATTTTACACCTTTGGTGTGCTCTCACATACCCGAAAAAACAAAACCTGCAGTATGTACAATGTAGATAAAGGGACTTATCCATCATCTCAAAGTATCCTATGGAGTTTTAACACTGGTGGCCAGTGTACAAGTAAATGATCTACCCAAATTAAAAATGGCACTAGGACTTTAGGGTGAAACAGCCCTTTCTTTTCAAAACCATTTACTCATGTCACTGGAAAATAGGGGGTCCATTAATTCCCCAAATTGGGGAAGTACCCCGGGGTTTTGTATTAGCTGATACCACCCCAAAACCATTTGGGAATAAACTGAAATATTTTTTTTCACCATTAAAAACCAAAAAAGCGAAGGGTTTTCCCAAATGGGGGGGCCAATTTGTATGAAAAAGGCAAAAAGTAGGGGGGTTTAAAAATATATTGTGTTTAAAAAAAATTACCATTGTAGGTCAATCAAAATTCCCATGGAAACAAAATTACGACAGTTTTTTTCAACTTTGGGGAAGCAAGCCAGCGAACACTTAAGATGTACATTACCCATGCAAACGGGGGTGTTTTTTTGGACGTTTTGTGGGGGGAAAATATATCTGTGGTTATGGGCCTAAAGCAGTCATGCGTGAATGAAAATAAATAAAAAAAGGAAAAAAAAAAATCACCATATTTTTCCCCAACATATGGGAAATGAAAAAAACCAAATATTCCCCAAGTTTAATCTGAATAAGCTTTTTTTTTGTAATAAAAAGGGGGAGGGGGGTTTTTGGGTTTTGGGGGCGCTACCTGAGAAAAATTTTTTTCCCAAATTGGTTTTTTTAAAAAAGCTCAGTATGTATTTTTCAATGCTTTTATAACACTTTCTGTGATGAAGAATTGAATAGGATATAAATCATTAAAAATGCTCTTAATTTTAGGATGAAGATGAATTTGAACCCCTTATAAACCCAAAAATTTTGGGCTTTGAAAGAGAAAAACCCGTTTAAAGGAAAAGGGTTGTCAGACCCCCAATTAGAAATTCCCAGGTAAGGCCCGGTTTGTTTTTTTATGAGGGGAATAGCATTTTTTTCTTTCTTTTTTTTGTTGTTGTTTTGTTTTTTTTGTTTTTTTTTGGGGGGGAGGGTCGGGGGGATTGTGCCAACTGTCCCCTGCATTGTGAAATTCCCTTTTTTCAGGGTAAATGGATGGCTTCGGGTTTTGCAAAGACTTCATTCACTGCTTCTTTTACAGACTGAAGTGCTTTTGGGAGGGCGGGCCCTATGACTTTGAGTCATTCCGAGAATGACTTGACCCCAACCCCCTTAATATTGTCTCTCCCCCAAAGATGCACCCCCATGCCCAAGATCTGTACAGTTCAAATTAACCCTAACCCCCTAAGCTTTTTTAATAAAAACCCTTTCCCTCAACCTATCAAATCCCAACACCATGGTTGACTGTTGCTAATTTACAGTATAACCCATAAAAACTCCAGTCCATTTGCCATAACAGTACCAACCCGCCCAAACTCCAACTCCCCTTAGTTGTTGGATTCTGATTGAGGGGGGACACATAAAGTCTTGAACACTGGGTCAAAAGTACTCAACTCATCATAATCCAACAATTTTTTTCATGAAAAAAACTTAACATACAAAAAAAAACACCCTATGGAAAAAGGGTTGGGTTCTAGTTGTTGATGTTAGCCAATAAGCATACCTAAACAATATTTATCAGTTGTTTATTACAGCAGGTTGCAAACACCCCCTTCCCCTCCACCAAAGTCTAACAATGTTGCATGCTATTAGAACCACCGCCCTCACTCAATCAAACCAACACTTTTAAATGCACACATAACAGTACTCTAACCATATTCCAACACTTTACACATGCCATAAAGTACACAGTACTCAACCATCAAACCCAACAACCCCGGTGTTGGAGTTTCGGATGGGATCGTTGGGGGTTAAAAAAAACATTTATTTCCATAAAAAAATCCCAATAAAATAAAGTGCACATTTAATGAGCCAAGTGTAACCGAGTTGGAAATTAGGGGGAGGGACAAAAACAGTCAGGGTTATGTTTCTTTAGTTTTTTACGGGGTGTGGATGAAATTTACAGTATTTATATTTTAAAAAACCACAGTCACTAATAATATTAGGGTTTCGTAAAAAAAAGGGGAAACAAATATTAAATCCCCAAATTAGTTATCCATTCAAATATTATACACAAATTCTGTATTTTTAATAAAACAGTTAATCTAACCAAAAGAATTTCCTTCAGCAATCATTTTTAAAATAATATTTTACAATCATTTTGGTTAAAGACACCCCCCGGCCGGGTTGGTTTTTTCTACCTATGCCTCACGGAGACCCCCCCGGTTTACCGACTGAAGATGGGGCCCTAAAAAACGAGCCGGAATAATAATTAAACAGCCAAAAACTCCATGGGAGGGGGTGGTTTCAAGGATTGCAAGAAGTAAAAATGCCATACCCTACTTGCTTACTCCAGGAAAATGTCTAGGAATCCCCGGAAACACCCCCAGGGCCTAAAAAGAAAGAGGTGCATTTAAATTTTCTCCCCCCTTATGCAAATTATGAAAGAAAAACGCAAAGCGGGGAAATACGCGGGGCCTTTCAACATTTCTTCTGTGCAGTTCAAGTTCCAAGCTTTAAAAAAAAGAAAATAAACAAAAAAATTGGTTGTATTATACAGGGGCCTGGCAGCTTAGTTATTTCGACTGGTCACAATCCCCCGGGGATGAAATTGAATGAACTTGTAATGAATTGCCATCAAAATCATTGGGGAGAACACATTTACAGACTTGGCCCCTAATTTTATTTAAAGAAGCTCGGGTTCCCCCAAATGACCCTACCTGAATGAAGTAGGCCTCCCAAAAAAAACCCCTGTAAAACCATGCCAACAGATTTTTGGGGGGATATATCAAAATTGAAGCACATCCCAAAATTTCCCCGCCGGGGGTAAAAAAAGTTGGTGAGGTCCGCTTTGTGCATGGCCTTTAAGAAAAAAATTTCAGGCGGGGACCAAAATGAGTCACATCCCATGAAAAGTCCCCCAAATTTTTCAATTCCGGGAAAAGTCCCTTTTCATTGTATAATATAACTACAATCAACCCAAAATTCATAAAAAGTTTAACTCGGGTATTATAAAAAAGGGATATAATTTTTTGATTAAATTAAATTTTATACATTCCTTTTGCTTATTGGGGAATAATTCCCAAAAGATTTATTTTGGTTTGATGTTCCTGGGAAACCCCCAAGGGGGGAAAAAAAATCAAAATTAGAAGGACAAGTAATATGCCAAAAAACTACTTCAAGTGTCACCAAAAGGTATGCAGGGGAAAAACAAAGCCACCAACAATGCAATGGGAAAGAAAGTGATAATTTTTTTGTCAAACCCTCTGGCTGTGGATTTTTTCCTGAAAAAACACTGACCTCGGGAAGTGAAATGGGGTTTTTATGTTTTCCTTTTTTTGGGTTCAAACTTCGGGGCCCTTCTGCTTCCCGACTCTCAGGCTCAATGGTTTTGGGAAATTTCTTTTCTGCTATATCAAAGTCCAGTCCCGAATTTGAACTTGAGGATTGGGGAAAAAGGGGAAATTTAAAAGTTGAATGCTTGGGTCCTCAGACAAAGTTTTTGGTTTTAATATGTAGCAGCCCCGGAGGAATTTGTTTGAGTTCAAAAGAATTAACCCCTTTTTACAACCATTTTCTCTGTTGATTCTTTAAAGGGAAAAAAAAATTGGTCGGATCTGGTTTTACTTGGGATTTTTTAGGGCCCCCCGGGTTATAGTTTTCTTGAATTTTTTTTCCTCTCTTACTGCGCCAAATAAACATAACGCCCACTTTGAAGGTATTAAAATTAGCTTACGGTCATAAAAATTTTTTTTCTATCTGCCATGCTGGTTTTTACCCAGGTCGAAAAATTTTGAAGCCTTTTTATGGAGGGGTACCCAATTTTCATTTAGGGCCCGGTTTTTCTTGATTTTAACAAAATCAACTGGAAAAAAGGATCTCGCCAAACAAGAAAAAAAATGGGAAAAAAAGGGTTTATGAATGAGGGGGTTTAATTGTTGGGATAATTAACTCGGGAGAAAGATTGGGCCAAAACCCTTTGGTTTTTTTGAGGTGTTAAGAAAAGGTGCATAGTCGATTTAACCCTCTCGCACTTGGGGTTTCCCCCGTGGATGGTATGCTGGAAAAGGGTTTACAATATTATAAAAGTTACAAAGGGGGTATATAGGGCCCAAAATCAAATTGTCTTCCCCGATTTTTGTTTTCGCAGGGGACCCTTTTTAAAAAACCCCCTTTGACCAAGGCGGCTGTAAAAATTGTGCCGCTGATCTTTTGGGTTGGGTTTTTTTATCGTGAATTTGGGGAAAAAATATCCCCACCCCCAGAACATTTTTGGGGTTTTGTGGGAGGATGGTTCAAGGGGGTAAAATCAATTGAAAGGGCTTCTAATGGGCTGCTAGCCACTAAATGACCAAGAGGGTTTCGACAGATGGCCTAGGGAAAATTACAGGGAAAACCGTTTAAGGTTTTTCCCCATCCAAATCTGCATACATATTCCCCCGAACGTGGGGCGAATCAAAAAAAAATTCTTTTAGTGCCCTGGTGACCAAAATTTATCGTGGGAGACTGGTGAGGGCTTTGGACTTCATAACAAAAAGGGAAAAAAAAAATTTTTGTAAGTTCCCCGTCTTGGGGTCCTTGACATCTCTATACAAAATTCCCTTGATCATAGAAAAATTTTTTATTCCCGTTTGCATTGCCTGAAAAAGGGGTAAAAACCCCTTTCCGCTTTTTCGTTTTTTTGGGTCGTTTTGGTTTTATAGTATTTGAAAAAGCCTCGATGTTGGGGTAGTTGCTGCAACTCAATTAGCCGTTCTGTGGATTGGGAAGGGAAAAGTGGGAAAAATGGTTTAAAGCCACAATTTTGCCCCAAAAGGCAAAAATTCGGCTACTTTTTTTTACAGGGTCAAAAAACTAAAGGAAGGGAAAAGGGATGTAATTGTTTTTGACAAATTTCTAGTGCGGAACTTGGGGGAAAGCCCCCTTATCTTCCTCCTCATCTTCCTCACATTGACGAGACAGTGCATCACGTTTGTTGACCCTCCCGGGCGATAGACAATTTGAAAGTCAAAAATGCTAATTCACCCACCCATCTCTGTTCCCCCCCGGGGTCAACAGCAGTCTTCAAGGTGTCAATGGAGTTATCCGTGGAACGGGAAATGGAACCATAAAAAATCTTTTTTTGTCAGTTGCCCCTTTGAGACCAAGCAATTTTTAACACGGAAAAACTTTTCCATCCTTTTTCGCGGTCCCAAAGTTTGGCTGGCACCACAACCTCTTTTCCCTCTTTAATCTTGGGGACAAGACCCAAATCCCGAAAGTTGGGATGAGCATCAACGATGAAAGGTTTGAAAAACGGGAAAAGCTAAGATAAATCCCATGTAAACTGGGGCCTTCAATAGTCTCTTCCTGACAGCCCGGGTGACCACCTACCCAAAAAAAATTGGTCATGACCCTTTACAATTACCCCACTAAGGGGGAATGGGGGCAAGTTGGGCAAACCCGAACAAAACGCCCATAAGTTTAACCGGAAACCCAAAACAACGGGGTTTCTTAACAGTCCTTAACGGCCAATCACGCCCCCACTTTGTCTTCTCGCCCCCGGGTTTAGATTCCTTTCCCGGAACCCCATGACCCAAGTAATTGACCCTTTCCGGGAAAAGATGACTTTTGCTTTTGAGGGGTTTTAACCCATGATGCTTTTGGCAGTGAAAAAAATGTCAAGGTGTTTTTTTTGCAAAAATTTTAGAATAGATACAATATCGCCAAAAATTTTTAAAAAATTTATATACTAATGGCCCTTTTTTCCCCTTTCATCAAACGCTGAAAAAGGTAGCCCCAAAAGAGTCCAAATAATTTTTAACATTTTTATAACCCCAAGGTTTTGATGAAGGCCTTTTTACATCTTCTGAGCATTTCCTAACTTTATGGTATCCAAGCCAAGTCTAAACAGGAAAAAAAATTTGGCGCCCCACTGGGCCGGGAACCCCGAAATCCCAGGGGGGAAATCCCTCTTTTTTTTTCTTGGGGAAATTTAACCGCCCGTAATCAACGCACATTCTAAAAAGAACCGTTTTTTTTTTCCCCAATCGGGGGGCAAATGGACTATGACCCCTGTTACTATGCCGTGATGGGGCAAACCCCTTTTTATGTTGTTTGACCTGCTCGGGATTGATTCGGGGATTTTTTACGGAAAGTCTGGGGGGACAGGTTCAATCAAGTTTTAATTGATGCTCCCCCTTTTAGTATTTCCCAAATCAAAAACATGGTTTGAACACCCCTGTGTTTTGGGCCCAAAAACTTTTTAAATTTATCAATTCATCTGGGGGAAACCCGAAAAACCTTCTAGATCTACTGGGACTGGAGTCTGTGGTGGGTTTGGTTACATTGTTATCTGGGAAATAACAAATGATCAACTGAAACCTGAAATTTTTCACCTGGGGGACTTTTAATTTCAATTTTCACCCTTTTGACAATCCCTTAAAGCGGTTTTTTGCCCAAAATGAAACCCGGGCGATATGTTGTTTTAATTTCTGGGAAAAATGCCACCAAGTTCTGGCCCAGATGTGTCAGAATGAACAGGAAGATGGGTCCAAAAAGCCCTGGGGGTTTTACTATTGCAACCTTGGATGAAGATAAACCCCTAGTTTGCCATAAACGTTTTTGCTGACTCTGGGGGGTAAAAATGTTTTTATAATCAACCTAAACCCCGATGGTTTTCCCCTTTTGGGCCCTTTTCTGCTAAGTCATGAACAGTCAGAATGGGAAATTTTGAAAAAAGTGAAGGGGAATATCCCTTTTTTGTTTCCGCCCGGGTTGACCCCCGGGGTCGAATACATTCATACCAAGTAACCCTGGGACTTGTCCCTTCTGCCCTGTGTTTTTTTTTCTGAATCTTTAACTATCAAAAATTCCCAAACCCGTGGGATTTTTCCCTTTACATTCAATATCCCAAACCCCCAAAATAACCAAATATGGTATTTCAAACCACCAAACGGAGGTAATTTTCCAGAGATTAAAACTATGTATCTGTGTCCCCTGGCTTAAATAAAGAAAGGAAAACCCTTTCCCCGGGAGTCGATACCAGAACCTGTGTCAACAAGACATACAATTATATCATTTCCCCCAATTTTAGCCACTACCTTGGAACACCAACCGGATGTTTCAAAGGATAAATTTTAGGCCCCCCTTTTGCCCCAACCGATGGACTCAAAAGGGAGGGTCCCCCTTTCCGATGAGGACCCCACATTTTTTTGGAGGGTTTTTTGATGGTTTCCTTTCCTCTTTAATTTGGAGCCAAAACAACCCATCCTGAGTATGGCCTGATGCCTTTAAAAAACCCCTTCATCCTACTTCTACTTTTTTTCTCTGGGTTTGTGTGGGTTTTTTTTTTTTCTTATCTTTTTTTTGTTATGTGCTCATGTACTAAGTTGGTCACTTGTTTTAATTTGTTTCTGCTGTTCTTTTGTTGTTGTTGTTTATAAACGATGTCCCGTCAATCCAGTTTCTGAGGGTGGGGGTTTTTTCTGCCAGTTTGGGTATAGCTTTTTTTGTGGTGGTAAGGTCATCGGGCCCTTTGGGTTAATCTTAGGGAAAAACCGGGTTTGGGGCCGATTGGATGTTCGGCTTGGGGAAAGGTTTTCAGTCAACCCCAAAAAACAAGGGCCCCCAAATTTTTTGCTTCGGAAACCTTAAAGGTAAAAAATTTTTTTTCTAAAAAGGGCATTTTTTCCTGAAAAGAACTAAAACTGGGGAAAGGGTGTTTTCTCCCCCCTTTTTATTCTTTGGGAAAAAAGATGGGGGGAAAATGAACTGATGATCCCTGTCACCAAAAACTTCTCTAAGAATAAAGAAAACATCCAACACTTTTTTTAGGTCTAAATTTAACTTTCCCTTTGCGGGGCCAGTCAAATGTTGGAAAAACAAAAAACCTTTATCTTCCCCCCAGACAATGGGTTAGGGCCCCAATTGTTGTTAATCCAAACCCAAACTTCTGCAATAAAGCCCCGGGGAAACCCGAGTATGATGCTAGCTTTTTTCTGGATAAGTAAGAATGCTGGGTTCGGTTTTTGGGTTTTGACTCTATGGTGGTTCCTTGTTTATCTTTTTAATTTTTTTATCTTTTCATCATTTCCCCCTTTAGACATTTTTTTTACTGGGGACCAAGGGTTTTTATCAGTAGCCATTATGGGATGTCATTAAATGACTTCGTTTATTATGGGGGGAGAAATCAGTACATGTACAGGCGTAAAACAAAAATTTCAAACAATCTGAAGGGGTTGAGGGATTACCTTTAAACCCACACGGTATTGGAGAAAGCCCTATCATCTGTTTGGAGCGGGTTTAAAGATCTAGGGGGGCAACAAGTGGATCGCTGTTGCAGGGGATTGGAAGGGGGGGAGAGAGGGGATAAGGTGCAGAAGGAAAACAACCGTTCCGGGGCGGGGCTTTCACCTGCCGGAAAATGGGGGGAAAAAAGACTACGACAATTTTAAACTCTGAATTCTGTTGGGAAAAGTTCTTTAAAATTTTAACTGTAAAACCACTACCCTTTTAAAAAAAGATATCTGTTTAAAAAAAACCCGAAAATCTTTTTGTTTCTATAATTTTCAATAAAAACCCTTGACAAAATTCAGTTTAAAAGTTAAGCAAATTTTAAAATTTCCCTTTTAAAAATTTAAATAAACCCCAAATTTTTTTATGTGTATTTTTCAAAAAAAATATCAGCAAAATTTTTTAATTCCCAAAATTTTTTTTTTTTTGTAAAAGTTTTTAAAAAAATTTTCAATATGACTGATAATTCAACCAACTTTTACACCAAAGGTTAAAAAGATAATAATTTAATTTGGTAATTTATAATTATCAAATTTTACCTTTCCCTTTTAAAGGTAATCCCGACCCAAAAAAAAACGTTTGTACTTTTTGGCACTATTTTTTTCCCCAAATATTAAAAAGTATCCTTTTTTTAAAGTTTACATGTGTCAATTCTACAGATTATTTTCCAGAAAAAAAATTTTTTATTTAAATTTTCAAAACTATCCTTTCTGCAAAAGTAAGGCTTAAACACATTTTGTTGTTTTTCAAATCTTTTCAAAATTAATGTAAATTCGTTAAAAATTTCAATTGATATACCTTACTTTTTTTTCAAAAAACTGCCTGAACTTAACCTACTAAAAAAAGGGAAACCCTTAAGGATGAGCTTTATTTATTATATTTATTGATTTCCCCAGTTTCAGCAAATTTTCAAAAGTTTATTTGTGTTGATAAAAAGCCCAGTCATTACCATATACAGCAAAAACAAAAAGGGCAGCTAAATATTTTTTTTCTGAAAGTGTTTCAAGGGGGTTTCTTTATCAAATATAAATTATTGACCTTTTTCCCTTTCCAAATTTTAAAAATCTGTAAGTCTATGGGTTTAAATTAAAATTCGGACACTGTTGTTAAAAGCTCAGTTTCGGGGTTTCCCGCCCCTGAAACAGTCGGTTCCCAAAGCCCCCAAGCTCGGCCGGGTTTTGGGGGGGTGGGGGAAAGAGTTGGGGGTTAACCAAGTTGGGGGTTTGGAAGGGGCTTCCCTTTTTACTAGAGTATGCTGCTACCCTGGTGAATAAATGATGAATGTCCCCCCGGCTCGGTGGGGGGTCAATAGTTAAGAATGAAGTCGGGGTTGGGAAACCAATAATGCCATATCCTCCGGCAGGGGGGGGCTAGTTTGAAACCATGGAAACCATCAACCCGGGGTGTTATTCCATTAGACTTTGGGACTTGCCGATGAGGGTAATAATGACTGTCGTTTTTAAAATCATTTTTTCAAAATTTTTTGTCACAGATCCCTATCCACGCCATTTTTGTAACCGAGGGTTTGGGAAGGTTTGGGGATGGGACAACGAAAACAGTCAAGTTATGTTTCTTTACCGTTATTTATTGGGGGTGGTGTGGATGAAATTTCGTATTTATACTTTACAAACAAAAAGTCACTAATAATATTATGGCTTTCTGTAAATAAAAGGGGAAAAAAATATTAAATCCATCGAAAATTTAGTTATCCATTCAAAATATTATACACAAATTCTGTATCTTTAAAAAACAGTTAATCTAACCTAAAGCCAATTTCCTTGAATCATTCTTAAATAATATCACAATCATTTTGGGTTTAAAGGGGCACTTACCGGTTAAATTGTAGTTTCCCTATGCCTCCCCGGAGATTACCTTAACCCGATTGGGAAAATAGGGGCCCCAATAAAGCAGCCCGGGAATATCAAAATTAAACAGCCAAAAAAACTTTCCCGAGGAAATAAAATGTGGCTTTAAAAGGTTGCAAAAATCAAAACCATACCCTACTTGCTTTCTCCGGGAAAAAGTCTGGGAAACTCCGGAAAGTTCCCCCCATGTGCCTATAGCTTAAAAGGGGATTTAAATGTCCGCCTTTTGCAAATTATGCAGTTAAAGGCGGGAAACGGGGAAAGGTGATCAACGCTGGGCCGGGTTCCCAAATTTCCCCCCTTTTTGCGGGGCAAGTTCCCCAAACTTTTATATACAAAAAATAAACAAAAGGGAAACATTAGGTGTATTATACAGGGGCCTGGCAAATTTGTTAGTCTGGCTGGTCACACAAGGTTTGTCATGGAAGTGCCTTGAGCCATGGTATTACCCCAATACCTTTTGTCTTTTTGATGCCCTATTTCCAAAGAACTTTTCATTTTGTAAACACATTCAAAAAAGGGAAAATTTTGGGCACCGTGTTTATCAAAGAATAAAAATTTGGGTATTTTCAAAATCCTGGCTTATAATCTGCCTTGACATATTCTCCAAAAAAATTTATAAAAAAAAGGAAAATTTAGTTGATGTGACAATTATATTTTTGAGACCAATTCTTTTAGCATGCCTGGGGGGGGAAAAACCCCCCCCCAAAAAAATCTTAAAAAAAGACTTGATGTACCATATTCTTATTTGAAAAAAGGGGGAAAAAAAAAAAAACAACGGGGGGCCCATGGGGGGGGGAGGGGGGGGAGGGGGTTTAAAACCCCCCCCCCACCCTGTTGGTAGAAGTTAACGGGAGGGTCCCTTGGTTTTTTGGCAGGGGCTAAATTTTAAAATTTTTACTGAAGGGTTTTTTTGGTTTTGATTTCCAACCTTTAAATGAAATTAAATTTAAAGATTTGTCTCACTTTTTTTTGTTAAACAATTATTGTTCCCTAACTCCCCAGGCACCATCCCCTCCTCCCAAACCAAAATGCAAAGCATCCATGGCTTGGCTGTAATAATAATAAAAATTAATGTAATAATTTTTATAGCGCCGATTTCCCCCAACTGAGTGGTGCTCAAAATTACCCTGCTCATAAGGCTCATAAATTTCCAAACCATCTCAGCTCCCCGGGAAAAATACACCAATTTCCGCCAACAGGGGCATATAGCCAATCAACCAACCTGCCCTCACAGGGGACCCATTTTAACCCCCGGGTGGAAAACAATTTAATGTCTTACTCAAGGGAAAAATGTCACGGCGGGGTTGAACCCAATTCTGCTGCTAATACCAGAACTTGGGTCCCGTAAAAACTGGAAACCCCCGGGGCCCCGACACTCCCAGTACAATCCACAAAAACAGTCAGTGGGTTTGATGGTTTGGGAAAACATGGCTACATGTTCGTTGCTGGGGTTTCTGTGGTACTGAACCAACAAAAGCAGCTGGTGGGGTTTTATGGTTTAAATGGTACATGTTCTGTTGGCTGGGCTATACTGTGGGTACTGAATCCCAAAAAAAGCAGGGTGGTGGAGTTTGATGGTTTGGCCCCATGGCTAAAATACATGTAAAATGCTCTTTTCTGGGCTGTACTGGAACACTGAATCCATTGAAATCCAGGCAAAACCCCGGTGGGGGGATTTTGATGGGCTTTGGGGGAGTCAGGGGGAAAAAATTATGAGCATAAAAATTGGAAAATTTTGCCCCGGGAAACATTTTTTACATGTTGTTTAAACTTCAAAAAGTTGGAAAATGATTAGCAAAGTGTGCTTTTTTTGTCTCCCCCTATCCATTTTTCATTGTAATTGTAAGTGTTAACAAAATATGTGTCAAGCACACCCGGGGATTTTGAAAACCAAATCAACCAATAAATAAAAATTTACATACATGTCCCCTTTGTTCCATGCATTATATCCTTTCTTTTGGTCTTTCACTTTCAGCTCCCAGTGCATTTAAGGAATAACTGGGATAGTTATTACATGGAGATACCAGGGTTTTGCATTTGGGATCGTTAAAAAACTACATCAAAGGGAGGGGTAAGCAAACCTCCGCTGCCTGGTAAGTGGACAATGATAAAAAACCTCGAAAATTTTCCTTTAAACCCCCTAAAATGGATTTTCAAGGGGGCAAGTGATTTTAAAAAAATGGGTAAGTTGTTTGGGGAAGTGGGTCTATCCATGTTTTTTTTTGTCATGTCCCTTAAAAATCCCGATACTGAAAACGGGGGAATAATTTTGGAAATGGGTAAGTGGTAAAGGTTTGGGGAAAAAGGGGGGATAAAGGGGGCTGGGTAAGTGACAAAAAATTAATTTCGAGGTTTGTCGAAACTGTAAAGGGTATCATCGCCAGAGGGGAAATGAAGGTCACCATTGGTTTCCCCCCACTCCACCTTTGGCCCGGCGGAGCGGGTGTACCCGAAACCCAAAGAGTTTTTTTGTAACTTTACCCCGTCTTTTTTCCTGCCAAAGGGAAAAAGACCGGGCCCCACCACTGGGGGGACTTTATTGGGCGGGCCGATGTTGTGCTGGGAAAATCTGGCGTCCCAGGGGGTCCTGTTGCTTACCAACCATGGTCAAAGTTGAATCTCCTCAAAAATTAAAAAGGCTGATGTCTTTAAAAAAGCCTTGAAGCATGACATCGGATCTTTGTGCTTGACCTTCTGTTGCCCGTGAACGAGGGCACCCTTCAGTTTGTGACGTCATTGCATACAGTCTATGAGGAATTTTTATGATGCAGTCTGACCTGAACCAGTGAAAACTTCTCTATTACCATTAGCGGCTTTAGTCATAAATGAATAATATGTCTCTTTACTTAACATTGGCGACTGAGTTTATCAAGGTCACCATACACACTCAGTACTAAATCAGGAGTACCATGGAACTTGGGCATGATTTCGACAGATTTTTTCCATCCACGAAAGTATTATCAAACATATATTACGATTTTCGATGTCATCATGCAATACTTAAGATTCACGAGGTACATTCAATTCCAAACACTTAATCCATGTGAATAGATTTCTTTGAGTGGGCATAGATTAAGAGAAATAACTGAGTTCTGGGTCAATTCCTTGTATATGGTTCTTTTGTGGATCTGACAGCTGCTAACCAATGAAGCGGTAGTTCACTTTTGTTTCTCACTGGTGAAAGCTTAAAACGCGGGAGTGTCGTGGCTGCCCATCTGACTCACGGACCCAAGTTCTGGTGTTAGCAGCAGAATGTGGGTTCCCATCCCTGTCAGAGACACTTGTGCCTTGAGCAAGAGAATTGACCATAATTGCCACTATCTCTCCACCCAGGGGTTAAATGGGTACCTGTGAGGGCAGAGTTGGTTGATTAGCCCTATATGCGCTGTAATGGCGTTAAATTGGAGCTCTAATACTCCCCAGGAGCTCAGATGGTTTCAGGAACACTTATGAGCCCAGCAGGGTATGAATATACGCGCTTTGAGCACCACCGAAGGAAAACTGCTATACAAGTTCACACTTAATAATGTTATTATTAAAACACTGGCTAATTTTTGTTTCCATGGAATTTCGGAATTTGCACCTCGCACTTTTTTGACATCTTCAACAAAAGAAAAAGGTATTATAATATTTAAAATTATCGTGTTATCACACAAGCTGTACTAGGCCAGTATTATTGTCCTTCGTAGTAGTCCATAACCATGTTATACATGGTTGGAAACATTGATTTGAGATCTTTACAATGTCAGGGCAAATCCACAGGCGCTATTAGGAAATCAGGTCATGTACAAGCCAATCCTTTCAACAGCCAGTCAGCGCTATGGAATGCCACATATATACGCTTAGGCACTAAAGAAAAAAATTAATTTCAATTTGTCATTGCTGCACAAAAGCACTTTGGTCAGAATAGAGGGCAGTGTTTCAACCATAAATTTGTCTGAAATTGTTTTTTCCTGTACAGGCTGAATTCCCACCCAGAGCTCTGGGGAGTCCACCCTCCTTAGTCGGGACGATACGCCTGAAGGATCCCCAGACCGCCAGCTACTCAAGGAGAGCGAGGCCGTTATTGTCTATGGTGCCCGGGAGGAGTTGCTGTGAAGGTATGCTAGTGAAACTCTGGGTTGCACACATGTACATGGAGAAGGAATTACAACCGCCTTTGAATTTGGCATTCCACAGAAAATGTGGAGGATAGACCATTTCATAAACAATTTTTTTTCTCCAAAATGCAGCGTAGCTTACACTGTAACATGCTAATTAAAATATATATGCCACTGTGACCATCCACCGTCTATTGTAAAGTTTCTACGTTGATTTAGCAGTACGGTTGGAAATGCACGACAAATCAGTCGGTTGGCCATTTTGGTATTTTTTTAAGCTCAAAAGTTTGAAGACTTCTCTTTTAGTTCTTAAAATTTCACCATTAAATTCAATTTCAAAAATCATGAAAACCACGTTTTCTTCGGCAATGAGTTCATAAATCTGTACAAAAGTAAGTTTATATGAAGTTTATATGGAAGTAAGTAACCAGTGTAATGACTTTGATACACCATAACTGCGGCGTAGGAATATAGGAATGATCAGTGCTTGCATCGAGTTTTAGACTTTTTGAGGATATATCCTTTCCAGTACTATATGAACCTCCAAATGTGAAATTTTCGGACCTTTACAGCCCTTTGTGGTGGATGGCTCAATTTGTCAATGAGAGTACTCGGTAAGGTCTGAGCACGTACTACAAGTAATGTGTCCATACGCAGTATGTGGGGATGCCTAACTCACAGTACTGTCCGATTAAATAATTTCAGGGCATTAAAAGCCTGTGCAAATGTGCTTCAAACAATATCAGAGACGGATACCAAGAGATGCCAACATTTACGATTTCCATGTGACCTACTAAGTGGTATCTATAAGGATACACAGTGATATACACACACCTAATTTTAAAATGTAAAGCCTCGAGTGTGAGGTTTGGAAAAGGGGTAATTTGGTATTTTCATGTCCGAGATGGATGCCCCGCATAATTACTCTTTTTCAATTCTGAATGCTGGCATCTCTGGATGATGGCAAAACTGTACTTTGTGGTTACACTTGCATTAGAGATGTGGGACTCATTGGCCTCCATTCATTGGCCTTCCTATTAAAATACAAATGTTCTGATGAAAACGAAAAATTGTTGGAAATTGCAGTTAAAGGGACAGCATCACAAGGATCGAGAGACTTTTCAAGATGAACACAGTGACTGAAAATTACTGGCTCATTTATGCAGCAGCGACGGTAATATGACCTTATCATGGGCGTGTTGGTTTTCAGTCACTGAGTTAGTCCAAAACCTCGATTCCATGCCCTCTTGACTGATAATATCGTCTCTTTAACCCTAACTCCCTAGACAAACAAAGCCAGTTGGAGGACTTTGAAGGATTTTTATTGTTTTAGCACAATGCCTGAAGAGTTGGGGTTAAAAAGGAAAAATAAGGGCAGATATATTAATATATATATGACATAAAACATAACAAAGGGGCCACTTTCTTCCAATCACGTTAGCAGTTTTTCTAATGGTTGTACTTTTTTTAAATATCAGAAACCACCCACTGAATTTCAACATTTGCATAGACATGCATGCTTATTCTAAAGATAATTTTGAGTTGATTATTACTATTATTTTTTAATTACCCTAAAATTTCCATCAACAAATGGATGGAAAAGTGAGGTAACTTTTTCTGTCCAATTTTTAAAGGAAATTTGATGCAAAAAATAAACAAAAAATGAAAAATAAAATAAATCAACTCAAATTAGTTCTAGTATAGTTCGCATGTCCGCATTCACATGTTGAAACACTCTTTATTTGCTTTCAGGTACTTAAAATAAATAACAAACTATTGAAAAATCCGCGCAACGTGATCGATGCAAGTGGCCTTTATTGTAGGTTTATGTCATATTATATTCAAGGTTTTCATCATATAGCCAACATATGCATGTATACATGTATGCAATTGTTTTGGAACCTCTTTTATCTCCCAGCTTAAAAAGACAAGATCTTGTTAATGTAGTGTCCACAGTCATGAAGCCTGGATCTGATGAACAGTGGGGTACCTATTTGTAAATAGACAAACCACTAAAGCATTGGTCCCTCCTATACATGGAGGCCGCTCTGATTCATAAATTTCTGTCTTGAGCAACCTTCAGTACATACATGTACAAGCCTGTCGTCCTTTCCTGGGTAATCCTACAAAATCAATCAGGCGTAATTCCAAGGCCACCAAATGTTTTCTGAACATTAGTATGGCCTGCAATGTATCGATGGGAGATTCACTTGACCCTGCAATCTCAGGTGGTGTGACAGTGCACAGAAGGGTAACCTTAGGAGGCCACAGGCAATAAGCTAATGGGTCGGAGGGTTTGAATAGGTTGTTTAAAAATTGCACTGATTGCAGGAGGGTTAAAGTGTATTCTCACAGGAGCGCAAAAGAACGAAGCGCGCATTCACTCATTTGTTAGCAATAACGGCCGCAAGCAGCGTGTTTTCTGGCGCTCAGCAGTTAGCACCGCTATGAAATGAAAACGTACAGTATGTGCAAACAATCTCAGCCATAAGTGGCTGTATGAAATTGGGCCTGTAATCCAACAAGACATGAATGCATGGTAATACTGCAAACAAACATAGTACAGTTTCCCATCATGTAGAGGTGAAGGTACAAATAGTGGTGGCTGTTAATAAATTGTTTTGGTGAGTATGCTTACCGCTTTGAAACCAGATATACATTATTAGGTAAGCATAACATTGGTAATGTTGGCAAAACTGTTTTGTGAGTATGCTTACTTTCTTTGAATCAAGATATACATTGAAGGGAAGGTACAACATTGGTAATGTTGGCCAAACTGCTTTTATGAGTATGCTTACCTCTTTGAATCAAGACATACATTGAAGGGAAGGTTCAACATTGGTAATGTTAACCAAACTGCTTTGGTGAGTAGTTTACTCACTTTAAACCAAGATATACATCGAAGGGAAGGTTCAACATTGGTACGTTGGCAAAACTGCTTATTTAGTATGCTTACTCTCTTTGAATCAAGATATACATTGAAGGGAAGGTACAACATTTAGCAATGTTGGCCAAACTCTTTAAACTCAAGACTGTTTGAAATTGTCAGTGAACTAATCATTGGCCTCATAAAATTGCAAATTTTGAAATGGAGGAGTTCTGAAAAGCATAAAACACGTAAATTATTGGAAAATATTTGTTAAACAGATTTGTTCAAGTTTTGTAGCTGAAGTCAATTCAACTAATAAGCATGAGTTGGCATGACTTTGCAAAACACCAAATAAAAGCACATGAGTTGGTGTGACATAAAAGAAATATGAACCCGGTTCGCCCCGGCGCTAAGTGGCGATTGTACTGGCTAATTGTAACAGCTGGCATACGAAAGGCAGTCCATTCCAGTGATCACCCAATGACGTACACGCGTTGAAGTCAACTGCACAAGATCTTTAGATTTTTTCAATTGATTTTCTCATTTTGCATCACCCCAGTGCGTCTACCGTGACGATTTATGAACAGCGAAGACATGGACAGCTTCATTCTGTTTGGTAGGAGGAAGAAGATCGCTTCCAAAATGCAAAAAAGAATGCAAGATTGAGTCGTTTGCAAATTGTTCTTCCAGAATCTGGCATAAAATCTGGGGTGAATTTCTGCCCAGCTGGTAGCCAGCAGAGAGTTATTACGAGGCTGCACCGCAACCTGAGTTTTCTCAGTAATGCTTCAGTTCAAGATGGTGGATTGTACATTAGTAACGATAGTTTTGCTTGCTTTTGTGGCAAACAAGAATGCAGATACACAAAAAAAAACATAATTCACAGATTTCATCCATGGCCATGAATGGGTTGAAAGTTCTTGTAGATATCTAATGCCAAAAAGTTCAGGTGTCTGGTCATCGATCGCTTCAAAATCGGTCGTAATGCGCTTTTTTTTTTTTTTGCCATCAAGGAATACAGTGATACATTGGTATACGCGAGGGACCAAATTTTGTGACATACAAAGTATGCGGCTAAGAGAGGCCTCACAATTCCGCAAACATTCATGTCTTGCAGCATGTGAAAAACACAGCATCGCAGACCTGGAAGCGATCCAGCAATTTCGGCTGCAATTGGATATCGTTTTATAGCCAAAATAAAAAAATTAAAATTGTCGACGTACGGGTCCGAGGCGACGTGAACAGAGACCAGAAACTGGAGACTTTTTTTGTTTGGCCTAAGACGTCTTTACTTGTGTCTTCATACATGTACATGCTGATGCATTCCTATGAAATGCTGATCGTATCCCACAAATGTGACCATCCTCCACAAAGGGGCTGTAAAGTCGAAAATTTCACATTTGGAGGTTCATATATTTTTGGAAAGAGTATATCATAAGGTTTAAAATGATACCAAACACAAGTCATTCCTTTATTCCAACGCAAAGTTATGGTGTATCAAAGTCATTACACTGGTTACTTACACTTTCATATAAACTTAATTATAAACTTACATTTTGTACAGATTATGAACTCATTGCGAAGAAAAGCGTGGTTTCATGATTTTTGAAATTGAATTTAATTCTGAAATTTTCAGAACTAAAGGAGAATATTTCAAACTTTTCATTTCTAAAAAATACCAAAATGTCCAACCAACTGATTTTCATGCATTTCAAGCCGTACTGCTAAATCAACATGTGCGACTTTACAGCCCGTTCGTGGTGGACGGTCACATATGTTTGGATGTAAAGGCTTTTCTCAAAATTGATTGATTTAATCTTTTGCAGAGTCAATTTTGTCAAGATAACGAGTGGTGACAATCGCTTGTCGCTTCCCATGTGGTGCTTGCCGAGTCAGCTGAGGTCATCCAGGGGGTCATGGATGCAAAGGTAAAGTTTTCTTGTACTGAAAATTCTGATCCTTTTTGATAATATTCCGATCCGGCCTGACAATCAAAGAGCACAGATTGGGATTCCCTACTATTCATGATGACTGTTTTGAGCTTGGTCAAGATTTCTCCTGAGGACGATCAGAGCATACTGATCGAAACGTCGAGTGTACCCCAGTTCTTTTCAGAACTAATTACTACTCAATTGAGATTCCACATGGTGTCACCGCATTAGTCTTACTTATCATCCTCACCATGCAAAGCTACAAGTTTTACCTAAGATTTACAATGTTAATTATTTAACGACCGCTGCACTATAGCTGCACTTAGTGGCAAATAGCTATAGAGGCCAAAATCAACTCCGTTTTGACTGTTGACCCAAATGTGCACACAGGGCATTGTTGACTGGTTTTGACTGTCATTTTGACCACCCTGAACAAGACAAGATAATGCTTTTATCAGTCAAAAAACGGTCAACTCATTTTGATCTGTAAATTTAATTACAACATGTAAGGTTTGACAGTGTTTGACTTTTAAGTACACTAGATATGCCTTGGCAAGTATATCAACATTTTGACTGATTTTGACCTTGCAGGCATAAGAGGGTTAACCCTCCTATGGTTTGACCTTTCAAAACCTTTCAAAATCTGCTTACGGGCCAAAATGGCTATCAATAATTATGAACCCTTTAAAACCCTCCAGAATTTGTTGCTACTGAACAACCACACCTTTCAATACCTTTCAAAGGGTATTGAAACATTCAACACCAGTTTGTTCAGAGTTGTTACACCTTTCAAACCTTTCATAGGTCCTTTTGTCAGACAGTTTCTCACCTTTCAAAACCCTTCAGTACAGCAAACTTGAAAGGTTTTGAAAGGTCTGACAATTCTATAGCAAATGCACTGTACATAGGAGGTTAATACACAAATTCAGTGCACATGTACAGGAATGTATTTGTTTTCTTACTATTGGTTTTAATAATTGCCTTACATTTACGTAATAATGACGCAGCAGGAACTTTGACTCATCAGTTTCATGGAAATCTCCATTTTATGTGATTTAACACAGGAATGTCCCCATTTTGATTGCACTGGATTTATAGGGTGGGGGCAAGAACATTATTTTAGCAATCATGTTTATTTAATATGCTAATTTTAAGTGGACTTGTTTTTTTGTTGGTTACATGTATGTGTGGTTAGCAGCTGTCTGGCTAGTATGAAGAACTGTTTGAGTATCTTCATTTCTCTGACCAGTTCACTGGTCCCAAGCCCAATACTGAGTAAGTTTGTGTACAATGTAATACATTAAATAATTACTGTACAGTAGATGCCTCATCTGCGCATGCATTTCAACTGTGGGCTCCCAAGAATAATTCACTGTGTGATTACATAGGTTGAGAATATTTATTTCACTTCTTTTTCGCTGGCTCCAAGAATATTTCACTTTGTGATTACATAGGCTGAGATCCTTTATTTAACTTTTTCAAATGGTGGGCTCAAGAATAATTCACTGTGTGATTGCATAGGCTGAGAACCTATTTTCAAATGTAACTCTATCACTGAGGTGGTAGCATTAATAAGATTCCAATCTGTTGCAAAACATAAATGACAGTTAATTCTTACTTTTACGGTTTCTTCTATAATTCTCTGGAAAAAATGTGGGATGTTTTCATATGTAAGAAGATTATTGTCGGAACCAATCCATGTAAAGGATAGAGACGAAATAGGAGGACACTTTTCAGGTGGGTAAGGAGAAGGGTCAAAGTCGGTGACGGCAAGCCTTTGAGAAGCCCAGCCAAGCCTTTGAGAAGCCGGCCAGGCCTGGGCTACCTGGCCTCTGTATCTGTCTTTTGTGAGTCTAATCCTGTAACAAAACAGTACCCGCAATCAACCTAACCAGGGCTTCTGGAGGCCTAGCCCAGCCAAGTAGAGCTCATTATAATGGCTGCAGATGTGAACAAAACACAGCTGAGATGTCAGTCAAGTCTGTGTTAACAATAAGAGCTATTTGAGATCTATTCATTAGTAAAGGTCTTTTGTGCTCAGCTAGGGATTATATAGGCCTGGGTAGAGCCTGGTCTGGCTGGGCCTGGCTGGGCTTCTCAAAGGCTTGGCTGTACCATGACTTTGGCCCTAATTTCACCCACTCTAAACTGCAACTCTCCTATTCCTTATTTGCGATAAATACAGTGAGGTTGTGATTCTCACAACCACACTCTGTACTGCATGCTGCGTGCACCAGCGGAAGGCCCAATCATCTGATAGTTCCATAGTGTAGTTCATTCGTGCGTAAGGAATAAATAAATGGATGTAGCTATTTCTATTAAAATTCAATGACATTTAAAAGTGAGGTTGCCCCCGGAACGGACAAAATTAGTCAGGTTTACTGTAATGAGCATGTACAGGTACACAACCTCTTGTATTCAGGGAATAAGACATAAGATGGCTAACTTAGTGACAAGGTGAAATTTGGGAGGAGGGCCAAGTCATGGTACAACAAGCCTTTGAGAAGCC